>OZ017739.1:222360042-222622542 GCA_963969285.1 Odontomyia ornata
TACATTGATCGTTTTCGGTCTTTCATTGCTCGAGAACGTTGTTTCTTTATTTTCAAACTCATTGCTGTCACATTTTATTGCTTTTTTAGGGTTTTGTAAAATAATTTTACAAAACCCTTCTAAAATCGCGTCCTGTCTGTCCGTCTGTCCGTCTGTCTGTCTGTCCGTCCGTCCGTCCGTCCGTCCGTCCGTCCGTGTGTCACAGCAGTTTTTCTCGGAAACTACTTAAGCTAGAAGCATCAAATTTTGTATATAGGTGTAAAGTGGTGATCTCTTCAAAGTTCAACTACAAAAAAAATTTTATAAGGTATTTAAGGGGGGTCTCTCCATGTAGGGGAGTGACCCCCCGAAAAAAAAATTTCATTGAAGGTAGCCGATATGGGTATCAAATGAAAGGTCTTGATGAGAACTTTTCAAAACAGGTCTTAATTTGGCAAAGTTTGCTTCGAGGGGCGCACAGGGAGGGGAAATACACGAAAAATTTGTGTCCCTCCCCCTCGCGATTGGACACCTTCCATCCGAAAAATCTGAAAAAAATCACGAATGTAGGCCTTGATGAGTACAACAACAACAAATACGTGAGAAGTCGCAATTCACTCAACTTTGTTAGTAATAGTATGATTTATCGATTTAATGTTTTCTTGAATAAAATCTTAACGGTACCCTTAAATTCAATGAAATTCAGTAGACAGATGTCTATTTATAAGATTGATCAACCCTGCAAGTTTCATAAAGATTGCATTATATTTAGCGAAGTTATAGCGGTTTGAATTTTCCTGTATTACTATGGAACAATATGCGCTGCATGTATTACTATGGCAACATATGGCTATGGAACAACATGCGCTTTTTACCGACTCAGACACTACAGTTTTGCTAGGATTTGCATGAAAATTTCAGGAATGATAGGTGTCATGAATAACTTTGAGAATCAGTTCAGCTAGTGGTATCAGTAATCGTAAAACAAAATAGTGGCTGTTTTAAATGCGAAGATTGAATAACTTTGAGTTATTTTTTCCCAACTTCAACGTTTAAGGTGCATGCTTTGAACACTTGATTCAATTTAATGAATGACTGAAGATGAGTACCTACAATTAATACTCATAAGTGAAACAAGTCAAGGAGGCGGGAGAGAGCTCCTAGCAAAAGGGCTTTGTAACAACTCTAGGATTCGAAAAAATTGGCCATTAATCGATGATAACAGTACAGGAGAGTGGCCCCTGAAAAAAAATTCATCAAACGTAGCCGATATGAGTATGAAATGATAGCTTTCATGGGAGCTTTTCAAAACAGTTGTTAAACTGTCAGTTTTTGCTTCAGTGGGGGCACAGGGGGGAAATACATGAAAAATGTGTTTCCTCCCTCGCGAATGGACATCTGAAATAATTATCAAGGGAGATATTTATGAGTAGAACAATAACAAAAACCTCAGAAGTCGAAATTCTTTCAACATTGTTAATAATAGTATGGTCTTCGAATTTGATAGTTTCTCCAATAAAATCGTCATTGACATGCTTCTTGACTTTATTCAATCTGGTGACTGCATTTTGAAAATTGAATACAAAACCCTTCTGACATGAGCGTAGGTCTGTTTACCCAACTTGTTTTATTTCGTGTCAATAGTACTTTAAGAATCGTCTACAATTTATTTTGTTCGGTTAGACTACTATGCTGATTGCACAAATCTATGGACGCAGTGAAAGAGATCTTAATGTTTGTTGTAATACGTTCTTGATATTTAGTCTAGTATTAAACTTTAGTTTACTTGTTGTAGCATTTTGTTTGTCTTCATCATTATCACTTATTTCTTAAAGCAGTTTCAATACTTCTTTCTCTGATTTTAATATTATGTAGAAGTATGATATTATACGAGTATTCATTCGCTTTTTCTTTACTATAGGATGCTCATTGGTTTTGTTCAAAAATTCGAATAATTTCTTCCAAGACGAGTTATTTTTTCAAATGAATGATCTAATAGTGTATGAGATGGCTAAAATTTGCTAATTTGTCGTATCATATGTATATGATTTTTCCCTTTTGATAAGTGCATGGTAAAGATTCTCAATTTTTTAGATCACTATGTTGACATGTATAGTATGTTTGAGCTATCTGTTCCCAATTTCAGATTATTTATGGATGTTGTATAGGAAAGGTATTACGGTTTGTGGCTTCTGGAATGCTACTTTTTTATGGAGTTTATGTATGATGGATGTAGGAATCGTTAGAGTGATCTTAATAAGTGGGAATCTTTACGAATTTTCATTGATAATTTTTTGGTACGTACTGAAAGGATGAACAATATAGAAAAAAGTGGTAGGTGGTAGATCATTGACATTAAGGGTTTGTTGGTATTATGTTATTATTCTTTGTTTATGCCCATAATGCATGAAGAAATATGTTTTTGGTCCTATACGATGGCATTGTATGTATGCACTAGATTGAATAAATTTTTATATTTACTTTGAATTAGGTGCTGTTATTGTAGGTCTATATTAATTAGTTTGGGTAGTTTCATGAGTGTCAGTGTAATATAGAGTAAAAGTGTTATTTTATGCTTGTCCCATATTCTTCACATCATGGTTTCTAGTATTGACAAATTATTTATATACGGATTGGCCTAGTATGATTTTTTGACATTTCTGGATCTCTATAGCCATATCTGCATTAGGGACTTGATGTTTTGAGTATGAGAATTTTTAATTTGTTATCTCCTTAGGAAAATTCTGTGCTTGCATGATGCAATTTAGTTGATGCTTTTCGGCAGCATATTATCGCGTTTAGTGCCTTCATGATTACATGAGAATTTACAAATTTCATACTTCGTATGCTTGTATTAAGAGTAAATTCACTGCTGCTATATTCATATAGATTTTCAAGATTTAAACATTAAGTAAACACGTATTAACTACATTTTAAATATGCTAGATTTATCATCATAGGGATTTTCGGGTATGCTCATTGACATATTCAAGTATTATTTTCACATAAATAAAATATGAATGAATGAATGATTATTACTTTGAGGAAGTGTTTGCCTGCTGGTAATATGATGAACAGATGTACGTTTAAGTTGAATGAATTCAGGGGGGTTTTTTGTCCATTGTTAGATATTTATGAATGGTGGAGTTAAGTGTCTGATATTTGGGAGTTTCAGATATGTAGGAATGTATAGGTCATTTTATTTTGTTGTTTGAGGTATTTTTTTTATGTGAGCAGTGGTAGAATAGTTGAAATAGAAGAAATTTTTTATTGAGGAATGCTTTTATTTGTTATATATAAATAAATTTTGGTACAATTTACAGCACATCTGATAAAAGGCTTGATATATTTATGAATTCTATAGCATATTGAACAATTTTCAAGTTTACTTAGCCTAGGTTTATTCAGCTGCACTATTTCTGCATTAGGACCATACAAATGTATAATAAGTCCTCTGAAACCTTTTTTAATGTTTATTGTACAATTTATATAGCAATTCAATATCCTCAGCATATCATTGTTGCTCATGTCCCCTTCACTGTAGTGCAAACTGTTGATGTTTCAATTCCAATATCGTTTTGGTTTTACGTTATGAGAATAGTATGTTCCTTAATGAATCACTGATGAAGATTTCCTCATACAAATTGAAAGTCAATTATAAACTTTTCCAGTCTAATAGCACTGACCACTAGTTGGTTCTGGTCTTGTTTGGACTGTTTATACTACCCGGTGCTATGAATTATTACTTTGTCGTACGTACTCGAGACTTTCTTGTCTCTTGATCATATGAATGACAAATGCATGTATCAGTGCCTGATGTCGTATTAGAGTTGGATCATTCACATATTTGGTAGTGTATTCCATGTTTATTAGATACTTTCTCACCCATATTACCATATTTAAGCATATAATTCTCGATGTGTATTCGGTGTTGAGGTAAAATGTCATGGTACTCTTCCATGAAGTATAGGATGACCATTGTAACAGATCTTATCGCGTTGAAAGTGTATTAACCTCTGACTTATTAGTTTTCTTGACGTTTTTTGAATGGATGGATTTAGGACCAATTTTTTGCTGAATTTTAGAAACCTTATAATAATCCGTAGAATAATATGTAGTCTAGTGATAGAAAAAATGATGTGCTACCTTTAAGTTAACTTATATTTATGTTCTAGTTTGTACAGTGCAGCTAAGATTAGAGTCTGTTTCTCAATATTGAACTTCAGTATTTTATAGACCAAAGAGATTATACTTGATTTCAAAGCCTTTCACAGTAGTATGTAGTTTACCAAGTCTCAATGTACAATCTCCTAATGAATAATTACTTTTAGTGAAATAAAACATTGTTTATAGCATTTGTAGTATTTTATTTCATCACATGGAAAATTAGATCCCTACAAAGTACTGGTATTTCATAAAAAAGTCTAGAGTAGTTTATGTTTACAAATGATGTTTGAGTTGGAGTGAAGAAGTCATTGATATCCAGTTTAAGTACGCTTTTTTTCTCTGCATCTTGCACAATATTGGTCATAGTATTCCTTCACACAATCGGTAAGCAAATTGTTGTATTGCATAACAATGTTGAAAAAATCCATCAAGATGAAAAGCGTGAAGAGCTCAGGATGTTTAAGTATTAGTCTCTCGCCTCCAATAGGTATGTAGAAGAGTTCAAGAAGTCCAAGCTGATTCGTAGGGAATTCATCTACTCTATCGTTGAGATCAATGAGGTATTGGTGAAGTGAAGTCCATTGACTATTATCTAACTCCAACTGATTTTGCCCACTGCATCGGAAGATTGTTTTCACTTGAAATGTTAGCGGGTCACATCTAAGTATAACTTTGCTGTTGTGGGAACCGTCATCAAGATAGTATGTATAGTTCAGCAAGAGGTTTTCTCTCTCGATTCTTTTTTAGTTTCTTCTCTTTCTCGTTCACTTTTCTGGCTGAAGTAGTATTATCAGTCTGGCTGGTCTTTTCATGCTTCTTACTAGCTGACAAAATTACTGGACCTGCTCCGATCATTTTAAATCACTGCTTCTAGTAGTAAAACTCAAGATGTTTATTGTTTACACCAGCATATATATTCACTTCTCTGCATTTATGGATGGAGGGGGAGTCAAGTTCGATATGTGTTGATAGTTCTATTGCATAAGTAAACATGTTTAGCCCTTGGATGCTGTGATATTGCTTACTCTCATGATTTAAATTGAAAGATAAGAAAATGCTATGGAGTTAAGGCTTGAACCACCAACCTAACACGAGTAGGAGTCAGTAACAGGAAATGACGTTTTGCTCCGTATTTTCTATAGAATTTTTCGGAGTTCTCCTGTGGGACAATAGATTGCTTACAGGCTAATTAGCTGTCTTTTTATCTGTAAAACCATCTATTTAGCTGTCGCTTTTGCTGATGAGCTACCTATTTTATGTATAATGCTGTTTATCTAGCTGTCTTTTTAGCTGATGCCCTATCTGTTTAGCTGATATGCTATCTCTTGAGCTGTCTATGTAGCTGTATTTAGTTGATAAGTTGAGCATTTGACCCTACGTGCTATCTTTCATTCGCTAAATTTATTTGTTGCTTGGGAAGTATCTTTTTATAAGAAAATTGTATTGCGTTCCATACAGTTACGGTCACTATTTTTACACCTTACTTTAAATGTTATATGCTCGTCACAGTTGACTTTAAGCCTACTGATTACCAAGATTGCATCGTCATCATGCTCCAAGTTATTTGTAGGCATACATAGCTCAGACAAGAATATTCACGTCCAGGTTGCTGTTTTGGTAAACAAACCTTGATTAGGAGGAAGCCATTGTTAGTTGCTCGAGAGTTAATTGATCGTATTTCATGGTGATATATCTTCATAAAATTGAGTCAATACACCCTTCTTTTTTCATGTGCATTAGTTTTTTTCCTGACTCCTGTCGATTTAATATATAGGAATCCCTTTCTACAGGGATTCGAGCTCACTTTTCCTGTCTTTTCATGTCTTCATAAGACTTGCGGTCCGTCATTATTTTTGAAATGAATAATTCTTGAGACTCTTACCGCCCACTATGATGTACCGTTGCATTGAAGTCATGCTGCTACACTTATGAACTCATCCAAAATGGTCAAAATCGTATGATCCCTTGGATCAGACATTTGAATCATTTTGTAAAGCACAAACTTGTTGACTAAATCCCTTCTTCATGCAAACCAATGGTAGGGCCTTCTTCTTCGTAGGACTACAACCCCTTTTGGGCCTTCGCTTCCTGCAAGCTGCGCCTCCGACTGTCTCGGTCCGTTGGTCGCGTCATCCGATTCCGAAATCCGAGCAGCGATAAACTGTCTTCGTCGACCGAGTCAGACCAGCGTTTCCTCGGCTTCCCCACTGGCGGCCGGCCTTTAGTTCTCCCAACGAATACCTTCTTGGGTATTCGTTGTTCGTCCATGCGATTCATGTGTCCAGCCCATTGCAGCTTCCACAGTCTTACCATCCTTGAGACCTCCGGTTCGTCGAAAATTTCATACAGCTCATGGTTGTATCGAATTCGCCATTGGTCCCTGTCTAGCTTCGCTCCGATTATTCGCCTCAGGACCCGTCGCTCAAAGGCGTTCAATATATTTGCGGATGCTTGGGTTAGGGTCCATGTTTCACACCCATAGCATAACACTGGTCTTATCACAGATTTGTATACTTGGAGCTTTGTTCTTCTGTGTATGCAGCTGGTATTCAAGATCGTCAATAGTGAATAAAATATTTTATTTGCAAACTGTATTCTTCGGCGCATTTCGTTCCTTTTATTGCCCGTTTTCGTTTTTTCGGCGCCTAAATACACAAATTTGCTAATATTTTTGATACTGTATTCGCCAAGTGTGAAACTTTGTGTATTTGGGGTATTTTTTCTCGACTGCGTCAAGAGCTTTGTTTTATTTTCGTTGATTTGTACCCCTACTAATTTTGCTTCGCTGTCGAGTTTCAGGAAGAGTCCTTTGGAAGTTGTTAGTGACTGTGACAGAATGTTGATGTCATCTGCATAGGCCACTACCTGGCTTGGCTTGTATAGTAACGTACCTCACGTATCGACAGGTAGCTTCCGTATGACGTACTCCGGCGCCAAATTGAATAGCAATGGGGCCAGCGCATCTCCCTGCTTTGGTCCGATATTTGTGTCAAAGGCGTGGGTGAGTTGGTTATTGATGCGGACTTGAGAGGTTGGCGACGTCATTGTCATTTTGGTAAGACGGACTAATTTGGCTGGGATGCCAAAACCAAGCATTATTTGGTACAGTACATTGCTTGAAGTCAACGAAAATTTGGTGTACGTCTATGTTGAACTCCCAGCATTTTTAAAGTACCTGCTTGACTGTGTACAATTGGTCTGTTGTTGATCTACCTGCCCTAAAAGCACCCTGATACTCCCCAATAATACTGTTGGCATATAATCTGATTTTATTTTCTGAGATTTTGGAAAATATTTTGTATGCCGTACAAAGTAGTGATCTGCCTCTATAATTTTCGCACTGTAGCTTGTCACCTTTTGTGTGGGTAGGGAATATAATTGATTGGCTCCACTCTTTTGGCATATGTTTTTGTTGCCGAATGTACTGGATGACTTTGTGAATAGCTTGATGAACACTACTGCCACCATATTTGATGATCTCCACTGGAATCTAATCAATGCCCGGCGCTTTATTATTCTTTCGGGGCTTGATGATGGGACAATCTTCATGCAGAGTTGGTTAGACCAATGGGAGCTCTGCACAGACATCTATAGGCTCCGATGTTCTGGAGCTGTGCGGAGGAAGAGGAGAAAGAGAAAATGTATTGGTGTGAACTTGATCATTGTTCAGCTACAGAACAGACCACTATTGACCCTCGCTGACGGCTCAACTAATTGGTAATTGTGGATAACCTTCTTTGCATGATACAGAGACCCGTCGATCATATGATACTAACACATCGACATTTCATAGCTATAATAATGTTCATATCTATAGACATTTGTCCGTGATGTTTTTCATCATTTCACAGGTTGCGAGTAATGATGCAGCCTAAGTCATCGAAACCAATTAAAACTCTTCTGAAAATGGTTGAATAAGAGATTTTTAGTCAGTTGGAGGTACCAAAATTTTACTCAATTGTTCAATGATAGGGCAAAAATCGTTTCGGTCATAACATACTGATCTTCCTACATCTCCCAGATAATCCAAAAGGGTTGATCATACATGAGAACACCAAGATGATTCAATGTACTTAATAAGTTCCACTATAAGCCCTTGATACAGCAACTAAACAACAGGTTAACTTAATTCACGTTAAGGCCCTACCAATGGTTTGCATGAAGAAGAGATTTATTCAGCAAGTTTGTGCTTTACAAAATGATTCAAATGGCTGATCCAAGGGATCATACGATTTTAACCATTTTGGATGAGTTCATAAGTGTAGCAGCATGACTTCTATGCAACGGCACATCATAGTGGGCGGTAAGAGTCTCAAGAATTATTTATTTCAAAAATAATGACGGACCGCAAGTCTTATGAAGACATGAAAAGACAGGAAAAATGAGCTCGAATCACTGTAGAAAGGGATTCCTATATATTAGATCGACAGGAGTCAAGAGAAAAACTAATGCACATGAAAAAAGAAGGGTGTATTGACTCAATTTTATGAAGATATATCACCATGAAATACGATCAATTAACTCTCGAGCAACTAACAATGGCTTCCTCCTAATCAAGATTTGTTTACCAAAACAGCAACCTGGACGTGAATATTCTTGTCTGAGCTATGTATGCCTACAAATAACTTGGAGCATGATGACGATGCAATCTTGGTAATCAGTAGGCTTAAAGTCAATTGTGACGAGCATATAACATTTAAAGTAAGGTGTTAAAATGCTGACTGTTACTGTATGGAACGCAATAGTATCTCATCAGCAAAAACGACAGCTAAATAGATGGTTTTACAGATAAAAAGACAGCTAATTAGCCTGTAAGGAATCTATTGTACCACAGGAGAACTCCAAAAAATTCTATAGAAAATGCGGAGCAAAGTGTCATTTCCTGTTACTGACTCCTACTCCTGTTAGTTTGGTGGTTCAAGTCTTAACTCCATAGCATTTTCTTATCTTTCAATTTAAATCATGAGAGTAAGCAATATCACAGCATCCAAGGGCTAAACATGTTTACTTATGCAATAGAATTATCAACACATATCGAACTTGACTCCCCCTCCATCCATAAATTCAGAGAAGTGAATATATATGCTGGTGTAAACAATAAACATCTTGAGTTTTACTACTAGAAGCAGTGATTTAAAATGATCGGAGCAGGTCCAGTAATTTCGTCAGCTAGTCAGAAGCATGCAAAGGCCAGCCAGACTGATAAGACTACTTCAGCCAGAAAAGTGAACAAGAAAGAGAAGAAACTAAAAAAGAATCGAGAGAAAACCTCTTGCTGAACTATACATACTATCTTGATGAAGGTTTCCACAACAGCAAAGTTATACGAGTACTTGGATTTGACCCGCTAACATTTCAAGCAAAAATAATCTTCCGATGCAGTGGGCAAAATCAGTTGGAGTTGGATAAAAGTCAATGGACTTCACTTCACCAATACCTCATTGATCTCAACGATAGAGTAGATGAATTCCCTACGAATCAGCTTGGACTTCTTGAACTCTTCTACATACCTATTGGAGGCGAGAGACTAATACTTAAACATCCCGAGCTCTTCACGCTTTTCATCTTGATGGATTTTTTGAACATTGTTATGCAATACAACAATTTGCTTACCGATTGTGAGAAGGAATATGTAATGATATTTCTCAGTCTGGACTCGTTAACGAAGTCGGATTTCGGTCGCAGATCTTGAAATGGATTACGCTCAATCACGTATTTCAGCCACCATAAAATGCCCGTTTCAAACTTGTCGAACACAAACATACCGAAGAGAAACCTACTCTACTTTATTCCGTATTCATTCATCCCTTCAGTCAATTACAAAAATCGAATTTCCATTTCACGTTCCCGAATTTTACCGACGCGGTACCGAAAAATACACTACGTTAACTCAATCTCGAAAAACTCTACGCTAAGAAGAAAAAGCAAGACAAACTAAGGTACCGCGTACCGCACGCGACGCGAAACCGGCCATCCGTGGATTTTTTTAAAACCCTACCCTCGTGACGGCATATTTACCATGCACTCTCCTTCCTGCTGGAAAGGAAAGTGTTTTTTTTTTTGATCAGCAATTCATCTTATTTATTATCCTTTTAACTTTCAATAATTTTAATTCCTTAAAATTAGGATTTCTATTACAACCATTATTATCTTCGATTCAAAAAACGAGAAACTTCTATATTTAAAAATTTGCCACGTAAATAGAATCGTGCAAATATTTATCTAAGATACTTTTTCTTATCTGACTTGATTTTACTTGTCTACTTTTTTTAATTTTAGGTTTTAATTTTAGAAAGCCAAAAAACGATCTTTCTTCTTTGTTGTGTTTTTAAATTTTGAGTTTTTTTTTTTTTAAAGTGATTACCTTCGGTTTTCCGTACATTCTAAGCCTTAAACAAATTTGCTATTTGCTTGCCTATTTTAAATTCAGTCATAAAGAGCTTATTTACTATCGGGAAAGGATTTTGGGGGTTAAATATGCTTTAAAATATCTCAAAACGTTTACATGTATCGTGTTGAAATCAGAAAGAAAAATTAAAATATCTCAAATACAAAAACAAATTATGGAGTTCAATAACTTGTTTCATGTTGACAATGTTATCTTGCCTCTTTTAATTGCCAGCAACCTCTTTGTAATTTATTTTAGTAGATCGCATTTTAAAAATTATCAGCAAAAATCGAATACACTATTTCAAGAGTTCCCCTCCTAGGATTGGTTTTTTTTTTTGTTATTACAAAAGAAAATCACCCCTCTATCATGATTGCTTTTGTTTCCCACATACTGTCTTCTAATTTTTCCAACGCATGTTTAAAAAAATCAGAAAATCCAATATCTGATTATATCAGGGGTCGTTTTTTTTCAGCAATACTGACTATTCAACGACCAGAACTTACTTTATATTAAATTAATTTAAAATCAGTCTGTTTTATTTTCTTTGCTATTTAGTATCATAAGTTGTATTATTTGCCATCTATTAACAGGGTTCGTTTCATTGCTTGTTATTGTTTGTATTATTGGTTAGGTATTAATAGTGTTCGTATTATTTCTTTTTATTATTGTTGGTCAGTTATTATTAGTGTTCGTATTATTGCTTTTTATTATTATTTGTTAGTTAGGAATAGGCTCGTATTATTCCTTTTGATTATTATTTGTGTTACGAGGTATTTACTAACTTAGGTTGTATTATTTCTTATTATTCTTGGTTATTTATTGTGATTGTTCGTTTTATTTCTTAGTACTAATGGTTATTGACTATGATTGTTCGTTTGTTTTGTATTCTATTATACTACTTGTAAGTACATGCTTTGTGTGTTATATTCTACTGTGATCCCCGGGGAGCAATATGAAATGCTTGAATATGTTTATTTTTTAATTGTTTCTAAATTAAACTTGAGTCTAAATCCAAATAAATTCGAACATTTAAACTATTCTATAAGCCTAGTAAATATTTCTAGATAAAATTTTAATACGCACGGAAGATTGGTCTTTAACAAAGATTCAACACTGCTTTCATGTTTGGCTAATAAATTAATAAAATCGATGAAATTAGTGGCCAAATATTTAATAATTAAAGCATCTTTAGGCCATTTGAATGTTTCAAATTGGGAGGATGTAGGATGGTGGCTAAAAGTTTGTCATAGTCGTAAAGTTTAAGACAAAATAAATTACGTTCAACATCACTTACCGAATTTCAG
This sequence comes from Odontomyia ornata, assembly GCA_963969285.1. Lineage (NCBI taxonomy): Eukaryota > Metazoa > Arthropoda > Insecta > Diptera > Stratiomyidae > Odontomyia > Odontomyia ornata. Next base: position 222,371,884 of record OZ017739.1, read on the forward strand.
GGTTATAATATTTTGGTAATATCGTTCGAACTTAACTTTTTATTATATCAGTCGGTTGGGATTTTTCATCTTCTTGTTTTTTTTCTCTTCGTTGCTGTCTGTCTTCTTGATCATAAATAATAATGGAGACATATCAATGAAACCGCCAGCTGCGATTCCTTACAGGTGTGAGCATTGACCGTGACTCGGGCTGTAATATATTTTGAGCAATCAAACGCGCAGCAAGTTCTTCATTGTAATGGAAGTTAGGGTTGTTTTCATTCGGGGCCGCCTAATTATCGAAAATGCCTCCGACCATAGTTTTCGGTGCAATACCTTCTAAAACATCTATCATCACGTCACGATCGATTTTATTCATAATCATATTCTAGAACACGCAGATAACCATCAATCTCAATTGCCCGAAAATATTTGAGGAGACCATCATATTCTTTGTGGTGCCACTGAACTGTGTTCAACAGTTGATCATACATAAAGAGTAATTTTCGCTCGACGCAGTATTTATTTTCAGGCCCTGAATACCTTGTCATTTGTAACAGCTCTCCGAGTTTTTTCCGATCGTGGCTTTATTTGCCGGCATTCTAAATATTCATGGAAAGTTTTCAAAACATAACCGCATTCTAACTTCCGATCAACGGACACTTCCTCTTCGTTGCTTTTGTTCAGACTTTGGTCAATGGGGCGGCTATCACCTCTAGAATATTTCAGCGGAGACGTGCTCTGTGCTTCAAATACATACTTTTTACTGTATTCAGCATCAATCGTAAATGTTTCCTTGCATCGAATGCATTTGTATTCTCGTTTAAATTCAAGTAGTCTACTTGGCCCTAATCATACAACATTCCCTTCCACTTGAACAAATTGACCCACATTATCATTTCCAGGAAATGATCCTTTCAGAGGTCCATCAGGTTGTGGTTAATTTATAAATCGAACGTGACAATTTTCTTTTATAAGAAATCCTTCATGAAAATTGTTTCCCTCAATTAGTACCTTTTGTGCATCTAGAAAAGCTTTATCACATTTCGGCACTGCATTCCAAACATTTTGCAAAACTTCATTGAATGATTGTGGTCGATTACGCTGCAAGTGAGTGAGGTTAACATTTAGTGAAACATGCACACTATCGTGTCCGTCATTCAATAAATTTGTGATATCATCACTATGAAATTCTTTTAAATATTCAAGCATTTCTACTTTTACTCATGCTATAACTTACTATTGATACATACGTTGTTTTGGTTTACAAAATTATTTCACTTACTAAAAACAGTTCTCATGCCCGGATTATTTAGATTTCGGGGTTGTGTCCACTGGCCGGTCGAGGAATGTCCCAATTGGATCCTTGTCTTGGTAATTCTGAAAATTAAAATGATTTGCCTGATGACATTTCCCTCTGAGTGAAATGTTGGTGCTATAAGAGGCTTCCTTACCTCGTTGCGAGTCGGCACTTAGCTTGCCATTACAACCTTCAATCCTGTAATTCCTGCACCACACGTCAATAGTCTTAAATTTCCTATGCCAAATTAATATGGTATGCACCGAATCACATATAAAATAAAATCTCCGTCTAGAACGCAGCTTATGTAAATTTGCGTCAACCGATGCACCACTTGTACGAAGACCCGCGAATATCATGGCACGTGCCTTCCCTCATTGACTTTTCCACCGACTCTAACTGCCATCAGCTTTGGGTGACATTCCTCGACTCAAACTGACGTAGGATGGGAATGTCATCCAAAGCTGACGTTGGCTCGAAAGCCATATGGCAGCGATGCGCATGTGTGCGAGCTGGCAGTGGTGTAGGGCCACCTCATTACAAATACTATGACCAATATTGTGCAAGATGCAGAGAAAAAAGCGTACTTAAACTGGATATCAATGACTTCTCACTCCAACTCAAACATCATTTGTAAACATAAACTACTCTAGACTTTTTTATGAAATACCAGTACTTTGTAGGGGTCTAATTTTCCATGTGAGGAAATAAAATACTACAAATGCTATAAACAATGTTTTATTTCACTAAAAGGAATTATTCATTAGGATATTGTACATTGAGACTTGGTAAACTACATACTACTGTGAAAGGCTTTGAAATCAAGTATAATCTCTTTGGTCTATAAAATACTGAAGTTCAATATTGAGAAACAGACTCTAATCTTAGCTGCACTGTACAAACTAGAACATAAATATAAGTTAACTTAAAGGTAGCACGTCGTTTTTTCCATCACTAGACTACATATTATTCTACGGATTATTATGAGGTTTCTAAAATTCAGCAAAAAATTGGTCCTAAATCCATCCATTCAAAAAACGTCAAGAAAACTAATAAGTCCGAGGTTAATACACTTTCAACGCGATAAGATCTGTTACAATGGTCTTCCTATACTTCATGGAAGAGTACCATGACATTTTTCCTCAACACCGAATACACATAGAGAATTATATGCTTAAATGTGGTAATATGGGTGAGAAAGTATCTAATAAACATGGAATACACTACCAAATGGAGAATGGTCCAACTCTAATACGACATCAGGCACTGATACATGCATTTGTCATTCATATGATCAATAGACAAGAAATATTTTTACTCTCATAAAACATTATATAATCCTGCAGTCTCGAATAAGTACGACAAAGTAAAAATTCATAGCACCGGGTAGTATAAACAGTCCAAACAAGACCAGAACCAACTAGTGTTCAGTGCTAGTAGACTGGAAAAGTTTATAATTGATATTTAATTTGTACCGGGAAATCCTCATTAGTCATTCATTAAGGAACATGCTTTCCTCAGAACAAACAACCAAAACGATATTGGAATTGAAACATCAACAGTTTGCACTACAGTGAAGGGAACATAAGCAACAATGATATGCTGAGGATATTGAATTGCTATATAAATTGTACAATAAACATTAAAAAAGATGTCAGAGGACTTATTATACATTTGTATGGTCCTAATGCAGAAATAGTGCAGCTGAATAAACCTAGGCTAAGTAAACTTGAAAATTGTTCAATATGCTATAGAATTCATAAATATATCAAGCCTTTTATCAGATGTGCTGTAAATTGTACCAAAATTTATTTATATATAACACATAAAAGCATTCCTCAATAAAAAATTTCTGCTAGAAAGAAACACAGTCTTTTTATTTTAACAACTATTCTACCACTGCTCAAGCAAACAAATGCCTCAAACAACAAAAAAAAATGACCTATACATTCCTACATATCTGAAACTCCCAAATATCAAACACTTAACTCCACCATTCATAAATATCTAACAATGGACAAAAAATCCCCCATGAGTTCATACAACTCAAACGTTCATCTGTTCATCATATTACCAGCAGACAAACACTTCCTCAAAGTAATAATCATTCATTCATTCATATTTTATTTATGTGAAAATAATACTTGAATATGTCAATGAGCATACCCGAAAATCCCTATGATGATAAATCTAGCATATTTAAAATGTAGTTAATACGTGTTTACTTAATGTTTAAATATTGAAAATCTATATGAATATAGCAGCAGTGAATTTACTCTTAATACAAGCATACGAAGTATGAAATTTGTAAATTCTCATGTAATCATGAAGGCACTAAACGCGATAATATGCATCCGAAAAGCATCAACTAAACTGCATCATGCAAGCACAGAATTTTCCTAAGGAGATAACAAATTAAAAATTCTCATGCTCAAAACATCAAGTCCCTAATGCAGATATGGCTAAAGAGATCCGGAAATGTCAAAAAATCATACTAGGCCAATCCGTATATAAATAATTTGTCAATACTAGAAACCATGATGTGAAGAATATGAGACAAGCATAAAATAACACTTTTACTCTATATTACACTGACACTCATGAAACTACCTAAACTAATTAATATAGACCTACAATAACAACACCTAATTCAAAGTAAATATAAAAATTTATTCAATCTAGTGCATGCATATAATGCCATCGTATAGGACCAAAAAAATATTTCTTCATGCATTATGGGCATAAACAAAGAATAATAACATAATAACAACAAACCCTTAATGTCAATGATCTACCACCTACCACTTTTTTAGGGTTTTGTACTAAAATACAAAACCCTATTGCAATCACGACCTGTGTGCTTCTGTCCGTCCGTCCGTCTGTCCGTCCGTCTGTCCGTCCGTCCGTCTGTATGTCACAGCACTTTTTCTCCGAAACTATAGAGGCTACAGCCATGAAACTTTGTAGAAAGGTCAGAAGTGGTGACCTCTTGGAAGTTCAAGGGTGAAAAAATTTTTCAAAGGCGTTTAAGGGGGGTCTCTCAATATAGGGAGGTGAACACTCAAAAAAAATCACCATTGGTAGTCGAGGAGGGTGTCATTGGAAAGGTCTAAATGAAATCTTTTCAAAACAGGTCTTAAAATTGCCTTATCGGTACCATGGGGGGCAGGGGAAGGGGAAATGTACGAACTTTTCGCGTACCCTTCTCGCGATTGGACGCCTTCCATCCGAAAAATCTGAAAAAAATCATGAATGTAGGCCTTCATGAGTACAATAACAACAAATACATGAGAAGTCAAAATTCACTCAGCTTTGTTAGTAATAGTATGCTTTATCGATTTTGTGTTTTCTTGAATAAAATCCAAACGGTACCTTTGAACTCAATAAAATTTAGCAAATGGATGACCATTTATAACATTGATCTTTTGTGAAAGTTTCATGAAGATCGAATAGTATTTAACGAAGTTATAGCGATTTTAATTTTCCTGTATTACTATGGAGCAATATGCCCTGTATTACTATGGAAACATATGGCTATGGAGCCATACGCGCTTTTTACCGACTTAGACACCACAGCTTTGCTAGAACTTGCATGAAAATTTCAGGAGTGATAGGTATCATGAAGATGAGTACATACAATTGAAACAAGTCGAAGAGGCAGGAGAGAGCTCCTAACAAAAGGGCTTTGTAACCATTCTAGGATTCGAAAAAATAGGCCATGAATCGATGATTACAGTACAGAGAAGTGGCCCCTGAAAAAAAATTCATGAAAGGTAGCCGATATGAGTATCAACTGATAGTTCTCTATGAGAACTTTTCAAAACAGTTCTTAAACTGACAGTTTTTGCTTCAGTGGGGGCACAGGGGGGGAAATTCATGAAAAATGTTCTTCCTCCCTCGCGAATGGACACCCGTGATCTAAAAATTCTGAAAAAATTATCAAAGGAGATATTTATGGGTATAACTATAACAAATACCTCAGAAGACAAAATTCGTTCAACTTTATTAATAATAGTATGATCCTGGAATCTCACATTTTCTCCAATAAAATCGTCCTTGACATGTTTCTTGATTTTATTCGTTGCTGGTTACTGCATTTTGTAAGTTGAGTACAAAACCCTTCTGACAGGAGCATAGGTCTGTCTTCCCAACTTGTTCTATATTGTTCATCCTTTCAGTACGTACCAAAAAATTATCAATGAAAATTCGTAAAGATTCCTACTTATTAAGATCAATCTAACGATTCCTACATCCATCATACATAAACTCCATAAAAAATAGCATTCCAGAAGCCACAAACCGTAATATCTTTCCTATACAACATCTGTAAATAATCTGAAATTGGGAACAGATAGCGCTAACATACTATACATGTCAACATAGTGATCTTAAAAATTGAGAATCTTTACCATGCACTTATCAAAAGGGAAAAATCATATACAAATCATACGATGTACGAACGAATTATAACCATCTCAAACACTACAAGATCATTCATTTGAAAAAATAACTCGTCTTGGAAGAAATTATTAGAATGTTTGAACAAAACCAATGAGCATCCTATAGTAAAGAAAAAAAGAATGAATATAATATCATACTTCTACATAATATTAAAATCAGAGAATGAAGTATTGAAACTGCTTTAAGAAATAAGTGATGAGGTTGGAGACAAACAGAATGCTACAACAAGTAAACTAAAATTTAATACTAGACTAAATGTCAAGAACGTATTACAACAAACATTAAGACCTATTTCACTGCATCCATAGATTTGGGCAATCAGCATAGTAGTCTAACCGAACAAAATAAATTGTAGACGATTCTTAAAGTACTATTGACACGAAATGAAAAAAAGCAATAAAATGTGACAGCAATGAGTTTGATAATAAAGAAACAACGTTCTCGAGCAATGAAAGACCGAAAACGATCAATGTAAATAATAATCTGCAAACTAGAACAGGCGCATCTTTGAATGGACGTTTATGAAAACACATCACACATCACAATGCCGCGCATCACGTTACCCGCTGTCCACGGCCACCACAACAATAAAAAAAAACGTAGCCAAAAAGTAAATTCTCCTTACAATGTAACGTAACTTCTGTTCCACAATGTAGATTCTGAAACCCTCAAACTCCCACTGGTGAGCAAGTCTATGCGCACGGAATCCCATTCTTAACAAGCAAAATCACTTGCATATGCCACGCGTCCCCGACGTCAATTTCCATGCCTAACAGCATTCACCGCCGAACAAATCTGCACCCCAATCACGATCCTCCAAAAAGCGACGCAAATCAGTCCTTCTCACCGATAAGGCCGTCCAGACTTAAGCATAAATGCTGTTTGACGAGCAACACGGAAATTTAACCAAGCGCTCACGACGTAAATTTCTATGGCTCATAACATCCACCGCCACGGAAACCTGCATCTCAAATAACATTCTCCAACAAGCGATACGCATGATGTTTACTCGCCTACAACGCCGTCCGTCCTCAGCCGCAGACATCAAACGTGGAGCTAAACGTACCTTAAACAAGCACCCACGGAGTAAATTCTCACACTTTAGAACAGCCGTCGAAAGACAAACCCGTCGCCCATTCATAATGCAAAGTCACCCCTCTATCGCAGCGTCCTCCATCACCACGCAACCACTCGCACCATAAAAAAGTCGGGCATGCCTACCACGATCAAGCAAACCGGTCATTTCCACACGCTTCCATCCATGCTTCGCCACGGACACCAATCGATGAGCAACGCGCTCCTTAACCGAGTGCCTATGAAGCAAGTTCTCATGCCTTGGGCACCCGCTGACGGGCAAGCTCGTCATTCATCAAAAACGCAGTCACCCATCTATACAAGCGCCCGCCGTCACCACGCAGCCCCTCACACCATGAAAATCGTCCAGCACGCCTAACACGTTGAGGCAAATCGGTCGACCAGGAAGCCTCTCAGTACTGAGATACGCTAGAGATGCTTAAGTATTTTAAACAGCGAATCCACCCATCCATAGAACTTCTCTAATAGATCAGCAACCCCAATACTTCAAGCTATCAATCCTAGACACGAATCTACTGTACGTTAAAATGACCATGGATAAAAAACTATCTACCACTAGAAGCGTAAGAGACCTGAGAAGTACTCCCACTGAAGAATATAACAAGTATGAATAACCAAACTACTAGAAGACCAGAAGCAACAAATATATGAGAAATTCTTCCACTATAAAGAAATAACACCCGTGAATAGTATAATTATCTATCGCTAAAAGCGTCAAAAGTTCCCTATTTATCCCAAAAATATCTATGAATCCTATACGAGTACACACGCAGACAAATCTAGAGCACTAATGTATTGATTGAAAATATGGGACTATTCTAGACAGAAATCAACTTTCCAGTTTCACCATTCAACATTAGAGGCTACTAAGGCTAAGGAAGCGCACCTGTAATCTAAAGACATACTATATGTCTATTCTAGAACACAACCATCAAGACTAGTTCTACTAACCGCTAGAGGCTACTAAAACCCGGAACGCTTACCTACTCAACCAAGACACTGATCTCTTACTTACCTTAAGCCCGCACCTTCTCATCCCTGGTATCCGCCTATACCTACAGTAATCTGATACATACACCTTCAATATATATATATATATATATATATATATATATATATATATATATATATATATATATATATATATATATATATATGTATGTATGTATATATATATATATATATATATATATATATATATATTTAAATATATATATATATATATATATATATATATATAAATATATATATATATATATATATATATATATATATATATATATATATATATATATATATAAAAAAAAAATATATATATATATATATATATATATATATATATATATATATATATATATATACTTATTTAAGAGGTGAAAAAGTTGAAATTATTTTTCAACCAAAATGAAAAATTAAGGGCTGGATTTGAGAAAAGGACACTCCCTTATGTATCATGAAACTGGGTCAAAAGGTCATTGTATCTGAAAATCATGACACAACAAATAGGAAAAGGTAATCTGCCTTAAATAATCCTGAATCGAATGGAGCAATACTCCAATCGATGACAAATCAGCTCCTAAGCGTAAAAAAGTTACTGATATTTGCTAACCGACAAATCTTAATGCAAACGATAAAATTAGATTTGGCTCTATTTTCCTTGTAGTGAAATCGCGTAGATAAACTGTCCGTTTGCTGCATCGGCGAGAGAGGATGGTGGGTTCTGTCGAGATTGGACTTTTCTGAGGATGCGTGAATGCGCTGGCAGGCTAGCGTTGCGGTATCGCGGGGCAGGCTCTCTCCCCCAACAGAAGACCCACTATAAAAAAAATTGCATTCACGAATTGAAAGGGTTCAAACGGAAATCGACCGAAGTAAATGAGGTAGCCTACTAAGGGTCAAAAATTGCTGGCTCAGGGGACAAACCGTGTCTGGAGAAAACAAATGGACTTAAGGGGACTTCGTCGTTACCGAGGATACTTGTGGCCCCAAATAAGAGTGGGGCATTCAGGTGGAAGCGGTGCCCCCTTGCGCCCTCCCAACCGGATCATGATCCAAACCTAAATGTGGCCATATTTTCCATTTAACTTGACTAATTTGAATGAATTTTTCCTTTAAATGAAAAATTTAAACGTGGCAAATTTATGTCATTGTTTTATGTGAGGGAATCACATAACCCAATGCCATAAATAAGCATGCGAGCGGGAGACCACCTTACCTTGCAAGAGTTACAGGGCCTCTTGCAAGGAGTGAGCTCGCCCGATGGCTAGCTCATTATATGGAAGGGGCCAGTCAACGTGGCAGGTCCCATACCTGGTCAAATTTAACGAAAAGTAAAGACCGAGTTTCAAATTTAACAAATAATTGTTTTTATTTGTCGTTTGGTGTCGTTTCCTTTTAAATCGTAAAATTTTTCGCTATAAGTAATGTATTTGAAAGATTTTTTTTTTCTTTGCTCGGTCAAAAATAGAAACGATCCAATTTTAATGCTCTATATTTGATTATGAAATTGTTTCTTGTTTGACGTATTGATATTGCCTAGCAATTTAAGGGAGATAAAACAAACAATCTAGCAACTAGATACATGAATCGTTTGACTTCACATCTATTTTTTCCATTTTATCTGTTTATCAAACTTTAATATCACTTTATCACTTTAATATCATTCTAAAAAAATTAAAATAATAAAAATTACGATAAAACAGATTATTCATATAACTATAAAACTCAAAAGATTCTTCTCCATCAATTTATAAACATTATAATGAGGCTATCGTTCAAAAAAGAAAAAGAATACAAATCAAGAACAAAACTACTTCAACTTCCTTAATCAAATACGATGTTGAGACAAGCTGATTTAGGTCAACTTGGTCAGCAAGTGGTTCCGTTATAGCAACTTTTGTAATGCAATTCATCTCATAAAATTTTTTCTTTTAACTCCTTGAGTCTTTTGTCCCTTAAAGTTAGAATATCTTCGATGTTTGAATTGTTTAATTTTTCAATCTCTTCGTCCAATTGTTTTTTTTCACATGCAAAACGACTGTCATCCAACTTTCTTGGAACATCTGTGCCCTGTTCTATGAATAAAATCACACCTCGTTGTCGGAAAGTGTTCTACTTAGCAAAGTTATACCATTCTTTAAATTTAGATAAAACAAACAATCTAGCAACAAGATACATGAATCGTTTGACTTCACATCTATTTTTTTCCATTTTTTCTGTTTATCAAACTTTAATATCAGTCTCGCAGTTTCGTTCGAGGTGACCGATAAACTCCTCAGGAGCTGCCACATCAGTCACCTCGGGGCAGCTCGACTGCGGGGTTCCAGGTGATCACGAACCCATATATATATATGTTGCAGCATGGCAGTGCTGCAAGCTCTATCGAGCAATAATTTCCACTAGTACGCAGTGGTGGCGAACTTATAATAAAATTTTGTTTGAGGAATGCTGCTTGTCCTAAGTGAAAGAACTACATTGTTCTTTCACCCGAGCATTTTGGCTATCAATTTAATAGCACTTTTTCCGCTCGATGGACTTCAGCTGGTTCCAGCATATGGGCTGGTTCCATTAAAAATCTCGCAGTTTCGTTCGAGGTGACCGATAAACTCCTCAGGAGCTGCCACATCAGTCACCTCGGGGCAGCTCGACTGCGGGGTTCCAGGTGATCACGAACCCATATATATATATGTTGCAGCATGGCAGTGCTGCAAGCTCTATCGAGCAATAATTTCCACTAGTACACAGTGGTGGCGAACTTATAATAAAATTTTGTTTGAGGAATGCTGCTTGTCCTAAATGAAAGAACTACATTGTTCTTTCACCCGAGCATTTTGGCTATCAATTTAATAGCACTTTTTCCGCTCGATGGACTTCAGCTGGTTCCAGCATATGGGCTGGTTCCATTAAAAATCTCGCAGTTTCGTTCGAGGTGACCGATAAACTCCTCAGGAGCTGCCACATCAGTCACCTCGGGGCAGCTCGACTGCGGGGTTCCAGGTGATCACGAACCCATATATATATATGTTGCAGCATGGCAGTGCTGCAAGCTCTATCGAGCAATAATTTCCACTAGTACGCAGTGGTGGCGAACTTATAATAAAATTTTGTTTGAGGAATGCTGCTTGTCCTAAGTGAAAGAACTACATTGTTCTTTCACCCGAGCATTTTGGCTATCAATTTAATAGCACTTTTTCCGCTCGATGGACTTCAGCTGGTTCCAGCATATGGGCTGGTTCCATTAAAAATCTCGCAGTTTCGTTCGAGGTGACCGATAAACTCCTCAGGAGCTGCCACATCAGTCACCTCGGGGCAGCTCGACTGCGGGGTTCCAGGTGATCACGAACCCATATATATATATGTTGCAGCATGGCAGTGCTGCAAGCTCTATCGAGCAATAATTTCCACTAGTACGCAGTGGTGGCGAACTTATAATAAAATTTTGTTTGAGGAATGCTGCTTGTCCTAAGTGAAAGAACTACATTGTTCTTTCACCCGAGCATTTTGGCTATCAATTTAATAGCACTTTTTCCGCTCGATGGACTTCAGCTGGTTCCAGCATATGGGCTGGTTCCATTAAAAATCTCGCAGTTTCGTTCGAGGTGACCGATAAACTCCTCAGGAGCTGCCACATCAGTCACCTCGGGGCAGCTCGACTGCGGGGTTCCAGGTGATCACGAACCCATATATATATATGTTGCAGCATGGCAGTGCTGCAAGCTCTATCGAGCAATAATTTCCACTAGTACGCAGTGGTGGCGAACTTATAATAAAATTTTGTTTGAGGAATGCTGCTTGTCCTAAGTGAAAGAACTACATTGTTCTTTCACCCGAGCATTTTGGCTATCAATTTAATAGCACTTTTTCCGCTCGATGGACTTCAGCTGGTTCCAGCATATGGGCTGGTTCCATTAAAAATCTCGCAGTTTCGTTCGAGGTGACCGATAAACTCCTCAGGAGCTGCCACATCAGTCACCTCGGGGCAGCTCGACTGCGGGGTTCCAGGTGATCACGAACCCATATATATATATGTTGCAGCATGGCAGTGCTGCAAGCTCTATCGAGCAATAATTTCCACTAGTACGCAGTGGTGGCGAACTTATAATAAAATTTTGTTTGAGGAATGCTGCTTGTCCTAAGTGAAAGAACTACATTGTTCTTTCACCCGAGCATTTTGGCTATCAATTTAATAGCACTTTTTCCGCTCGATGGACTTCAGCTGGTTCCAGCATATGGGCTGGTTCCATTAAAAATCTCGCAGTTTCGTTCGAGGTGACCGATAAACTCCTCAGGAGCTGCCACATCAGTCACCTCGGGGCAGCTCGACTGCGGGGTTCCAGGTGATCACGAACCCATATATATATATGTTGCAGCATGGCAGTGCTGCAAGCTCTATCGAGCAATAATTTCCACTAGTACGCAGTGGTGGCGAACTTATAATAAAATTTTGTTTGAGGAATGCTGCTTGTCCTAAGTGAAAGAACTACATTGTTCTTTCACCCGAGCATTTTGGCTATCAATTTAATAGCACTTTTTCCGCTCGATGGACTTCAGCTGGTTCCAGCATATGGGCTGGTTCCATTAAAAATCTCGCAGTTTCGTTCGAGGTGACCGATAAACTCCTCAGGAGCTGCCACATCAGTCACCTCGGGGCAGCTCGACTGCGGGGTTCCAGGTGATCACGAACCCATATATATATATGTTGCAGCATGGCAGTGCTGCAAGCTCTATCGAGCAATAATTTCCACTAGTACGCAGTGGTGGCGAACTTATAATAAAATTTTGTTTGAGGAATGCTGCTTGTCCTAAGTGAAAGAACTACATTGTTCTTTCACCCGAGCATTTTGGCTATCAATTTAATAGCACTTTTTCCGCTCGATGGACTTCAGCTGGTTCCAGCATATGGGCTGGTTCCATTAAAAATCTCGCAGTTTCGTTCGAGGTGACCGATAAACTCCTCAGGAGCTGCCACATCAGTCACCTAGGACAAGCAGCATTCCTCAAACAAAATTTTATTATAAGTTCGCCACCACTGCGTACTAGTGGAAATTATTGCTCGATAGAGCTTGCAGCACTGCCATGCTGCAACATATATATATATGGGTTCGTGATCACCTGGAACCCCGCAGTCGAGCTGCCCCGAGGTGACTGATGTGGCAGCTCCTGAGGAGTTTATCGGTCACCTCGAACGAAACTGCGAGATTTTTAATGGAACCAGCCCATATGCTGGAACCAGCTGAAGTCCATCGAGCGGAAAAAGTGCTATTAAATTGATAGCCAAAATGCTCGGGTGAAAGAACAATGTAGTTCTTTCACTTAGGACAAGCAGCATTCCTCAAACAAAATTTTATTATAAGTTCGCCACCACTGCGTACTAGTGGAAATTATTGCTCGATAGAGCTTGCAGCACTGCCATGCTGCAACATATATATATATGGGTTCGTGATCACCTGGAACCCCGCAGTCGAGCTGCCCCGAGGTGACTGATGTGGCAGCTCCTGAGGAGTTTATCGGTCACCTCGAACGAAACTGCGAGATTTTTAATGGAACCAGCCCATATGCTGGAACCAGCTGAAGTCCATCGAGCGGAAAAAGTGCTATTAAATTGATAGCCAAAATGCTCGGGTGAAAGAACAATGTAGTTCTTTCACTTAGGACAAGCAGCATTCCTCAAACAAAATTTTATTATAAGTTCGCCACCACTGCGTACTAGTGGAAATTATTGCTCGATAGAGCTTGCAGCACTGCCATGCTGCAACATATATATATATGGGTTCGTGATCACCTGGAACCCCGCAGTCGAGCTGCCCCGAGGTGACTGATGTGGCAGCTCCTGAGGAGTTTATCGGTCACCTCGAACGAAACTGCGAGATTTTTAATGGAACCAGCCCATATGCTGGAACCAGCTGAAGTCCATCGAGCGGAAAAAGTGCTATTAAATTGATAGCCAAAATGCTCGGGTGAAAGAACAATGTAGTTCTTTCACTTAGGACAAGCAGCATTCCTCAAACAAAATTTTATTATAAGTTCGCCACCACTGCGTACTAGTGGAAATTATTGCTCGATAGAGCTTGCAGCACTGCCATGCTGCAACATATATATATATGGGTTCGTGATCACCTGGAACCCCGCAGTCGAGCTGCCCCGAGGTGACTGATGTGGCAGCTCCTGAGGAGTTTATCGGTCACCTCGAACGAAACTGCGAGATTTTTAATGGAACCAGCCCATATGCTGGAACCAGCTGAAGTCCATCGAGCGGAAAAAGTGCTATTAAATTGATAGCCAAAATGCTCGGGTGAAAGAACAATGTAGTTCTTTCACTTAGGACAAGCAGCATTCCTCAAACAAAATTTTATTATAAGTTCGCCACCACTGCGTACTAGTGGAAATTATTGCTCGATAGAGCTTGCAGCACTGCCATGCTGCAACATATATATATATATGGGTTCGTGATCACCTGGAACCCCGCAGTCGAGCTGCCCCGAGGTGACTGATGTGGCAGCTCCTGAGGAGTTTATCGGTCACCTCGAACGAAACTGCGAGATTTTTAATGGAACCAGCCCATATGCTGGAACCAGCTGAAGTCCATCGAGCGGAAAAAGTGCTATTAAATTGATAGCCAAAATGCTCGGGTGAAAGAACAATGTAGTTCTTTCACTTAGGACAAGCAGCATTCCTCAAACAAAATTTTATTATAAGTTCGCCACCACTGCGTACTAGTGGAAATTATTGCTCGATAGAGCTTGCAGCACTGCCATGCTGCAACATATATATATATGGGTTCGTGATCACCTGGAACCCCGCAGTCGAGCTGCCCCGAGGTGACTGATGTGGCAGCTCCTGAGGAGTTTATCGGTCACCTCGAACGAAACTGCGAGATTTTTAATGGAACCAGCCCATATGCTGGAACCAGCTGAAGTCCATCGAGCGGAAAAAGTGCTATTAAATTGATAGCCAAAATGCTCGGGTGAAAGAACAATGTAGTTCTTTCACTTAGGACAAGCAGCATTCCTCAAACAAAATTTTATTATAAGTTCGCCACCACTGCGTACTAGTGGAAATTATTGCTCGATAGAGCTTGCAGCACTGCCATGCTGCAACATATATATATATATGGGTTCGTGATCACCTGGAACCCCGCAGTCGAGCTGCCCCGAGGTGACTGATGTGGCAGCTCCTGAGGAGTTTATCGGTCACCTCGAACGAAACTGCGAGATTTTTAATGGAACCAGCCCATATGCTGGAACCAGCTGAAGTCCATCGAGCGGAAAAAGTGCTATTAAATTGATAGCCAAAATGCTCGGGTGAAAGAACAATGTAGTTCTTTCACTTAGGACAAGCAGCATTCCTCAAACAAAATTTTATTATTTAATATCAGCTTTGCATTCTAAAAAAATTAAAATAATAATTACGATAAAACAAATTATTTATATAACTATAAGTTTCAAACGATTCTTCTCAATCAATTTATAAACATTATAATGAAGCAATCGTTCAAAAAAGAAAAAGAATCCAAATCAAGAAAAAAACTACTTTAAATATTATTTCTAACATAAAGCAAAACTTAAGCAAAACGATGCAAACTTAAATCATATATTCAGGCATTTATTATAATCGAGCTTGATTGGAATTCAAAGGAAAAATAAATTATTAAAAATTATCATACTAAATCGTTGTTAGAAAATTGTAGAAAAACTTCAAATCATTTTAAGGACTAAATCCACACATATGTTATGATATACAAAAGGGTACTCACCCAACATCCTCGCCGGGCTCCCGCTGATGATGTGGATGATGCCTGAAATCTTTACAATTAAAGGAAATTGTGCGGAAAGTTCCAAACGACACTTTTGGACTGAATATAAAACAACTTCGTTAATCAGATACGATGTTGAGACAAGCTGGTTTGCGTCAACTAGATCAGCAAGTGGTTCCGTTATAGCTACTTTTCGAATACAATTCATCTCATTAAATATTTTCTTTTAATTCCTTGAGCCTTTGGTCCCTTAAAGTTTTAATATCGTCGATGTTTGAATTGTTCAATTTTTCAATCTCTTCGTCCAATTTTTTTTTTTTGCACATGCAAAGTGACTGTCATCCATCTTTCGTGGAACATCTGTGCCCTGTTTTATGAATAAAATCACACCTCGTTGTCGGAAAGTGTTCTGTTTAGCAAATTTAAACCATTCTTTAAATTCGCCAATATCGTCCGTTCTTGTTGCCTCCTCGTTCATTCCGTCTAACGCGTGATCTGTGAAAGTTGCTGGCTCAGGTGAAATAGAAAAGAAAAAAAAAACATTAGAAAATAGTTGCGCTCGCGCTCGATGTACACTCAATGTCAGACCGGCAAACGAAAAACAGCACGATGGCATTATATTTTCGTACACTCCAAGCTAATTATTTGACTCAAATCTTCAATTTCAATTTCGTTTCAGCCATTTATCCCTTGCAAACACACCGTATCCAACCTTGATTCGTAAAATAAGCGGTATCGCATTCATTCGGATATTATGATATCAACTTTCTCAATCCCATCTGACATTTACACGTCCTTGACTTTTCCTGCTTTAAGCAATGTAAACAAAATATTGTGACGTTGGCGAAACCTACTAGAATTGAGCCCATCAGATAACCAAGAAGCTTTAACTTTGGAATGTCATGGCTGGTGTTTCCAGATTTCTTGTTCTTCTTTGGGGACCCGATTATTTCTGGGAGCTTAAGAATAACTTTTTAACAGATGGTTTAAGGGAGGGAGAAACTTTTGCACACCCAAGCAAAAATACTTCCACCATACATGTTGATGAGAACTTGAGTTTCATTCCACTTTTCGCTAATTGCGCAATAGATATAGACATCACTCATCAACAAAAGCATTATGAATTGGTGTCATACTTCGGAGGCTAATGTTGATTCAATACATAGAATGCTGAATAAGATTGTCAAGGTAATGCATGAATTGGATAGATTGACCCCTAATATTACTATTTATCCTCTAACAGAAAAATTCAGTATCAGGCAAATAATATATATGGAAAAGGCTAAATTTAATTTAGAGTACTACATACCGATATGAAATCGGGCATCAAACTAATCAAACACTGTGATATCCATTCGTATAATTACAGATTTAATGACTATCTTAAGGTAACATTTGCTCACACTAGAAGAAAACATGGTGATCCAGTCAAATTAGCAATGGAAGTATGTTACTCTTTGCCACCTGCGTTAAAAAATGTAAGATCGTTTCCTATATTTAAGAAACTCTTAAAGAAGCACACTGTTGAGGTTTGGAGGAACTGATTCGCCGTGTCCCGGTCGCGGTATTTCGATTTCTTTTCTTTTTAATAAGTCGTATTTCGATTTGTATATTTTGAACAACGTCTCTTATACCAGCGACAATTTGTTGCTTCCTGGGAAGTTACGCAATTATAATATGAAATCAAAAATCGTTAAGCAGTTAAAAAATTAATACGAGTTGAGCTTCTTCTTTTTCTTTTCCATTTATGTTTGTTTACTAACTTAAAATATCCTCTAACTGGTTATAGTTATGTAAACCGATATTCCAATTTGAAATTTGTGCGTTGTTTTCATTGTAGTTGATATCTCTAGCCAAAGTATAAAAAAAAACAAAACAAAAAAAAAATAATAATTTAAATTAAGTTATATATTCGTGTTGTGATTATGGGTTTGGTATCCTATCCATAATCCTGTGTCCCATCGGGATATGATGATAGAGGATACGATCATAGCTGATATAAATAAGTGATTCACTGGTTCTTTCTGAAGAAGCTCAGTACCAATTCTGATCCCAATGTCCATTGTCAAAGACGTGTTTTCCGCAATGTTTAATTCGTTTTGTTCGGAACGTAGCAGAACGATCTTCATTTTGCACTCACGACCAATTAATTTTCTTCCCCGTTTTTCTTGAAATCCCCTCGCGTAGGAAAATTTTCGTGGCGCACGTAGCTGAACCGTCAAGAATTCGACAATCCAGCCAACCGATCTTTCCAACGCGCTCCTGGTGGCGATCAAAATCAGACTCCCCATGTGGTCGTCAGTCGTCCCTTCCGGTCTATCGCCCTGGGACTCGACGAGCAACCGTTCATTTGGCTGCACAGCTTGCCTTCGCTAATGCAGTACGTGCATGTGCAGCGGAAAAAGGTGTTGCCATGTCCGAATTCCGATTACAGATTTGAGTTATTAATTTAATGAAAAATAATGACATAGAAAAATTTAAATAAGAATAGAAAAGAATAAATATCATAAAGAATATAATTATAAACAAAACTTGAAATACAGTATGGGGGAAAAAAGATGATATAAAATTTATATTTATTAAAAGAAATATTTTATAATTCATAACTATAAATAGAAATACTTAAATTTTTCATATCAGCAATTAAAATTTCGGATAAGTATTATGCCAGTTTTCGAGCAGCTTGCTTCGGCAACTGCTCAATTACTCATCCTATAGGAAATATTCAACACAAGAATCATTTGAGAACTTAAGATCTTTGTAATTGCTTTTATTTTATCATATTTTTCTCTCTTGCGGCCCAACTAGAGCGAGACTCTAAGGATAGGAACAGACTTTTATAAGATAGTCGCGTGACTTCCCTAATTTAAATGGAAGTCCGCAACATACAACTTTGCATCTTTTCTTGCCAGATTGGTTGTCGTAAGGTCCCTCGAGTTTTTCTAAAAAAATTGGTTTTTTAAACATAATAATTTTCAGGTCATACATTCTTTGGGTATTCGCGCATATATTCTTGGCAAGGGCATAGCTTCTAAGAGGTATATCAGTTTTGCGCATGCCTAAAGATCTTTGGCAAATCTTATTGCAGTGTGCTTTTATTTACGGCTTAAGATCGCTCAATGGCATAGCAATTTGGTCAAACTTTAAAATATAGTACAATAGCTATTATAGCAAGTTATTGTATTATGCCCTAAAAACACATATTGTGCAAAACTTCGGAACCAATGCAATTGGTGATACAGTCGATAAAAAAAGTTATTGTGAAAATTTTAGCGAAAAGGTTAATTTATTTTTCACTCACATATTATGGTCCCATGAAAGCCAGAAAAATTTTCTACATTCATTTGAATTGCAATTAATTACAATGCACACTTTATTTTCCACTGCTCTTAAAAGAACAAATTTCATTTATGATACTTTTTCAAAATTAACGTTCCTGCTAAGAAATCAGCTATGTTATCGATCAGGCAATAATATTTTTCATCAAGCGTCAGGGACGATCAACATTAACAAATACTAATACCGAAAGAACGTACTGGAAGGCTTTAACTTATCACGAAGGTATCAGCAATTGGATCAAGAGGCGAATCAATCAGCTCAATTCTGCGCTGTTAATCGAATTAAGCAGCCAGAACCAGCTCAAAAACGTTCTCGAATCAACGAAGGACAAACGCGACCCACACGAAAAATCTGATATCTATCGCATCGAATGCCCCACTTGTGAAGAAGTGTACATACATATGTCAAACGAGGAGACTCATCGGCACGCGAATCGAGGAGCGTCTAGGCGAAGCAGCAAGCAAGGAAGAAAGAAAGAACTTCGAATTTCAAGTCGGTGGTAGCGGAACATATAATCACGATGGGACACGAGATAACAATGGAGGACGCAACAGTCATCAAGGAAGCTAGAGACATACGTGAATTGGATGTGATGGAAAGCCTGGCAATCACCCGGGAAAGGAAAAGGTTGATGAATCAGGATGACGGAAACTGCAGATCATGGCTATTCAAATTAATTAAATAATATCTTATCTGAATTTTGTAAAACCAATATTTTTGTAACCACCCTTTCGTAAATTACCTTTCCTACCTTTTATTAGCTTAAGCAAATTTCTTTAATAGCTTTTAATGATCTAAAGAAACACAGTAACACAGTTAGTATATAAGCAGGAATATAAGTTAAAATAAATCAATCGCTGAACAAAGATCGATCGATTACGATCAAAAATCGATTTCGAGAAGAAAAATAAAATACAAAAAATTAAAAGGAAGCTTTTATTTCTACTTTCAGTAAGAGTATTTTGTGAAAATTAATTCGATTACAAACAATAAAGTAAACTAATCAACAAATCAAAGTTCATTTAAATTCGTGGTGACAGTAACAAACTATATTATTTTAATATGATTATAGTCTTAGCGTGACTCTCGTTTATACGTCATCGTGATTCTCATGAATCCGAACAAGAAATTATACTCATTTATAAAAACTGCTTCCATCAACACTTGAACATAAGTCTTCACAACACAAATTTCTTGAAATAGCTGAATATTTAATTCGAATTAAAAAAAAAAAACAGTCATATCTGACATAAATTGCTATTGAGGGAAAAATTGAAGTGAAGTTGATTTAACTACTCTATTTAAAAAAATTTTACGGTGGTTTGAGCAATAATCTCCATTTTAACCATAAATTAGAGAGAATCTTTTAAATTAGCATTTTGTGGGGGATGAATTCTAGAGTTATTATAGATGCGATTACATTAAGATCACCCTCAATTATCTTATTGTTCAGAATTAAATGTTCTGCGATCAAAAAAAAAAATTCTTAAACTCATTTACTTTGATATGATTGTTTTTCTGGAGGCTGTAACTGAAATAATTCTCTTTCAACCAAGCGAACTTTTAAAAACCCATGGTGGTCAGCACTATAAAGAATACCTGCAAATTAATCAATTTTAATTGAAATATTGTTTGTTTTTTTTTTGTTTTTGGTTGCGAGGTGATGTTAGGTCCCGTTTTGTTACTCCATGAGGTGCCTTCAAGCTGAGAGATCCCTCTTCTAGGGGGAGGGAAGAGGGGCGGAGTCGCAAGACAAGTGATCCCCCAGCCCCGATGCTCCTGGCTGCTGTGAGTCCCTTTTATCTTTCAGCACCGCCCCTACATTATGTGCCACCTGCTTCCGTTTGTTGACCAATTCGAGCATTACAATCACTATACTATCCAAGGTGAGCACTCTTATCCCCCTGTAGGATCCCTTCGCAGCCTGTCCCATTATGTGCACGCAAAAGATGTGTGGCAGGCACTGCCTTCATCTCCTGGGCAAAATTAACGATTGGGGGACCGCGACTTACAAATTTTGTGCAGGCACCATCCCCGCTCAAACGCTGGGTCAGATAGAAGTCAGTCTCACCATGCCTTTGATTTAATCATGGTCTCACAATCGGGATGAGGCGCACATTTCACCTTCACTTCCTGTAATTCACCCAAGATTGCTGCGAATTTCACCCATCTAATTAATTAAAGGCGTTCCTAAAGTCGCATGTCACCAACAGGACGATCCGTCACCTGATGTGGCTATATGCCTTTGCCTTTGGTACTGCACTCACCACCTCTGCAATCGCATCAATGGTGAAGCGTCCTGCTTTAAAGCTGTAGTGCCAAGGAAATAGGTCTTCAGAACCATGCAGCCTTCCTCTTCTTCAGTGAAAAGACTGCCTTGTGTGGCTCCAGCTATATGACATTGCTGTTTCACCATGGACTGCGTTAACACGGACGGGATGGGTGGTGAAGACTGCCCGCGTTGTATCATGCATTAGCAGAAGTGGGTGTGTATCCATACTCTTATTAAATATTAAACATATACACACAAGACCTCGCAATCGAGCGGACTTCCTCAGCATAATTATGCTATGAACGAATATTATAGAAGCAAGAAAATCGAGAAGTGTTTCTTCATTCGCTACCCCAAGGCGTGCGCCCGAGCTTAGTCTATCCCAAGGCACTTAGCCCGAGATAAGCGAATTAAGAATCCGTTCCCACCCTATTCTTACTTTTCCCTGATTCAGAAATTGTTTGGCCTTCTTTTTTGTCAAATCAATGACGGCGATGCGTTATCCCCTTTGGTTTTCTGGTGTCAGCCTCGCTTTAATTTTGCCCACGCTAGGAAACTCCCTTTTGATGGCCTCTTCTACCGCGAACAGATCCGTCATGCAGTCAATGTCTCTTATTCTTATCGTTGCCATTGACTCGAGCGAGGCTATTGCTGCACTTTTGCCCAGGACGTTTTTTGCTGTGGTGAAGAATGCTTCTTTATTGTCAGCCTCTGCTCTGAACTCGACCAGTATGTGGCCCAAAAGCGTTGATGGTACTGCTTTAATGGCAGTGTTGGTATCTTTGGGCCCTGCATTTTCCCTGATGTCCCACAGCACCTCCAAGTAGGATTAGCCGTCTTGTTATTTTACGAGCAGTGCCTGCTGCCGGGATCTTCGTCGGGGCTTCTTTCTCTCCTGTTTCACATCAGGTCTTTTACTTGTTGGGCGTCCTGCGAACTTTACCTTTTGGCACTTTTTGAATGAGTTTCCATGCAGTTTTATTTGCTCCTTTTGTCAGCACTATTTGGAATCCCTGATATGGCATATCGTGCCCATCAGATCCTCTTTCTTCCTTATTTTAACTGATCTCCTTCGATTGGGCTAGACGCCATTCTTTTATGGATTATTGATGGTGGAGCTATGTTCGCATGCGCTTTAGGCTTAGCCTCCCATGTTTCTTAAGCCACCTGCTCTTCTTCAGCTTTCTGGCCCCCTCTGGCCTTTAACTAGCTGCTCCAATAATGACCTACACTCAAGGAGCTCCTCTAGTTCAAGGAGTCCAATATTTACTGCGTTGTTGATTTTTGGCGAGTCGCATGCAGATTGTATTCTTGTTACTATGTCTCCCGCTTTTCGGATTAGCCTTTCTTCTTCATTTCACTGGGCGGAAATTGTACTTTGTGACCACTTTTCTTGGAAGAGGTAGTCGGCTTCTATTTCCGAGCAGAGTAGTTTGTAGTCCAGATTCAGTCAAAGTCGTTACCTGTCATCCCAGGAGGGGACCTCACGATGCCCCCATATCCTTGTGCCCATGGAGCCAGCCCTCTCCACAGAATGCTAGCCTCCAGAATTGCTCCTGTGGACCGGCATTCCTCCTGTGGAATTTCCTTGGGTACATGCGCGTGGAACTCTCCAAAGAATGCTAGCCTTCAAGAGTATTCCTGTCGGCCAGGACTCCCCCTGACGGAGATAGAGATCTCGATAAAAGATATTTCATTCTCAACGTATACCAACTGGGTATTTTTGTATTGTCTCCACACTTAACGCACATACTACCAAATTTCACTGGGAGATACATGAGGCAATTATTCTGCGAATCCATCAATACTTTGATATGTACGTTTGTTGCTGGTTTATCGAACAACATTAACTATCATTAAAAAAATAAACCTGCTAAGTTTGATATAATATATCCATGAATTGAATTCGAAGAAATAGCAAACAGAACAAGAACAACGTGATTATATCGATGTCAGTAAGTGGTGATTCCACACATTTCTGTAATGCCCTAACTAATTAATACTGATAGGACATGACCGAAATAAAAAATCTCACTCTGAATTCCTGAAAATCGTAACTATATATGACTTTACGGGCGGAAAGTTAGTCAGTGAAATAGTCAGTAGGTTCACCTCAAAATAAGTATAATACGAACTTAATCTAGATGATTGCTGTTATTAAGAGTTAATTATACCTATTTTCATAATGTCCTAAATATTCAACATAAATAGGCCATAACAAAATCAAATACGATTACTCTCAATCGCGGGTCATTCCTGAAAATCAATAATTGTTTAAACGTAATTATTCATCCCCGGCGTTTGCAACTTTGTGGAAAGGAAATTGGTCTTCACGATGACCCTTTCCACATAACTTTAATTGTGTTCACAAGAATTTACTTTATTCGCCACGCAAGAACTACGTCATTTAGATCGATATTGTCAAGAGGTGATTGCACACATTTCCTTACTGCTATTCAATGTTAATAGCATATGACCGAAATAAATACGGTCAGTCTAAGTTCCTGAAATACAATAATCAAATACGACTTTTCATGCCACAACTTGGCAGGAGGCTAATCGATCAAGGTCAAATTTTCACTACATCCACTTAAAAATAAGCATGATAGGAATTTAATCTAGATGATCGCTGTTATTAACAGTTAATTACACCCATTTTCATAATGCCCTAACTATTAACTACTAATTGGCCGTCACGAAAATAAAAACGATTACTCCCAATTTCATTCATTCCTGAAACACTGTTATTATTTTAACAAGCTTTTAACCCCAGAGTTTATGGCTTTGGGGAGGGAAAATCGATCTCCACTATCACTTTTGCCTCATAATTCATTTTGTTCTCACAAGTTTTACTTAATTCACTACACATAGTTACAATTTGCAATCGTGCACAGCGTCACACCTGATATTTCTCAAAATGTTGAAAGATGATGTTCGTTAATTTGGAATGAACCAATAATAATTATAGAGAATCTTTTATCTCGTGTACGCGTTCCGAAATTTCATCATGCTATCTCATTCCATCGCGTTCTCAGCAAATTTTCAACGACATATGTTTTGCACCGTTTAATATCTCACTTTCAAGTACATGTTGTAGTGATTGGGAGGTAATGAACATGTCCGTACAGGACTGCAGCGATGTTCTGCTGTCTCGGCAGAAGAGGATGTTCATATCAGCCGAGATTGGCCTTGTCTGGGGACACGTGAATGCGCTGGCAGGCTAGCGTTGTGTTCTCGTGGGGCGAGCTCATTCCCCCAGCACAAGGACCCACTACAAGAAAATTTCGCATTCACGAATTCTTGGGTCTCAGAAGAAAGAATCAACCGAAGTCGAAAAAAAATGTAGGTAACTACAAAAGGGAAAATGACTTGCTCAGAGAACAAGTTGAAACGGGTGAAAACAGACGGACTTGGAGAGACTTCGTCGTCACCCGACGATTCTTATGGCCCACAAATAAGAGTGGGGCAACTGGATGGATATGGTGCCCCCTCTCACCCGCCCAACCGGATCAAGATCCAAAATGTTAAAGTGGCCATATATTTCCCTTTTGAGTGGGAAACTCATACAAACATACTTTGCATGAGCCTTCCCATCAAACGAGAAATATAATGGTGACCAATTTATGTCATAGAATTATGTGATCGGGTCAAATAACCCGCAAGAGGCCCTGAAACTAGCAATAAGATGGAGCGCGCCCGATGGCTAGCTCATTTTAGCTTGAAAAAACCTTCTAATGCGCCGGGTCCTATACCCCGTCAAAGAGAACGAAATGGAAAGACCAAAAAGGTGCAATTCAACTTCTCATTTTATTTATGGGTGACAGGTACGAAAGAATTATATAAAACGAAGTATGTACAAAACAAGTTGAGTAAACAGACCTACGCTCATGTCAGAAGGGTTTTGTATTCAATTTACAATCATCGAATCAAGAAACATGTCAAAGACGATTTTATTGGAGAAAATATGAAATACGAAGATCATACTATTATTGACAAAGTTGAAAGAATTTCGACTTCTGAGGTTTTAAGTATTGTTATACTCATAAATATCTCCCTTGATAATTATTTCAGATGTCCAGCCTCGACTGCCCCCACTGAAGCAAAAACTGGGGGTTTAACAACTGTTTTGAAAAGCTCCCATGAAAACTTTTAATTCATACTCATATCGGCTACCTTTGATGAATTTTTTTTCGGGGGCCACTCTCCTGTACTGTTATCATCGATTAATATCCAATTTTTTCGAATCCTAGAATGGTTACAAAACCCTTTTGCTAGGAGCTCTCTCCCGCCTTCTTGACTTGTTTCACTTATGAGCATTAATTGTAGGTACTCATCTTCAGTCATTCATTAAATTGAATCAAGTGTTCAAAGCATGCACCTTAAACTTTGAAGTTGGGAAAAAATAACTCAAAATTATTCAATCTTCGCATTTAAAACAGCCACTATTTTGTTTTACGATTACTGATGCCACTAGCTGAACCGATTCTCAAAGATATACATGACACCTATCATTCCTGAAATTTTCATGCAAATCCTAGCAAAACTGTAGTGTCTGAGTCGGTAAAAAGCGCATGTTGTTCCATAGCCATATGTTGCCATAGTAATAAATGCAGCGCATATTGTTCCATAGTAATACAGGAAAATTCAAACCGGATCAATCTTGTAAATAGACATCTACGTACTGAATTTCATTGAATTTAAGGGTACCGTTAAGATTTTATTCTAGAAAACATAAAATCGATAAATCATACTATTACTAACAAAGTTGAGTGAATTGCGACTTCTCACGTATTTGTTGTTGTTTTACTCATCAAGGCCTACATTCTTGATTTTTTTCAGATTTTTCGGATGGAAGGTGTCCAATCGCGAGGGGGGGACACAATTTTTTCGTGTATTTCCCCTCCCTGTGTGCCCTTCGAAGCGAATTTTGTCAAACTAAGACCTGTTTTGAAAAGTTCAAGACCTTTCATTTGATACCCATATCGGCTGCGTTCAATGAAATTTTTTTTCGGGGGTCATTCTCCATATGGGGAGACCCCCCTTAAATACCTTATACAATTTTTTTGTAGTTGAACTTCGAAGAGATCACCACTTTACACCTACATACAAAATTTGATGTTTCTAGCTTAAGTAGTTTCCGAGAAAAAGTGCTGTGACACACGGACGGACGGACGGACAGACGGACAGACGGACAGACTGGTCGCGAAACTGGTAGGGTTTTGTAAAATTATTTTACAAAACCCTAAAAAAGGCAAATTGATCTACAATTGGTGAGAATCTCCACTTCATAGCAAGAAAATAGCACGCTTCACATAATTTTAACAGGATCCAATTATAACGTTATCATTTATGTGCAATATAATATTTCGAAAAAAAATCTTCAATCCATTGCAACTTCATAATTCTTCTAGACCATTGTAAAGTAAAGTAGCTTTCCTCGAATTTAGTTAAAACGTTATTTTACTTTGCTTGGAATTTAAAAGGCTTTATATAAATAACTATAAGTACATATATGTATATGTATAAATAACTATAAGTACATATATGTATATATATGTATATATAACATAACCTCCTCGACGAGCGCTCGTAGACGGGGTGGGTAAAGACCTTTTTTTTGTCATATCCTAAAATCCTCACAGCAGTAGTAGACTGTTACTTCTAGTTCAAAGATGCATTAAAAAATTAACGATTCAATCAGAATTTAAATTCTACAACTAGTTACAACTAATGAATTCTTATTGTTTTGTAATTATTATTGCCCCATTTCACGTGATAAATGACATTCCTTGTCTATGTTTTTATTTGATTCACAACACTTCACTTCAACTATTTGCTAATAGCTTCTGCTCGTGTTCACTAAAATATATGGTGGGTATTCAGATTTCCTAGGTATTATCAACTTCTTTTTGCATGCATGACAATATGGAACCGATAATTTCGTTCTCTACGTTTATAACATTTCTCCGTCGGCAAATGTTTAATTTGCATTCCAAGGACACAATGAAGTCTAGATGTATTAACTTCTAACTTGGTTCAACACATATGAATAATAATGATTGCTCATGATGCTCGACAATGTAATTTGGTCCGATTTGTGACTAACGGTTTATGCACCACGAAATCAAATGAACATTTATTTGGCACACTTCAGCCGAGTATAGTCTGCACTTACATTGTTCACTAATGAACTTGGCAGTCAGCCAATTAACATCTCGAATTTTTTTGGTCGAAAGCGATGCAAACAAACTTCCCATATATTATCGCCAGTTATGATTGCCTCAGTTTCTTGCAGGAATACCTTCATAAGTCCCGAATTGATTTTCTCATTTCTTAATCTTCCAAACACGTCTTGCAATGTCAGGTAATTTGAGTTAGTGCAACATTGTACGCTGTCGAGGAGAAGTTTATGTGGCACGCAATGAATTTCAAATTTATTTTTCACGACATAAATTACTTGTGCGCGAATATTTCGTACAAACTGTCTGCGCCGTTACTAGAATGTTTAGAAAAAATTCAATTGTTTTTATCAACCACGATATTATATCACAAATACACTTGGTAGCCAGCCAATTAACATCTCGAATTTTTTTTGGTCGAAAGCGATGCAAACAAACTTCCTATTTATTATCGCCAGTGATGGTAGCCTCAGTGTCTTACAGGAATATCTTCATGAGCCCCGAATTGATTATCACATCTCCTAATCTTCCATTCACGTCTTGTGAATTTCTTAGTTGCGAAGGGATGCATCTCTTATTCAATTGCTTCTATGTATTTCCGGTTTAGATACTGATAATGAATTCACTCACATACAACATACACACATCTATTTGGTTTGCGTATTTTCCTAAACTGACACGACGATGATATAATATTTGCTATTTTCGTTGCAAGGTCAAGATCACGTTTTTTTAAATTGAAATTCTTTTCCACTCCTCAACTCAAAATCTAGAGGGGGTTCATCTGATGTGTACTCAGTTGAATCACGGGACTACAAAATATTATGCTTTGTTACTCATGCAATCAACATATTTTTCATGGACAAGACAAACAAAAGCTTGCTACAAAATTTTATGAATAGGCCATGTGCTCAGTCTTTCATACTACCATCGGCAGTAGGTCTCAGTCTTGACTCAAACAATGACAAGGTCAGGGTATGTTGCGCAGAAATTCAATTGATATATGCTTAGAGTCACGCTTCGTACAAACCACCATCAAATGAAATCAGACTGCCATTGGAAAACCCTGTGTTGACGAAACTAATAAATACGAGGTGCATTTCGCCAAAAGCTATCGCGCAAACCAGTTATGTAACTTCCAACCGGTTTTCAATGATAGTTGATCATAAAGTGGTGTTAAGTTTTGAGATTGATTGAATGCGTGAGTGAAATCCAGGTCCAAGGCCAATGAAAGAAAATCCTGTTTTGTCCGCTCGTCTCTTACATTCACTACAATGTTAATAAGTTTCTCTGTTAGCCGTTTTTACTCCTGTTTTCTCGGTAGTGTTACTCATCATACTTTAACTTATTCTTCCATTAGAAAATGCGATTATGTGTAAATGGATGTTGCTGGGATGATTTGACTCGCTCGTTATTCATTTACATAAAAATGTATTATTTCAAACAAATGTCCATGTTATGTGCTGTTCCTTTTTTTACCAATTTCACTGTCCAATGATATGTTTAATTTCTATTTTATATTAATTTATTCCATTTCCGCGTGCATAACAAAACAGTAGTACCTGTAAATATTCGCTGCTATCTTCTGCATTTGTTTTTAGTTATGTACTTACAATGTTTCAGTTTGATTGCAAGTTCTATTGGATCGGGAAGATATCAAGCTGTATGTACACCCATCCTTTCGCACATTTATGGTATCATTTACAGCTCGTTCGCTGCCGTTTGTGAGTGAAATCACACGATACGCGCCGTTTGGTATAGTCATTTAATTTCATTAACACTCTTCCAATTTGAACGATAATAGTCTTAACTAATTTACATTATTTTACTATTGGAACCATTAAACGAGCAGACGAGCACCGAACACCATTTCTACTTCACTTGCCACCCGCTTTCTCCTCCAAATTGCCAGTCCTCATACATCTGCTCGACACAGCTCCTCAATCTGTTCTAGTAGCTCAGTCATTGGTTGCTAGAAATTGAAATTTTGATAGGAGATAGGAGGGTTTTCGAGCAGTTTGTTATTGTAACTGCTCGATTGCTACAATGTAATCTGTTATGTTGCGGGTTATTTACAGTTAGAATGGAAAATTGTTCGCAGTGCCAGTGCTTTTCAATGTATATGCAACTTAACAAGCCATCATGCTCGGCTACAGCTTAACAAGCCATCTACCTAAAACCCCTAATACCACATACATAATCACATGTAGGCTGACTATTCTTGCCAACTTACATGGTGGCATATGAAAAAATGCGGAAGTACAAAAGCGAATTTCAACGATGAAGTCAAGATGGCACTCCTTGTGGAGTGAATTTTGTTTCAGTTCATTAACTTGTTCAAATTTTATTAAGATTCAAATTTAGAAAATTAAAATTTTTTTTGTCTCCTCAAGCTCACTGTCAGTGGAGGGATTTGAAAGCGTGTTTCATTTAGCTGTTCTCAAAATCGTAGATGTAGAGTGGACAGTGCAAGTATACAAGGAAAGTGATTTGTACCTTTTTCATATGAAACAGAATATATTACTCCATATAAGCATTTGATTTTTCTGAAGTAGGCTAACAGCTCACGGGAGATTGCTACATGTAGGCTGACTACTGAAAATGCAAATTTCGTCTAGAGGGCTTGTTACACTTGCATTGGTGTTATTTCCCATGTAATTTATATAAGCATCAACTTGTAATTTTTTCCGTTCTTCAAAAATCAAGGCAGTGTCAGCCAATTAATAAATTATCTAGGTGTTTACTTACTGTTAGAATGCTGAACTTTGAAAATTGTCAGAATATTAGGGAGCAAATAAAAAGAGTAGATTATAGTTCAAAGGCTTCCCGAGCCTCGGCTATGTATTTGTAAGGCCTCTTCAATAGTAGTGGTAGTGGCTTGAACGAAGGGTAGCTTTAGTAGAACAGGGAAAAACTTAATCAAATCGCGTGAAAACTCAAGTTGATAGCATCATGGTGGTTCAATATATTTTACTTATTCCTCATACAAGATGATTAAGGCCAATTAGATAAATAAGTAAACATCCATCAATGAAAATGTATTTTTTAAAGATTATTAAAAACAATTGAATGAGAAACTGCACAGCAAATGTTAAATTTCTGAGGTATAATTGTTGAGCACTACAGCCGGTTTCGTGGAAGGAAGGTGAATGTAATTTAAGCATAGAGTGTCAGACTCCCATGCTCACTAGGAAGCGACTAGACTACCCACTAAACGCCTCCCCTGTCAACCCAAGAACTCAACCTGGAATCGTTTGATACATTTCTTCGGGCCAGGTCTCATTTCGTTATGCTGTGAAGTATCTTCAAGCTGGTGGATCCCTATTCTAGTGGGAGGGGAGAGCGGAAGAGGAAGTGCCAGGCCAGCAATCCCCCAGCCCCAACGCCCCTGGCTGCTGTGAGTCCCTTTTATCTTTTAGGCATTCCCGAACGTAATGCGTCACCTTCTCCCATTTGTTGATCAATTCAAGCATCACCATGACTATACAATTCAGTGTGAGCTCTCCCATCCCCTTCCCTTTGCAGCCTTCACCATTTTGTGCACGCAAAAAAAAGTGTGGCATGCATTCTCTTCCTCTCCTGGGCAAAACCGACGATTAGGGGACTTACCAATTTTGTGCAGGTAACACTGAAAACATCCATGCCCGCTCAAAAGCTAGGTTAGATAGAAATCAGTTTCACCATGCCTTCGATTCAATCAGGGTCTCACATCTGGGATGGGGCGCGCAGTCCACCTTCACTACCTGTAATTCACCAAAGACTGCTGCCAATCGCTGAGTAAACGCTGTCTTTCCTCGTGAGCAACCATCTCCCTTGCGTCCTCGTCTCGTCGATTGTAAATAGCGTGGCATTCTCTAGCAAGGAGGGCAACAGTTACCACGCCTGCAATAACTCTCACCGCCGAATCAAAAGCTGTTGTAATCGAAGATGTAATCGTCAGTGTTCCTCTTTTCTATAGCTGTGCTAGGCGTTTTCGGTATACCTCCTCACTGGGGGCGTCACCCCATATATCCGCTCCATACACAGCACTGACAATACAGCACTCATCAAGAAGCATCTTGTTCACGGACTGGGTCCTTCTACGTTGGCCGTAAGTTGATGTAATCGTCAGTGTTCCTCTTTTCTATACCTGTGCTAGGCGTTTTCGGTATACCTCCTTACTGGGGGCGTCACCCCATATATTCGCTCCGTACAGTAGCACTGACAATACAGCACTCATCAAGAAGCATCTTGTTCACGGACTGGGTCCTTCTACGTTGGCCGTAAGTTGACTCAGAGCCGATACGCCCCAAGCAGCTTTCCCTGACGGTGCCCTGATTTGCTCAGAGAAACTTATCTTCTAGTTGATTTGATTCAATTAATATGTCTCCAGTACTGATCATCCTTACTTTAGGGACTCTCTTTTTCGTCAGGATGACCACTTTGGTTTTCTTAAGTGCTAAATTGAACCCGCGAGCAGTCATTCAGTCTCTCACTCATTGCATTAGCATACCTAGCCTAAGTTGCCCTCATTCGATAGTGCGTCTAGTTACTAGAGTCGAAACATCAACCACATAGCCGATTTCCAGTCTCAGCAGCCCATGATATGACACGTTCCACAGATTTGGACCAAGGAAAACTCCCTGGACAGCACACAATGTAACTTCCATCTTTCGTTGGCCCTGCATGTTTCGATCCTTCAGGTAGTCCCTCAAAAGCCACATTAGATATTCTGGAACTTGAAAAGGGGTTTTCAGCGCATCTAGAATACCCATCCATCTAGTGGAGTTGAAGGCGTTCTTAACGTCGAGTGTCACCAACAGGAGTGTCACAAACAGGACGATCCGTCACCTGGTGAACACTACAATCGCGTTTGGTGAAGTGTCCTGCTTTAAAATAGTACTGCCCCCCAGTAGCATGCATCGTGTCAGTGAATCTACCCTTGATGAGTTTTTCTAGCACTTTGCCAGCAGTGTCTGGCATATATAACGGGCGGTATGCTGACGGTAGTCCAGGATATCCCTTCCCTTTGCTGATCAGCATGAGCTATGAAATTTTCTATTGTACTAGGAAATCCCCGCCCCGTAGGCAAGCATTGAATGAGCTGACCAGCAAGCCAGGACAAGATAGACAAGTTGCAACACCTCATCTGGAATAGCACCTGGACCTGGAGCCTTCCTCTTCTTCAGTGAAAAGACTGCCTCTTCCAGCTCCGGCTGTATGAAGAGTCGAGACTTGACTGCTGTTTCACCATGGACACCGTCAACATGGATGGGATGGGCGGTGAAGAGTCCCCGCGATATCTCGTCCATCTTTCGTGCATCTTGTATGGTTTTTGACGGAGCGTAGAAGTATTGCTAGTGACTTAAGCTGCTAGTTCTTTCATCCCCTGCGAATCTCCCTGCAGCGGAGCACCTACTGTGAGCACCTCAACGAACCTCTCGACGTCCATCCTTCCACTGTTCTACCTGTAGAAAGCCAAAAGCACGGGCATTGGGAGACAACATCACCGATTTCAAGCAAAATACACTGATTATCACTGGCTGAGTAGTTCTTTAATACTCTTCAATTGTGTTTCCTCCGTATTAAGGATTCCGAGGTAAATGTCACGCTTCACGGCCAGTATGGCGGAGAGTCAAACCCACATGAAACCTTCCTCCCGTCCACAGCTTTGCACGTGGAGATCATTGCTTCTGACCTAGATGGTGGTAGTACCATTTTCATCAGGATACCATGACGCATAACTTTTATCATGGTGTGATGCACTCAGAAGTATGAAGGTGACTTTCATGTCCCTCGCAAACTGCTCAAGTAAATTTCGGCAGCTTTAACTGCGGTGGTTATTCAGCTGCAGTATGCGGGTCATCACATTTCTGATCTTGCCTTGGCCAAGATTCGGTCTTGGATCAGCATCCTTGGAAAGAATACAGTGTGCCTGCTGTGTACACTCTTTTCTTTTATGTCCCATTTCACCGCGTTCGTAACATAGGGAACTCCCTTTGGGTCCCTTGCATACTTGTACAATGTGACCATAGCCAAGGCATTTGACACATTAAAGAGGCGTTGTTCCCACCCTATTCTTACTTCCTGTAATGTTCTAACTTTTTAATGCTGATAGGACATGACCGAAATAAATAAGGTCGCACTTAATTTTTAAAAACAAAAATTATATGCTTAAATGAAAAAATTAAAAAAATTTTGTTGCTTTAAACATTGGATTTTATTTATTTGTCTTCCTAAGTACATTATTTATATTGGAGACTATTTACGTTAATTACTGTACAACATCGAGTAAACATGAATTGCAATTTCCTAAATCCGTATTTATCCATAATTCCGCAGTTATTTGCAAATTTTCAATGACTCCGCTGGGTCCATTTTACTTATCTTGTAAACATGAGTTACTATTTCCTAAATCTGTATGTATCCTAAATTCCGCAGGTGTTTGCAGAAATGGACGCAGCGGAATCATTAAAAATTTTGCAAATACCTGCGGAGTTAAGAATAAATACATATTTAAGAAATTGTAATTCATGTTTACTCAATGTTGTAAAGTAATTAACGTAAATAATCTCTACTATAAATGCATTGTTAAAAAAGATTCCATTCATAGTATACTGAGGAGGACTGTATATAACAGTTGAAAACGCGTTGTACGGTTTTTTAAATAAATAAAATCCAATGTTTAAAGGAACAAAAATTTTTAAAATTTTTACATTTAATAAATTAAAATTTTACATTGGAAACCTTCCGACAACGATATTAAATAAAATGAATATGACAACCAAGTGTAAGTCGGAGTATAACAAACTTTTAAAGTGGAAAAAGTGAATTGCAGGCTTAACTGAAGACATAAGATTTTAGAAAATTTTTCTAAGGAAAAACATTGTCCCGAAATCTCATCGAGTAGTATCGAAAACACATTCAGATAAAGCAAACACAAAAAAGCATTAGTTGAAAGGAATCTTATTAAAAATAGCATTCAGACCTTATATAAGAAGTTAGCTGGACACACTATAATGGAACATAATAAATATCTTGAATTGGCAAAATTACTGGAGCGTCAAAATGAGGATATAGTCCCAAGTGTTGGCAAAATAAATACTGCAGTTCAATATGAAAGAATTAGAAAAAGGAAAATCTTGAATAAGAAGCTAGCCAACCTTACCAAATCTAGCGTTCACAAAGAAACGTTAGAACCAATAAACTTACCAAACTATATAGTTAATAAAACAGACGTAAATTTCGTAACGGAAGGACTAGAATTAATTATAAAGGGATAAATTTCGCTCTAAAACTAAAAAACCCGTTAGAAGATATTGTAGTAGAAATTGAAGCTGGTATAAAAACACTGAAAGTGAAAGAAAAGAAGAAATCAAGAGAGAAGTGAGAAAGAAACTCACACAATACCCATGCAGAATCACAACAAGGGAGGAGAAAATTGTTAAACTCTGACAGAAAAACCAGTGTTTTTTTTTTAAGCCGACAAAAGCAACGTTGTGGTTATTGTTAAAAAAGAAGAATATGACAAAATGGATGAACAATTTATATTAGATGGACCATACCTAGAGCTGAGTCATAATCCGCTTCCCGAATCTGTCAAAAGATTCAAAAAAGCCATCAAAGAGTGCAAGAAAGTTATTAATACAAAATAAGAGTGCCAGCACTCCCAAGAATGAAAATCCAACCACAGATCCATAAGAAACAAGATGAAGTTAGAGAAATCATAGCAGGTTCTAACTATATCGGCAGAAATGAAGTAGTCAAACACAAAAATTAGCCACAGAACGATTAATAACACATGAATTAAAAGAGAAGCTGCAAGGGATTGGATATATACGTCAAGATGAAATTTTGGTATCATTTGATGTAAAGTCAGTATTTCTCAGCATTCCAATCAAAGAAGTACCACTTCTTGCCTACAAGAGTGGATGCTCAAGATGGACGACTCAAAAGAATGGAAAGAAAAAGTGAAGTGCTACACTCGCTGCACTATGCATGAATGAAAACTACTTCACGTTTCGGCAGAAGCTTGACAAAAAAAAGTCAGGTGCAGCAATGGAAAATCAGCTGTCCCCTATGATCAGTGAGCAGTTCATGAGTAACATCGAAGAAATGATCGACAACGAAGGCTAATGCCTAAATTGTAGATGCGCTACGTAGACGATATATTAGTGATCATTTCAAAGGAAGAGTTGGAGAACACATTATAATAAACCAGATCCACCCTAGAATCAGGTTTACAATGGAAATGGAGCAAAATAATGAATTTTCATTCCTAGACTTAAAGAATATCCGAAATAACTCTAAAATTTAATTTATATTTAAAGAAAACTAACGGGCACACAACGTTCTATAAGTAGTGACTCTTTCACAGCTTTGCGCACAAAATGGCAGCGTATCAAGGAATGATACATAGGCTCCTGATGACACCGTTGACTCAAGAAAGAATCCAAAAAGAAAAGAAATACAAATGCAAACAGCGAGAATCAACAGCTATGATGAACAAACCATCGAGAGAATTATAAAAAACAAACCCAGAAAACTGGACAGGCATAAGCTTAGAACATTAGCTAAACAAGAAGAACAACTGTGCAAGTAGCAGTTACGAAATCAATAGTTTCTAAAGGCAGCAAAATATGTGAGCATAACGACAAGATCAGCTGTGGCCAAACAGTTATTTACCGAAGGTGACCACATAAGCCCTCGCAAAGTTAGCATAATTAAGAGGGTCGGCAAGCTAAGAAAAATGGACCCGGCGGAGTGATTAAAAATTCTGCAAAAACATGCGGAATTAAGGATGAATACAGATTTAGCAAATTGCAATTCATGTTTACTCGATATTGTAAAGTAATCAACGTTATGAGTCTACAGTCTAAATAGATTTCACAGAAAGATTCCATTCATAGTGTACAGATGAAGGCTGTATATAACAGTTGAAAACACGTTATACAGTTTTTTCAATAAATAAAATCCAATGCTGAAAGGAACAATTTTTTTTATATTTCTTCATATAATAAATGAGAAACTTAGATTGGTAACCTTCAGACAACAATATTTCATATAATTATATATTACTTTTCACGCAACAACTTTGCGGAAAGTTAATCGGTCAAACAGTCAGTATCTTCACCTCAAAATTAGTATAATACGAACTTAATCTAGATGATTGCTGTTATTAAGAGTTAGTTATACCAATTTTCATAATGTCCTAAATATTCAACATAAATAGGCCATAACAAAATCAAATACGATTACTCTCAATGGTGGGTCATTCCTGAAAATCAATAATTGTTTAAACATAATTATTCATCCCCGGCGTTTGCAACTTTGTGATAGGAAATTGGTCTTCACGATGACCTTTGCCACATAACTTTTATTGTGTTCGCAAGAATTCACTTCATTCCCTACGCAAGAACAACGCCATTTAGATCGATATTGTTGAGAAGTGATTGTGCACATTTCCATACTGCCCTAACTATTCAATTTTAATAGAATATGATGGAAATAAACACGGTCAATCTAAGTTCCTGAAATATAATAACCAAATACGATTTTTTACGCCACAACTTGGCAGGAGGCCAATCGATCAAGGTCAAATATTCACTAGATCCTTTTTCAAATAAGTATAGTATGAATTTAATCTAGATGATCGCTGTTATTAATAGTTAATTACACCCATTTTCATAATGCCCCAACTATTCAATACTAATAGGCCGTCACAAAACAAATACGATTACTCCCAATTTCATTCATTCCTGAAACACTGTTATTATTTAAACAAGCTTTTCACCCCAGCATTTGAAACTTTGGCGAGGGAAAATCGATCTTCACTATCACTTTTGCCCCATAATTCATTTTGCTCTCACAAGTTCTACTAAATTCACTACACGTAATGCAATGCAGTTACAATTCGCAATCGCGAAATTTCGAAATTTCATCATGCTATCTTATTCTTTCGCGTTCTCAGCAAATTTCCAACGACATATGTTTTGCAGCGTTTAACATCTCACTTTTAAGTACATGTAATCTTTTATGATGTGGGTTGTTTACAGTTAGAATGGAAAATTGTTCACAGTGCTTTTCAATGTATATGCAGCTTAACAAGCCATCTACCCAAAAGCCCTACTACAGATAACATACATGATCACATGTAGGTTGACTTTTCTCGCCAACTTATATGGCTGCATATGAAGAAATGTGGAACTGTCAACAAGAATTTAGGATTTGTAAGGTACTGAATCAAACTTCAACGATGAAGTCAAGACGGCACTCCTTGTGAAGTGAATTTCATTTCAGTTCATTCACCTTTTCAAGTTTTATTAAGATTCAAAGTTAAAAGATTATGGTTTTTTTGTCTCCTCAAGCTAGCTGTCAGTGGAAGAATTTGAAAGCGTGTTTCATTTAGCTGTTCTCAAAAGCGTAGATGTAGAGTGGACATTCCTTGTAAGTATACAAGGAATGTGATTTTTACCTTTCTCATATGAAACATAGAATATATTACTACATATACATAAGCATTTGATTTTTCTGAAGTAGGCTAACAGTTCATGGTTATAACATGTAGGCTGATTACTCAAAACGCAAATTTTGTCTAGAGGGCTTGTTACACTTGCATTGGTGTTGTTTCACATGCAATTTATATGAGCATAAATACTTTATTTTTTCCGTTCCTCAAAGATTAAAATAGTGTCAGCCAAACCCTGAGAGCTGCCATAGGAATATGACAAACTACAAAATAAAAAAATTATCTAGGTGTTTACTTACTGTTAGAATACTGAACTTCGAAAATCATCAGAATATTAGGGAGCAAATAAAAAGAGTAGATGATAGTTCAAAGACTTTCCGTACCTCGGCTATGTATTTGTAAGGCTTCTTTGATTGTAGTGGTAGTGGCTTGAACCAAGGGTAGCCTTAGTAGAACAGGGAAAAACTTAATCAAATCGCGGGAAAACTCAAGTTGATAGCATCATGGTGGTTCAATTTATTTTATTGATTTCTCATACAAGATGATTAAGGCCAATTAGATAAATAACTAATCATCCATCTTTAAAAGGTATTTTTAAAAGATTATTAAAAACAATTGAATGAGAAACTGCACAGCAAATGTTAAATTTCTGAGGTATAATTGTTGAGCATTACAGCCCGTTTTGTGGAAGGAAGGTGAATGTAATTTAAGCATAGAGTGTCGGACTCCCGTGCTCACTAGAAAGCGACTAGACTACTCATTAAACGCCTCCCCTGTCAACCCAAGAGCTCAACCTGGAATCGTTTGATACATTTCTTCGGGCCAGGTCTCATTTCGTTATGCTGTGAAGTGTCTTCAAGCTGGCGGATCCCTTTTTTAGTGGGAGAAAATGGGGACAGAATCACCAGACAAGCGATTCCCCAGCCCCAACGCCCCAGGCTGCTGTGAGTCCCTTTTATCTTTTAGGAATTCCCGAACGTAATGCGTCACCTGCTCCCATTTGTTGAACAATGCGAGCATCACCGTGACTACACAATTCAGTGTGAGCTCTCCCGTCCCCCTCTTGGGTCTGTTTTTAGCGTGTATCATTTTGTGCACGCAAAAAATGTGTGGCATGCATTCTCTTCCTCTCCTGGGCAAGAGCGACGATTAGGGGACCGTGACTGACCAATTTTGTGCAGGTAACACTGAAAACACCCATGCTCGCTCAAAAGCTGGGTCAGATAGAAATCAGTCTAACCATGCCTTCGATTTAGTCACGGTCTCACGTCTGGGATGAGGCGCGGAGCCCACCATGACTTCCTGGAATTCACCCAAGACTGCTGCCAATCGGTGAGTAAACACTGGCTATCCTCATGGGCAACCATCACCCTCACGTCCTCGTCTCGGTGATGGTAAATAGCGTGGCATTCTCTAGCAAGAAGGGCAACAGTTACCACGTCTGCAATAACTCTCATCACCGAATCAGAGACTGTTGGATATGAAGATGCAATCCTCATTGTTCCTCTTCTCTGTACCTCTGCCAGGTGTTTTAGGTATACCTCCTTACTGAGAGCGTCGCCCATTACTTCCGCTGCATACAGTAGCACTGACTCTATGGCACTCATCAAGAGGCGTCTTGTTGATATGCTGGGTCCCCCTACGTTGGTCATAAATCAACTCAGAGCCGATACGCCCCAAGCAGCTTTCTCTGGCGGTGCCCTGATTTGCTCGGAGAAACTCATCTTGGAGTTGATTCTCTCTCACTCATCGCATTAACATACGTAGCCTAAGTTGTCAGTCACGTAGTCGATCAAGGGAGACTCATCTGGCATCTCCAGTCTCAGCAGCCCGTCACAAGATGTGTTCCACAGATTTAGACCAAGGAAAACTCCCTGGACAACACACAATGTAACTTCCATCCTTCGTTGGTCCTGTGTCGTGTCGTAAAGTAGATATCGGTCCTTCAGGTAGTCCCTCAAAAGCCACATTAGATATTCTGGAACTTGAAAAGGGGGTTTCCAGGGTATCTAGAATACCCATCCATCTAGTGGAGTTAAGGGCATTCCTAACGTCGCGTGTCATTAACAGGACGATCCGTCACTTGGTGCGGCTATATGCCTCTACCTTTTGGACCATGCTCGCCTTCCCTGCAGTCGCATCAATGGTGGAGCGTCCTGCTTTAAAGCCGTACTGCTGAGGAAATAGGTCCCCAGTAGCACGCATCGTGTCAGTGAGTCTTCCTTTAATGAGTTTTTTAGCACTTTGCCAGCAGTGTCTTGCATGTATAAGAGGCAGAATACAGACTGCAGTCCGGAATATTCCTTCTCCTTGCTGATCAGCATGAGCGTCGCAACTTTCCATCGTTTCGGGAAAACTCCGTCACGTAGGAAAGCGTTTAGCAATGAATCGGAACGAGATAGACAAGACGCAACACCTCATCTGGAATAGTATCTGGACCTGGAGCCTTCCTCACGTTTGGTGCCAAAACTGCCGCTTCCAACTCCAGCGGTATGAAAAGTGGACACTCGACTGGTGTTTCACCATGGCCAGCATGAACATGGATGGGATGAGTGGTGAAGAGTGCTCACAATATCTTGTCCATCTTTCGTGCATCTTGTATGCAAGGTTTCCGTAAGGCACCAAGCTTCCACATAGCTAGCTTGTAGCCAAGGTTCCACGGAACCTTGTCCACATTGTCCATTAGATCTTACCAGCAGCGAGCCTTGCTACTCTTAATCAATTTACGAAGGCATTTCCCAACTGACTTATATGCTACTACCCAGTTGCATGCCTCATCTTTGTTCTGTGCCTGTTGAGCGTCACGCTGAAGCTTGTGACAGCCCTATTGCTTTTAAGCAATTTCAGTGCACTGGGGGGCTTGCCGTGCCGGGGGTTTTGATCTAGCATAGAAGTGTTGCAAGCAATCGTGATGATGCTCATAGTTGAGTGCACCACGACTTGAGCTGCTAATTCTTCCGCCCCCCGCGAATCTCCCTGGAGCGG
The DNA here is from genome assembly GCA_963969285.1 of Odontomyia ornata. Lineage (NCBI taxonomy): Eukaryota > Metazoa > Arthropoda > Insecta > Diptera > Stratiomyidae > Odontomyia > Odontomyia ornata. The sequence goes on from OZ017739.1 coordinate 222,412,693, forward strand.
AGCACCTACTGTGAGCACCTCAATGAACCTCTCGAGGTTCATCCTTCCACTGTTCTACCCAATCGTGGCGAGAGCACAGACATCGGGAGACAACAGCACCGATTTCAAGCAGAATACACTGATTATCACTGGCTGAGTAGTCCTTAATACTCTCCAATTGGGGATCCTTCGTAGTAAGGATTTCAAGGCAAATTCCACGTCCAGTATGGTTCCTTCACAGCCACTACACTGGAAAGTCGAACCCATACGAAACCATCCTCCCGTCCACAACTCTGCACGTGGAGATCATTGCTTCTGACCCAGATGGTGGGAGTACCATTTTCATCAGGATACCATGACGTTTAGCTTTTATCATGGTGTGGGCCACTCAGAAGCATGAAGATGACCTTCATGTCCCTCGCAAACTGCTCAAGTAGATTTTGGTAGCTTTGACCACGGGGGTCATTCATCTGAAGTATACGGGTTATCGCATTGCTTATTTTGCCTTGGCCAAGATCCGGTCTTGGATCAGCATCCTTGGAAAGAATAAAGTGTGCCTCCTTTGTACAGTCTTTTGTTTTATGCCCCATTTCACCGCATTCGTAACATAGGGAACTCCCTTCGGTTCCCTTGCATACTTGTGCAATGTGACTATAGCCAAGGCATTTGAAACATTGAAGAGGCGTTGCTCTTCGCCATATCCTGTAGACAACCCACCCTATTCTTACTTTTCCCTAATTGAGAAATAGTTCGGTATCCTTTTTCGTCAAGTCAATGGATGGCCATGCATTGTCCCCTATGGTTTTCAGGCATAAGCCTCGATCTGATCCTGCTCACGCATGGAGCTCCCTTTTGGTGGCCTCTTCTATCTTGCCCAGATCCCTGATGCAGTCAATGTTTCTTTTTTTGATCTTCGCGATCGGCTCGAACAAGGCTATAGTTGCGTTTTTGTCGAGAACTTTCTTTACTGCATTGCAAATTGCTTCCTTATTGTTGGTCTCTGCTCCTAATTCGACCGATATCTGGTTCAAACGCGTTGGTGGTACTGTTTCAATGGCAGTGTTTGGACGCTACATTTCCCTGATATCTCGCAGGACTTCTGCGTAGGATTAGCCATCTTTTTGTTTTACGAGAAGTGCTTGCTGCCGGGATCATCGTCGGGGTTTCGTTCTTTCCTATCTCATGTCATTTTTTTCTGGCTCTTTTTGAATGTGGTTTTATGCAATTTTTTTCGCTCCTTTCGTCAGCACTATCTGGAATCCCTGATCTGGCATTTTGTGCCCATCAAATGCCTCTTTCATCCTTCTTTGAGCTCGATCTGCTTCGATTGGGCTAGACGCCATTCTTTTATTGATGTTTGTTGGTGGGGCTATCTGCGAATGCCCTTTAGACTAAGTCCTCAGCACTTCTTAAGTCTTCTGCTCTTCTTCTTCCTTGTTCGTCATCTTCTTCACCATCAGCGTCGTCATCATCATTTGCCTTTCATCCTAAGGCTAACTTTTTAGTGTCACATTTAGATTCACACAAAAAGTTAAAAATATTGAATTTCTTTCAATGAAATTTTTCTCACAAGCAACCAGAAGCGTCGTCAATAAAATGCACAAATTGTAAGTCAAGTTCATGTTCATTATTAATTGTACTCGTGCACATCTCTTCTCGCATTGCATTTTGGCTGTTTGACGCCAAGATTGCCAGGTAGTCAAAGTGAATATGTATTTTGCTGACGACGTGGGAATTTTGTTTGGTTTTATGCTAGTAAGCAAGTGAAATATATAGAAGTAATTAAAATTGAAATAAATTTGTTAGTCTGATAACAGAATTCTTTCTATCAACAAGTTGAGATTAAAATCGCAAACGTCATAGTTACAAGTGCCATTGTTGTTTACTATCTACGCGAAAGGATAACACGGTTACAAGTGCCGTAGTTATTCAAGTAAAATAAATTAAACATTATATCAGTGCAGTATCACGGTTCATGTGCCGTTGATACCAAAATCAATGTTCATTTGACTATCCCGGATTGGCAAAAAAATCATCCCATAAACATTGGCGACCGTGATAGGACTCAAATCCGCAATCATCGGACTTTCAACATGAAGAAACGCATCGCCAACCAGAAGGTCACTTTAAAGGAGATTCAAAGGATTATCGCCAACGTGGGAAAGGATTCTTGACAACGAAAGACCTTCGAACATTACCAAGACGGTCGCGGTAGCTGGAAGTGGCTTTGGAGTAGTTCGAGTCTACCGATACTGATATCAGGAGCCATCTTGACGTTTAACAGCTGGACGAATATTTTATCTGTGACTACTACACTTCCATCGCATCACTCCAATCAAAATACAAGGAGTTATTTGAAGCACATATCAAAACCTTGTCGTCAAATATTGAAGCAAGTAAGGCATCCAGTATTGAAGAGAAGGCTTCAACCATAAATAACCCCATACGCCAGCTACTGAGGAAGGCCAACACCACAGGGAACAGTTGCACAACATTCTACACCGATTTGCGGATACACCTAATCAATGGCCTTCTACCAAATTCAAAAACAAAACAAGCTATTTCCGAATATTGGCAGCAAATCAAAACTCTACATCATCAGATCTGTGAAGCTGTTGATAGTCCCAAAACATTGGCTACGATATCAAGAGGTTTTTTAATCGTTAAGACCAAGCTTTTAGTGCCAATGTTTCGCTGACTGACCTTCTCCAGAAAAGTGGAACACAACAGATGCTAGTGACCGATTAAACATGACGATCGTGTGGTAGCATGAAAATTATGTACCTAAAATATAAATTCCGAAGTTCGACGGGAACTATTTGAATTGGCGTCAGTTCTACGACCTGTTAGCAGAAGTGGTTCACAAGCAGGATATTTCGCTATGCGAAAAGTTGTGGTATCTTCGAGCCAACCTATCAGGAGAAGCCAGAAATTTAAGAAATCACTTGCCACTATTCGATAAAAACTTGTGGTAATCGAGCCCGAAAACCGTATAACACTGTTCCGCAATTTCAACTGCAAATTCTGACAATTTAGTTGCTCAAATTTAACTTTTTGCAAATTATAAAATTTAAATTTTTTATTATAAACTTAAATTCATATTGTTTCTTTTTATTACATTATACGGAAATTGTTTCTTTCCATTGATATTCGTTATGATATTTATCTTTATTATGATTTAAATGTTCAATCTATTATTAATTTCATTGACTTAATTACACAAATCTGCAAATAGAAATTTCGGACATGGGAACACTGATTTAGTGGATCACATCCATATACTGCATTGGCAAATGCAATCTAACTCAGCTGCGCTACCAGCGGTTTTGGATTTACAGGTGCGGTGGAGAAAATCAATGGAAGATTTGGACGGATCGAGTAGTCGGCTCAAGATTGCGCACCAGCGCGGACGTCGGTGCGGTTCGGTGTGAGGGTTGTAATACAACGATTCGAGGAGTACGTGATTGATCAACGAAGAGCGTAATTTTGAATCGTCGTGTGTCGCACAATCTTTCATGTTTTGCGTCCACTAAGTTGCCAAAAACATAATTTTCACGGTGGAAATCAATTCCGAAAGCTTTCTGACAAACTTGAACGTGAAGTTTATAAGCAAAATTGTGGACTAAGTGCACACCAATGCATGCATGCAAAGGTTCTGTATGAAGTTTGCCTATAGCAATCGTTGAACAATACACTGAGTGCACGACTTGTTTACTCAGACAAACACGTCAACGGCAAATTGATGTTGCCATGAAATGTCAGAAATTCTTTTTCAGGCCTGAATATCTTGATTATGAATATTATTGAACGTTATCATATGGTGATTAACTGATATCAATTGCAGGATTGCGGGTCCGACGGCATTTTGTCGCAAAAGGTAGTACGTCGATATTATATTGAAACGTGCGTGTTGAAATCACATGTAGTCGGTTGTATATGTGTGTGATGCATTCGCTCGCTACCGCCGACTCCATTATTTCGACATTACGATGACGGCTTGGTATTGCTGTCGAGAAGAGGAGCGTGCGTCAGTTCGTTATTCGCTGGCATTTTTTTCACTGATTTATTTGTGAAATATTTGGAGAATCCTGGGAGATAGATTGAAAAAGCATTGTTGAAAGTGGTCTGCAACGTATTTTTCTTGAATGTGTAGCCCTGGCTTGCATTCGGCAACGTCAAATGAGTTTGAACATCGTGACGGTCGAATGTCGCTCCCGACAGCGATGGTGAAGTTCTCAGGTCCAAGCTTATTTCCGGTGAATGAAGAAAAATAGAATTTGTCGGGCAAAGTCGAACGAAAAGTGCTGTAAATACGAACATCGTAAGATGCTCACGATGGAAACTGTGTAGAATAGTGAATATTTAGAAAGAAGTGGAAATTTGGACGAAATTGGTGGAACGTTGTGAAAAGATTTCCGGCGTGCGCCGAGCGTGAGTATACAGCCGAGTGGCTCAGTAGAGTATAGGAAAAACCTGACTGAATTACTGTCACCAGCGCTAGTACCAGTGGAAGGTTGTGTATTGGTAACTTACTTTGGTGCCCGAGAAATAATCGGCAGGAGAGCTTGCTATTTATGCTACGATTCGAAGGAATTGGTGGAGCGATTTGCATAAATGTGCTATGATTTTCATCTGAAAAGTAGCTATAACGGAATCACTTATAAGGGTAGTTGACCCAAAGCAGATTGACTCGATACCATATTTGTTTAAGGAAATTGGTTTATATATAGTGCAAAAGTGTGATTTGGAATTTCCCCCCTTTCAATTAAACTGCAGGATTTACTCACATCATCCGTGGGTACCCGATGAGGATATTGGGTAAGTACCCTTTTGTTAATTTGGATCATTATTAAATTTCTCAAATTTTTACTAAGTTCTTTTGCTTTTTAATACAAATTTTAATTATCTTGAGCTATTTTCTAAGATTTTTTTTGTTTTTTTAATCCAGAATTCTAATTTTTCTTAATTCTCCTAAATTTTTCATTTTTTTGCACAATACTTAAATTTTTTTAAATTTTGTTTTTGGAAGAAAAAGGGGTAAAACAAATTGATGTAAACAAATAGTTGTTTGAAAAAAAAACAAAAGAAATGATAGAAATATTTATATAAAGTTAAAATTAAACTCTGTCTTTCCATTTATCACTAACCTGCCTAGGTATGGGACCCGCAACGATAACCGGCCCCTTCACTAAAATGAGCTAGCCATCGGGCGAACTCCTCCCTTTCTTTTTGCGTTATAGGGGCTAAGGTACTTGGGCAATTATCTCACACGATTGAGTCAGCTGCGAACATTAAATCACTCCACAATACGACACGCAAATATTTAAAGGGGTTGGAGAACTTTAGAATCGCAACCACAGGATGGGATCCTGTGTTGTTGTTTATACTTATACTTATGTTGCACAAAACTACACATGTGCTGTATGAGCAGTCATTAGCTCATCCAAGATAACTTCAAACCAGCAAAGGGCTCTTGAGGTTCTCAGCAACTAAATTTCAATCCCTAGAAGCGCTCAGCTCATAGACCAAGGTATAGGATGAAAACTGGTCAAAATCCACAAAGGCTTTAACGGTAATGAACGCCAACAATTGTATTGCTTGCCACACCTTATACCCACTTTTTGCATGCAAAGTTTCAGCAATTTTCACCCCCAAAATCATTGAAACTTATTCAACAGCATTCAAGGTATGAAAACTGTGTACAAACAGACCAAACGTCAAAGAAGCCAGCAAATATTGTTCCAAAAAGCACAACACCTTGCTGCACCTCGACAAGAAGCAAGACGCAGCAGGAAAGAAAGCAGTTAGATGGCCAGAGTCCAGTCAAAATTTCCATACCCATCCGCAGCATTACTTCAAAATTGCTACGTAGATGATATCATGACTAGAAGCAACATCTTACTGGAACTATTATAAACTCATTCAGAGCTCAAGGATCTACACTTGCAAGCTTGATTAAATCCAAGAAAGTGTTATGCACACGACGCATGCCTATTAGATCAAGTTCCACCACAAACCATTCAACTGCACTTCGATTTCAATGAAAGCAGTGATAACAACATCAAAAGGCTAGGTATGAACGGCTACAAAAATACAACTTCAAGCTATTTGGAAGCTCAAGCTGGACTTGAATGCTGCTCTACCTATGGGAATGTTTACACAATGGTCAACCGTTTGTGATGAACTAAAGGCTATAAAAGGTATTATCATACCACGACACATGTACTCCCACGTCCTACTGAAATCAAAACAGTTTCATATATTTGCCGAGGCCTTAACTGGAGCTTTTGGTGCTGCCGCATACATACGTTCCATCGAACAGGATAACACTATCGTTGTTCGACTATTATATGGTTAATCACGTGTAGCACCTATCAAAACAATCACCCTCTCCAGGTTAAAGCTTTGTGCAGCCAAACTGGGCGCAGAACTGGAAGATTGCATCAAGTTTATTCTCAGCATGACCGATGTCCCAACTTATTACCGGACTGATTCTCAAATAGTTTTATCCTGGATACAATCATAACCCTCACATTTATTGCCAACAGAATCGGCCAGAGCAGTTGTGGCAAGTAGAAACAAAAATGAATAAAGCCCCGAGCACTTTCAAAACCTATGATTTATGGTTCTTTGGTCAGTTTTTCTTAGATGGTAGCGAAAAAGAGTGACCAGTGACCTGTAACTTACACGTAGACTCAGCCAAAGTCACAGAATGAAAAATAATATCCCTAGCAGCAACGGTTTCAACCAACTTCGTTTGAGAAATTGTGCATAAAAATTCGTTTGGAAGATTATTACAGATAACTGGATATATAGCGCAATTGATAAACTGGTGAAGCTCCGAGCAATCAAATCCAACTCTCTTACTAACCCAGTTGGAGAGGTAGGTAGATCTACGCATCATCTCAAAGCAATCCAATCAGAGAATTTCAAAACAGAAATCATCGACTTGCAACAGCACCATCAAGTGCATACCTCGAGTCCACTGAGCAACCTCGCCCCATCCTTAGACGAACATGGGATTTTAAGAGTTGGAGGCAGATTAGATGCAGTGAATTTGCCTTTTGAGGGAAAACATACTATATTGCTGCCATGCTTGGATAATGAACAAAGCTAATAATGGAGGGCATTCATCGCCAGCACTTACACGTGGGGCCCCAAGCTCTTGAAGCCATTACGAAACAAAAATGTTGGTCCATCAAATGCATGACATGAGCAGGGTCAATCGTACACAAATGCGTAAAATGCACTTGAGTGAATCCCAAGTTACTCACCCAAATAATAAGTAACCTATCAGCACTGAAGGTACAACCTGAATGGCAATTCATTAATACTGGGGTTGATTTTTGCAGCCCCATATACTATCGCTTCTAAATGAGAGAAAAGAGATCACAAAATACTTACATTGCAGTTTTAGTTGTTTCGTGACAAGAGCTGTGCATTGGGGTTGGTCTCTAATTTGTCCACCGAAGTATTTTTAGGTGCCCTAAAAACTTTATTGGAATGCATGGAGATTGTCAGAGAATGTATTGCGATAATGCAACAAACTTTGTTGGCGCGAGGAACTACCTGCAAAAAATTCCAACTTCAATTTAATCAGACTCAGCTCAAAACATCATTACCATACAATGCAGTGAGAAGGGCGTCAACTTTCATTTCATACCACTGAAGGCTCCTCATTTTGGAGGGCTCTGAGAAGCCAATGTAAAATCTGCTAAGGGTCTGATACAAAAAAAATTCTTAGGATGAATGGCAAATGATGATGATGACACTGATGGTGAAGAAGATGATGAACAGACTTTTTGGCCCTCTTCGGCCTTTCGCCAGCTACTTCAATAATCCCGTATGTACTCTAGGAGCTCCTCTAGTTCAAGGAGCCCAATCTTCACTCCTTTGGTGATTTTTGTCGAGTCGCATGCAGATTGTATTCTTTTTGGAACATCTCTCGCGTTTCGGATTAGCCTTTCTTCTTCATTTCACTGGACTGCAATTGTACTTTGGGACCACCTTTCTTGAGAGAAGTAATCAGCTTCCGTTTCGTTCAATGGTTCTTTATTTGTCTGGTCACTTCATTTTTTTCCAGCCGTAATCTCTTTGTAGACTTCAGGATTGTTCGTTATAATTTTGGGATTTATGACCCTTGCTTCGATCGGTTTGGTAACGATCGCAGCAGTAACAATCGGACTCATAATTTTCCTTATGTTTTCCCCCACCAATTGAACATTTGGTGCGTCCTGCAGAATTTCCCGCTTTACTTTTTTAAGACGCTCTGGGGTTTGCATAATTTTTTTGCTGCACCAAACGCCGCAGGAATCTCAATCTGGAAAGAACTGTCGATTAATCTCCGTTTTTTGTCCGTCTTCACTATCATTGTATTCATCGTCGTTTGTTTTTCATCATTAGTAACATTACCGATGTCGTGTAAACATCGTGGCTGCAGTCGCTGGTTGATTCGTCATTGCTGTTATTTTGATTTCTTATTTTTAGTTTTTTTATCTTTATTTTAGGGTTTCAGTTGCTCCAGTTTAATTGGGTCCCCATCGGAGCCGCTATCTCTGTTCATGTGTTTAGTCACCTTTTTAGTCCCATAGTTATTTTGCAGAGCAGGAAGGCCATGTGAGGGTTTGGACAAGCCCTTATAGGGACAAGTGCTCAGAGCCAAACCAGCGCTAATCGGGAGTCCGTCTCACCCGAACCTACATCACCAACCCAGTGGTGTGAACTTCGAATGTACTCCGAGGCCTGCCAAGGTTTTACCGGAACGGAGATGATATGATAATTCAATTGGAGCCATTCCCGCACGAGTGTCACCTCGGTGCTAGAGTGGAAAGCAACTAGGTCCAAACAGTCATATCCACCAGCCCAAAGCATCAATTCTAGTTCGTTGTCCAAAGGGTAAATCGTTGCCTGTCATCACAGGAGGGAGCCTCACGGCACCCACCATATCCTCGAGTACGAGGGATGGCACTCCCCAGAGAATGCTAAGCTTCAAGAGTGCTCCAGTCCACTGGCACTTCCCCCTGTGGGAATTTCCTCGGGTATATGCTTGCCTCTAAGAGTATTCCTGCCGGCCAGCATCCTCCCTGCTCCTTTCGGGCCTTCACTTAGAGATAGTTAGACTATAACATTATCACACTTTGGCCGTGTGGCCGTCCACCTAGCTGCGATACTTATTTGATTTTTAAACCAGCATGTGTCTGAACGTAATTGAAAGGGCTTAAAGTTTATCATCAATCACTCGAAACAAATCTCGTTGCCACCAACGAGAGTCAAACCATGGATCTTCGGCTTATAGGATGAGTGCTCTAACCACTTCGCCACGTGGACTACCATTATAGAACATAAACCTGATAATAATATATTAACGCCATCATATCACATTTTTAACCAGTACCCTTATTCCTTAATCAAGTTAAAGTGCTATTTAAGACATTTTGAATTGTTCCAGACCACAATAATTATATTTTTTTGATATAATGCTTAACATGACAATATTTTTCTATTAAATATTTTCTTCTCACATGTTGTAAAAGTGAATTATTTTATTCAGTTTTTGGTGATTAGAACATCATTCTGACTTTATCCTAGATATAAAATAAACCCTGGCTCTGAGGTACTTCTTAATGATCAACCTTAAAAGGGAGCAATAGTAACTACTTCCGATTATATGTTGTTTGTAGTCACTGAACAACTCCTTTTCCAAAAAATGCTTTTGAACCTCTAGTATGACTTCAAAATATTGTTTTCTGTCCAATATATTTGCATTATTTCTCATTAGTTAGTGTTTTTGAAATTCAGGATATTTCTATCAGCTATGCTTTCACCACCATCCAATAGTTGTTTCTTTCAAACGTTACCATTTATTGCATGTTGGATTACCTGCTTACGACTGTGTTTCAAATATTTTTAATATTGAAACTATCCTAAAAGTTCGCAGTTCCCCAAAGCTCCTTCACAATTTGCACAGCAAACCAGACTTTTTTGTACGTATACATGCACTTTCGTACGGGTGAATGTTGTTGCGTCCCAACTTTGACCAAATTAACCAGAAGAATAGCTATATATGTTGCTGGTTTATTTTATAGAACAGGACATACTGGAGGACACTAATTGAAATGTATTGATTGTAGTTTGGTATGCTGTTTCTTTCACATTTCAATGCCAGTTCTGAGAGATAAATCACAAATAAGTTCGTAATTTCTTTAATTTTATTGATGTTGCCTTCACAAAATGCTTGTTTTGTGGTTTCAGATTCATTAATCTTTCGGATATCCTATACGAGTATATCATGATGATTATAATAAACTTTGACAATGGCTCACTAACTTTGACTTCTGGAAGCTTCAGTACCTCTCTGTAAAAATCAAGGGCATATGCAACTGATTTACTAAAAAGTTGCACTGGCAATTAAGCCTTTATTTTTTGCTGCTCAAAGTACTCGTATCTATGAGCCTGTTGTATTTTATTACCTAGGTGTAACAATTTGCTATTTCAGAGTTTGTGTGGTCCCTCTAAATAGCACCATTTGATTTTATTTTAAGCATGCATAAATACTTTTGAACGTGCCAAGGAATTACGAATAAATGAAAGATTAAAAATGTTCATTGGAAAATAACGCCACTGATGTAGGGGACAATTAGTTCTTAAAATATCGGTATCTGGCAGAAGAAAAATAAAATAATGTTTCATTTATTTTAGAAGCTGTTAATTAAAACTGGTTACCGTGAATTACGAATAAGTTTAGGCATGCGACATGCCCAAACGCCTATGCCTGCGTTTCAAAGATGAATAGAGTAAATAATAATGAAATTCGCTTTTTGTTCGGCACTCAACAAAGTTGTCGGTAAAATCCCAAGTGGTATTTTCCAAAACCTGTTCACTGCTACAGACTTGAAGACTAGAATCTGGTTGGCAGCTAAGAGGAAGAGAGAAGAGGCGTTAGTCTATCCGTGTAAAACCCTGTATGAGAATACCGATATTTTGCTTTTATGCTCGGCATTTACAAAGAGAGGGGAAAGCATTCTCTTTTGTTCCTTTGTAGCATTACAGCCCCTCTCGGGCCTTCGCTTAGAGATAGTTAGAGTATCTCATTTTCATGACCGTATTGATTCTTTCGGAAGTTGATTTGGTCAGAACCATGCTCCCGTGTGCCTGCACAGCTATGATATCACCACTGAGTGAACACTCGTAGTCTGTCCGAAAAATCCCCTGAACTAAATCACGTTACTCCCAACGAGATTTGAACATGGGACCTTTTGCTTATGTATTCATGCTCTAACCACTAGACCACACAGAAATCATTAGAAACTTCAATTTACAACTTCGTTAATCATCGGGGTGAATAAGAAGAAAATTCCATTTCCTCTAGATTTTCTCAAAAATTATAGTAAATATTTAAGTGGTGAGCACAATACTTACTGTTTCGGCTAGTTTCACTCCAAACCTAGTGAAATGACATTGCGTTGCTTGGTGCCGTGTTGCCCCAATTTCAATAGTCATTCGAGATGAAAACCGTACTTTAGGTAAAAAGTAATATAGTTAAAAATATTCCGCCTTTAGTAGAACTTTCAAATAAAAAAATGAAAGAAAGTATATACCCTTTAATTCTACTATTTATTTTAAATTTCGTATACAATTGTTTCGTTCTCTACTTGAGAACTTCCTCAGTACTACTATTCCCTAAACTATAATAAGTATCCTACTATTTATACTAAACTCATTAACGTATTAATATGAATCTCTAATTACACCTAATCCCTCAAAGTACTTTTACTTAATCTCTAATTACCTGATCCTTTACCATTCAAAAATTTGTGTTTCCTTAATTACTACTTAACTACCTTCATTATTTTGTAAGCTTGAATAGCCAGGTGTATCCGTTACCTGGGTCGCCGTTCCAAATGTCCTGCGTCTTCCGATTGAATATCTCCAAGCTTTCTGCTACATCAAGCTTCCATCCGTTTGTAACCGTTTTCAGCATGCTTACGTTGTCCGCAGTGATGTCATGTTTTTCAAGGACTATATGCTCTGCTACTTTTGATTTGAAATTTTTTGCATCCTGCTTTTTGTTTTTGTTGACTGCTTCCCTTAAGTGTTCATTCCATCTGACACCTAGTGATCTCCTCGTTTGTCCAATGTAACATCCATTACATTTCGTACACGATACCTTGTAGACTCCACTGCGCTCCATTTTGGGAATGGGGTCCTTGGTTGATCCAAGCAAGTTCTGTATTTTTGTGGCCCGGCTCGTATAAACTAGGTCGATGTCTACGTTCTTCATAGCCCTCTTCATTGTTTCCGTCCTTGAGTCAAACGTTACAACCAACCTCTTCCGTTGCTCGACTTCCGCAGTTAGCGTTGTGAACTTTTTATTGAAGATCTCCTTCGTTCGTTTGGCTATCAATTTGGTAACTTCATCCGTAGGGTATCCATTCCACTCGGCTAGCTTATAAATGTGGGACGTTTCTTTTTTCAGGCCTTCCTTATTCAATGGAAGCGTGAGCATTCGATTCACAAGCCAGCTAAATGTCGCCCATTTTTGCTGTTGGCAATGGTTCGAAGTGAAAGGAATTATCCGCATGGTGTCCGTTGGTTTGCGGTATATTTCGAATTCCAATCCATTAGCTCCTCTACATACCATTACGTCAAGGAATGGTAGCCGCCCCTCCGACTCCAGCTCGTGGGTGAAACTGATGTTGTTGTGTATTGAGTTGATCGCCGTGAGAATTTGCTGGACCTGATCCTCTTTGATGATCGTGAAGATATCGTCTACATAACGCACCCATCGATGTGGCAGTTTACCTTCTTGTGCTAACTTCTCCTCCAAAAATGCCATAAAAACTTCGCTTAGAAACGGGGAAAGAGGATTTCCCATTGGAGCACCACGTGTTTGCTTAAAAAATTCTCCCCTGAAGGTGAAATAGCTTTCACCCATGCAGAGTCTAGCCAGTTTCAAATACATTTTGGCTCGTGCTTTCCATTGTTCTCCTGATCCTTGTATCAGAATCCACTCCTCAAGTAACGTAAGTGCTTCTTTGACCGGAATACTGGGAAAAAGTGCCTTAACGTCAAATGACACCATCGTATCCCCATCTTCCAAAGGTCCCCAGGACAAAACCTTTGAAGTAAATTCTGCCGAATTTGCTACTGATCTGGTAACAAATTTTTTTTCCATGTTATTGAATTCCTTGACTAACCACTTTGCAATTTTCTGAGTGGGAGCGTTTTCTGCTGACACAAGAGGAGGAGGAGAAGTTAGCACAAGAAGGTAAACTGCCACATCGATGGGTGCGTTATGTAGACGATATCTTCACGATCATCAAAGAGGATCAGGTCCAGCAAATTCTCACGGCGATCAACTCAATACACATCAACATCAGTTTCACCCACGAGCTGAAGTCGGAGGGGTGGCTACCATTCCTTGACGTAATGGTATGTAGAGGAGCTAATGGATTGGAATTCGAAATATACCGCAAACCAACGGACACCATGCGGATAATTCCTTTCACTTCGAACCATTGCCAACAGCAAAAATGGGCGACATTTAGCTGGCTTGTGAATCGAATGCTCACGCTTCCATTGAATAAGGAAGGCCTGAAAAAAGAAACGTCCCACATTTATAAGCTAGCCGAGTGGAATGGATACCCTACGGATGAAGTTACCAAATTGATAGCCAAACGAACGAAGGAGATCTTCAATAAAAAGTTCACAACGCTAACTGCGGAAGTCGAGCAACGGAAGAGGTTGGTTGTAACGTTTGACTCAAGGACGGAAACAATGAAGAGGGCTATGAAGAACGTAGACATCGACCTAGTTTATACGAGCCGGGCCACAAAAATACAGAACTTGCTTGGATCAACCAAGGACCCCATTCCCAAAATGGAGCGCAGTGGAGTCTACAAGGTATCGTGTACGAAATGTAATGGATGTTACATTGGACAAACGAGGAGATCACTAGGTGTCAGATGGAATGAACACTTAAGGGAAGCAGTCAACAAAAACAAAAAGCAGGATGCCAAAAATTTCAAATCAAAAGTAGCAGAGCATATAGTCCTTGAAAAACATGACATCACTGCGGACAACGTAAGCATGCTGAAAACGGTTACAAACGGATGGAAGCTTGATGTAGCAGAAAGCTTGGAGATATTCAATCGGAAGACGCAGGACATTTGGAACGGCGACCCAGGTAACGGATACACCTGGCTATTCAAGCTTACAAAATAATGAAGGTAGTTAAGTAGTAATTAAGGAAACACAAATTTTTGAATGGTAAAGGATCAGGTAATTAGAGATTAAGTAAAAGTACTTTGAGGGATTAGGTGTAATTAGAGATTCATATTAATACGTTAATGAGTTTAGTATAAATAGTAGGATACTTATAGTTTAGGGAATAGTAGTACTGAGGAAGTTCTCAAGTAGAGAACGAAACAATTGTATACGAAATTTAAAATAAATAGTAGAATTAAAGGGTATATACTTTCTTTCATTTTTTTATTTGAAAGTTCTACTAAAGGCGGAATATTTTTAACTATTAAAATGGCACCCAAGCCTACCGCTGAAGTCAATAAGTTTATCAGTTTAAGGAAGTCTGTCGCGTCACTAAGAAGGGATTTAAGTTTTTTAAAAAAATGCAAGCACAATAACATCACCCCGAAAAGCCACACCGTCAAACTCAAGACGAGTATACCGTTCAAGAAAGGTACAATGATCAAGTATCTGGAAATGCAGTTGGTGAAGGAGAGTATTGAAAGACTCTATGCAAAATTGGACAGGAGAAGCAGAGAGGCATACGAATTACATTTGAGCCTGGCCAAACAATATCCGTTGGGCTTCCCGTTGTTTCTAACAAAAGTGAAAGTAGCGGAAGAGTATGAAAGCGAGCGGAAGAAATTAATACTAGAAAAGAAGTTTCATCAATTAAGACGAGAACAAGTGACAGTGTCCCAACAAATCAAGGTGCGTACAATTGAAAACATAGTCATCAATCAATCGTCCCAGGTATTTACGGAAGCTCAACTGAATCTGCTGAACATGGGGCTGAAATACTCCATTAACGCGAAAGCCAAACCTGAAGATATCGTCATAGAAATCGAAGCCGGGATCAATAGACTTTCGAGCATGCATGGACTGACGGCAGAGGAAAAACAAAAGATAAGAGCCAGCACTGCAGATACACTGAGAAAAGAAACTAGATGGGTCGGAAAGCAGGACGAGAATAGAATCATCAAGGAGCTCAAAAATCTACCGGTTTACTACATGAAAGCGGATAAAGGGAATGCCGTAGTGATCATGGACAAGGCCGATTACGACAATAGAATGCGGGAAAAAATAAATACGGGACCAAACTTCAGTCTACGAAATAATCCGCTTCCTGAGTCAATAAAAAGAGTGGAAAAAGTGCTGAAAGAATGTGAACCATGGATTCAGGAAATCAAGAAATTCTTAAAAGTAACCAACCCATCGCTGCCAAGGATCATAGGACTTCCGAAGATTCACAAGCCAGGCCATGAAATGCGGGAAATTGTGTCAGCAGAAAACGCTCCCACTCAGAAAATTGCGAAGTGGTTAGTCAAGGAATTCAATAACATGGACAAAAAATTTGTTACCAGATCAGTAGCAAATTCGGCAGAATTTACTTCAAAGGTTTTGTCCTGGGGACCTTTGGAAGATGGGGATACGATGGTGTCATTTGACGTTAAGGCACTTTTTCCCAGTATTCCGGTCAAAGAAGCACTTACGTTACTTGAGGAGTGGATTCTGATACAAGGATCAGGAGAACAATGGAAAGCACGAGCCAAAATGTATTTGAAACTGGCTAGACTCTGCATGGGTGAAAGCTATTTCACCTTCAGGGGAGAATTTTTTAAGCAAACACGTGGTGCTCCAATGGGAAATCCTCTTTCCCCGTTTCTAAGCGAAGTTTTTATGGCATTTTTGGAGGAGAAGTTAGAACAAGAAGGTAAACTGCCACATCGATGGGTGCGTTATGTAGACGATATCTTCACGATCATCAAAGAGGATCAGGTCCAGCAAATTCTCACGGCGATCAACTCAATACACAACAACATCAGTTTCACCCACGAGCTGGAGTCGGAGGGGCGGCTACCATTCCTTGACGTAATGGTATGTAGAGGAGCTAATGGATTGGAATTCGAAATATACCGCAAACCAACGGACACCATGCGGATAATTCCTTTCACTTCGAACCATTGCCAACAGCAAAAATGGGCGACATTTAGCTGGCTTGTGAATCGAATGCTCACGCTTCCATTGAATAAGGAAGGCCTGAAAAAAGAAACGTCCCACATTTATAAGCTAGCCGAGTGGAATGGATACCCTACGGATGAAGTTACCAAATTGATAGCCAAACGAACGAAGGAGATCTTCAATAAAAAGTTCACAACGCTAACTGCGGAAGTCGAGCAACGGAAGAGGTTGGTTGTAACGTTTGACTCAAGGACGGAAACAATGAAGAGGGCTATGAAGAACGTAGACATCGACCTAGTTTATACGAGCCGGGCCACAAAAATACAGAACTTGCTTGGATCAACCAAGGACCCCATTCCCAAAATGGAGCGCAGTGGAGTCTACAAGGTATCGTGTACGAAATGTAATGGATGTTACATTGGACAAACGAGGAGATCACTAGGTGTCAGATGGAATGAACACTTAAGGGAAGCAGTCAACAAAAACAAAAAGCAGGATGCAAAAAATTTCAAATCAAAAGTAGCAGAGCATATAGTCCTTGAAAAACATGACATCACTGCGGACAACGTAAGCATGCTGAAAACGGTTACAAACGGATGGAAGCTTGATGTAGCAGAAAGCTTGGAGATATTCAATCGGAAGACGCAGGACATTTGGAACGGCGACCCAGGTAACGGATACACCTGGCTATTCAAGCTTACAAAATAATGAAGGTAGTTAAGTAGTAATTAAGGAAAAACAAATTTTTGAATGGTAAAGGATCAGGTAATTAGAGATTAAGTAAAAGTACTTTGAGGGATTAGGTGTAATTAGAGATTCATATTAATACGTTAATGAGTTTAGTATAAATATTAGGATACTTATAGTTTAGGGAATAGTAGTACTGAGGAAGTTCTCAAGTAGAGAACGAAACAATTGTATACGAAATTTAAAATAAATAGTAGAATTAAAGGGTATATACTTTCTTTCATTTTTTTATTTGAAAGTTCTACTAAAGGCGGAATATTTTTAACTATAAAAATGGCACCCAAGCCTGCCGCTGAAGTCAATAAGTTTATCAGTTTAAGGAAGTCTGTCGCGTCACTAAGAAGGGACTTAAGTTTTTTAAAAAAATGCAAGCACAATAACATCACCCCGAAAAGCCACACCGTCAAACTCAAGACGAGTATACCGTTCAAGAAAGGTACAATGATCAAGTATCTGGAAATGCAGTTGGTGAAGGAGAGTATTGAAAGACTCTATGCAAAATTGGACAGGAGAAGCAGAGAGGCATACGAATTACATTTGAGCCTGGCCAAACAATATCCGTTGGGCTTCCCGTTGTTTCTAACAAAAGTGAAAGTAGCGGAAGAGTATGAAAGCGAGCGGAAGAAATTAATACTAGAAAAGAAGTTTCATCAATTAAGACGAGAACAAGTGACAGTGTCCCAACAAATCAAGGTGCGTACAATTGAAAACATAGTCATCAATCAATCGTCCCAGGTATTTACGGAAGCTTAACTGAATCTGCTGAACATGGGGCTGAAATACTCCATTAACGCGAAAGCCAAACCTGAAGATATCGTCATAGAAATCGAAGCCGGGATCAATAGACTTTCGAGCATGCATGGACTGACGGCAGAGGAAAAACAAAAGATAAGAGCCAGCACTGCAGATACACTGAGAAAAGAAACTAGATGGGTCGGAAAGCAGGACGAGAATAGAATCATCAAGGAGCTCAAAAATCTACCGGTTTACTACATGAAAGCGGATAAAGGGAATGCCGTAGTGATCATGGACAAGGCCGATTACGACAATAGAATGCGGGAAAAAATAAATACGGGACCAAACTTCAGTCTACGAAATAATCCGCTTCCTGAGTCAATAAAAAGAGTGGAAAAAGTGCTGAAAGAATGTGAACCATGGATTCAGGAAATCAAGAAATTCTTAAAAGTAACCAACCCATCGCTGCCAAGGATCATAGGACTTCCGAAGATTCACAAGCCAGGCCATGAAATGCGGGAAATTGTGTCAGCAGAAAACGCTCCCACTCAGAAAATTGCGAAGTGGTTAGTCAAGGAATTCAATAACATGGACAAAAAATTTGTTACCAGATCAGTAGCAAATTCGGCAGAATTTACTTCAAAGGTTTTGTCCTGGGGACCTTTGGAAGATGGGGATGACGTTAAGGCACTTTTTCCCAGTATTCCGGTCAAAGAAGCACTTACGTTACTTGAGGAGTGGATTCTGATACAAGGATCAGGAGAACAATGGAAAGCACGAGCCAAAATGTATTTGAAACTGGCTAGACTCTGCATGGGTGAAAGCTATTTCACCTTCAGGGGAGAATTTTTTAAGCAAACACGTGGTGCTCCAATGGGAAATCCTCTTTCCCCGTTTCTAAGCGAAGTTTTTATGGCATTTTTGGAGGAGAAGTTAGCACAAGAAGGTAAACTGCCACATCGATGGGTGCGTTATGTAGACGATATCTTCACGATCATCAAAGAGGATCAGGTCCAGCAAATTCTCACGGCGATCAACTCAATACACAACAACATCAGTTTCACCCACGAGCTGGAGTCGGAGGGGCGGCTACCATTCCTTGACGTAATGGTATGTAGAGGAGCTAATGGATTGGAATTCGAAATATACCGCAAACCAACGGACACCATGCGGATAATTCCTTTCACTTCGAACCATTGCCAACAGCAAAAATGGGCGACATTTAGCTGGCTTGTGAATCGAATGCTCACGCTTCCATTGAATAAGGAAGGCCTGAAAAAAGAAACGTCCCACATTTATAAGCTAGCCGAGTGGAATGGATACCCTACGGATGAAGTTACCAAATTGATAGCCAAACGAACGAAGGAGATCTTCAATAAAAAGTTCACAACGCTAACTGCGGAAGTCGAGCGACGGAAGAGGTTGGTTGTAACGTTTGACTCAAGGACGGAAACAATGAAGAGGGCTATGAAGAACGTAGACATCGACCTAGTTTATACGAGCCGGGCCACAAAAATACAGAACTTGCTTGGATCAACCAAGGACCCCATTCCCAAAATGGAGCGCAGTGGAGTCTACAAGGTATCGTGTACGAAATGTAATGGATGTTACATTGGACAAACGAGGAGATCACTAGGTGTCAGATGGAATGAACACTTAAGGGAAGCAGTCAACAAAAACAAAACGCAGGATGCAAAAAATTTCAAATCAAAAGTAGCAGAGCATATAGTCCTTGAAAAACATGACATCACTGCGGACAACGTAAGCATGCTGAAAACGGTTACAAACGGATGGAAGCTTGATGCAGCAGAAAGCTTGGAGATATTCAATCGGAAGACGCAGGACATTTAGAACGGCGACCCAGGTAACGGATACACCTGGCTATTCAAGCTTACAAAATAATGAAGGTAGTTAAGTAGTAATTAAGGAAAAACAAATTTTTGAATGGTAAAGGATCAGGTAATTAGAGATTAAGTAAAAGTACTTTGAGGGATTAGGTGTAATTAGAGATTCATATTAATACGTTAATGAGTTTAGTATAAATATTAGGATACTTATAGTTTAGGGAATAGTAGTACTGAGGAAGTTCTCAAGTAGAGAACGAAACAATTGTATACGAAATTTAAAATAAATAGTAGAATTAAAGGGTATATACTTTCTTTCATTTTTTTATTTGAAAGTTCTACTAAAGGCGGAATATTTTTAACTATAAAAATGCCACCCAAGCCTGCCGCTGAAGTCAATAAGTTTATCAGTTTAAGGAAGTCTGTCGCGTCACTAAGAAGGGATTTAAGTTTTTTAAAAAAATGCAAGCACAATAACATCACCCCGAAAAGCCACACCTTCAAACTCAAGACGAGTATACCGTTCAAGAAAGGTACAATGATCAAGTATCTGGAAATGCAGTTGGTGAAGGAGAGTATTGAAAGACTCTATGCAAAATTGGACAGGAGAAGCAGAGAGGCATACGAATTACATTTGAGCCTGGCCAAACAATATCCGTTGGGTTTCCCGTTGTTTCTAACAAAAGTGAAAGTAGCGGAAGAGTGTGAAAGCGAGCGGAAGAAATTAATACTAGAAAAGAAGTTTCATCAATTAAGACGAGAACAAGTGACAGTGTCCCAACAAATCAAGGTGCGTACAATTGAAAACATAGTCATCAATCAATCGTCCCAGGTATTTACGGAAGCTCAACTGAATCTGCTGAACATGGGGCTGAAATACTCCATTAACGCGAAAGCCAAACCTGAAGATATCGTCATAGAAATTGAAGCCGGGATCAATAGACTTTCGAGCATGCATGGACTGACGGCAGAGGAAAAACAAAAGATAAGAGCCAGCACTGCAGATACACTGAGAAAAGAAACTAGATGGGTCGGAAAGCAGGACGAGAATAGAATCATCAAGGAGCTCAAAAATCTACCGGTTTACTACATGAAAGCGGATAAAGGGAATGCCGTAGTGATCATGGACAAGGCCGATTACGACAATAGAATGCGGGAAAAAATAAATACGGGACCAAACTTCAGTCTACGAAATAATCCGCTTCCTGAGTCAATAAAAAGAGTGGAAAAAGTGCTGAAAGAATGTGAACCATGGATTCAGGAAATCAAGAAATTCTTAAAAGTAACCAACCCATCGCTGCCAAGGATCATAGGACTTCCGAAGATTCACAAGCCAGGCCATGAAATGCGGGAAATTGTGTCAGCAGAAAACGCTCCCACTCAGAAAATTGCGAAGTGGTTAGTCAAGGAATTCAATAACATGGACAAAAAATTTGTTACCAGATCAGTAGCAAATTCGGCAGAATTTACTTCAAAGGTCTTGTCCTGGGGACCTTTGGAAGATGGGGATGACGTTAAGGCACTTTTTCCCAGTATTCCGGTCAAAGAAGCACTTACGTTACTTGAGGAGTGGATTCTGATACAAGGATCAGGAGAACAATGGAAAGCACGAGCCAAAATGTATTTGAAACTGGCTAGACTCTGCATGGGTGAAAGCTATTTCACCTTCAGGGGAGAATTTTTTAAGCAAACACGTGGTGCTCCAATGGGAAATCCTCTTTCCCCGTTTCTAAGCGAAGTTTTTATGGCATTTTTGGAGGAGAAGTTAGCACAAGAAGGTAAACTGCCACATCGATGGGTGCGTTATGTAGACGATATCTTCACGATCATCAAAGAGGATCAGGTCCAGCAAATTCTCACGGCGATCAACTCAATACACAACAACATCAGTTTCACCCACGAGCTGGAGTCGGAGGGGCGGCTACCATTCCTTGACGTAATGGTATGTAGAGGAGCTAATGGATTGGAATTCGAAATATACCGCAAACCAACGGACACCATGCGGATAATTCCTTTCACTTCGAACCATTGCCAACAGCAAAAATGGGCGACATTTAGCTGGCTTGTGAATCGAATGCTCACGCTTCCATTGAATAAGGAAGGCCTGAAAAAAGAAACGTCCCACATTTATAAGCTAGCCGAGTGGAATGGATACCCTACGGATGAAGTTACCAAATTGATAGCCAAACGAACGAATGAGATCTTCAATAAAAAGTTCACAACGCTAACTGCGGAAGTCGAGCAACGGAAGAGGTTGGTTGTAACGTTTGACTCAAGGACGGAAACAATGAAGAGGGCTATGAAGAACGTAGACATCGACCTAGTTTATACGAGCCGGGCCACAAAAATACAGAACTTGCTTGGATCAACCAAGGACCCCATTCCCAAAATGGAGCGCAGTGGAGTCTACAAGGTATCGTGTACGAAATGTAATGGATGTTACATTGGACAAACGAAGAGATCACTAGGTGTCAGATGGAATGAACACTTAAGGGAAGCAGTCAACAAAAACAAAAAGCAGGATGCAAAAAATTTCAAATCAAAAGTAGCAGAGCATATAGTCCTTGAAAAACATGACATCACTGCGGACAACGTAAGCATGCTGAAAACGGTTACAAACGGATGGAAGCTTGATGTAGCAGAAAGCTTGGAGATATTCAATCGGAAGACGCAGGACATTTGGAACGGCGACCCAGGTAACGGATACACCTGGCTATTCAAGCTTACAAAATAATGAAGGTAGTTAAGTAGTAATTAAGGAAAAACAAATTTTTGAATGGTAAAGGATCAGGTAATTAGAGATTAAGTAAAAGTACTTTGAGGGATTAGGTGTAATTAGAGATTCATATTAATACGTTAATGAGTTTAGTATAAATATTAGAATACTTATAGTTTAGGGAATAGTAGTACTGAGGAAGTTCTCAAGTAGAGAACGAAACAATTGTATACGAAATTTAAAATAAATAGTAGAATTAAAGGGTATATACTTTCTTTCATTTTTTTATTTGAAAGTTCTACTAAAGGCGGAATATTTTTAACTATTAAAATGGCACCCAAGCCTACCGCTGAAGTCAATAAGTTTATCAGTTTAAGGAAGTCTGTCGCGTCACTAAGAAGGGATTTAAGTTTTTTAAAAAAATGCAAGCACAATAACATCACCCCGAAAAGCCACACCGTCAAACTCAAGACGAGTATACCGTTCAAGAAAGGTACAATGATCAAGTATCTGGAAATGCAGTTGGTGAAGGAGAGTATTGAAAGACTCTATGCAAAATTGGACAGGAGAAGCAGAGAGGCATACGAATTACATTTGAGCCTGGCCAAACAATATCCGTTGGGCTTCCCGTTGTTTCTAACAAAAGTGAAAGTAGCGGAAGAGTGTGAAAGCGAGCGGAAGAAATTAATACTAGAAAAGAAGTTTCATCAATTAAGACGAGAACAAGTGACAGTGTCCCAACAAATCAAGGTGCGTACAATTGAAAACATAGTCATCAATCAATCGTCCCAGGTATTTACGGAAGCTCAACTGAATCTGCTGAACATGGGGCTGAAATACTCCATTAACGCGAAAGCCAAACCTGAAGATATCGTCATAGAAATCGAAGCCGGGATCAATAGACTTTCGAGCATGCATGGACTGACGGCAGAGGAAAAACAAAAGATAAGAGCCAGCACTGCAGATACACTGAGAAAAGAAACTAGATGGGTCGGAAAGCAGGACGAGAATAGAATCATCAAGGAGCTCAAAAATCTACCGGTTTACTACATGAAAGCGGATAAAGG
This sequence comes from Odontomyia ornata, assembly GCA_963969285.1. Taxonomy (NCBI): domain Eukaryota; kingdom Metazoa; phylum Arthropoda; class Insecta; order Diptera; family Stratiomyidae; genus Odontomyia; species Odontomyia ornata. The sequence continues at coordinate 222,435,987 of OZ017739.1, forward strand.
GAATGCCGTAGTGATCATGGACAAGGCCGATTACGACAATAGAATGCGGGAAAAAATAAATACGGACCAAACTTCAGTCTACGAAATAATCCGCTTCCTGAGTCAATAAAAAGAGTGGAAAAAGTGCTGAAAGAATGTGAACCATGGATTCAGGAAATCAAGAAATTCTTAAAAGTAACCAACCCATCGCTGCCAAGGATCATAGGACTTCCGAAGATTCACAAGCCAGGCCATGAAATGCGGGAAATTGTGTCAGCAGAAAACGCTCCCACTCAGAAAATTGCGAAGTGGTTAGTCAAGGAATTCAATAACATGGACAAAAAATTTGTTACCAGATCAGTAGCAAATTCGGCAGAATTTACTTCAAAGGTTTTGTCCTGGGGACCTTTGGAAGATGGGGATGACGTTAAGGCACTTTTTCCCAGTATTCCGGTCAAAGAAGCACTTACGTTACTTGAGGAGTGGATTCTGATACAAGGATCAGGAGAACAATGGAAAGCACGAGCCAAAATGTATTTGAAACTGGCTAGACTCTGCATGGGTGAAAGCTATTTCACCTTCAGGGGAGAATTTTTTAAGCAAACACGTGGTGCTCCAATGGGAAATCCTCTTTCCCCGTTTCTAAGCGAAGTTTTTATGGCATTTTTGGAGGAGAAGTTAGCACAAGAAGGTAAACTGCCACATCGATGGGTGCGTTATGTAGACGATATCTTCACGATCATCAAAGAGGATCAGGTCCAGCAAATTCTCACGGCGATCAACTCAATACACAACAACATCAGTTTCACCCACGAGCTGGAGTCGGAGGGGCGGCTACCATTCCTTGACGTAATGGTATGTAGAGGAGCTAATGGATTGGAATTCGAAATATACCGCAAACCAACGGACACCATGCGGATAATTCCTTTCACTTCGAACCATTGCCAACAGCAAAAATGGGCGACATTTAGCTGGCTTGTGAATCGAATGCTCACGCTTCCATTGAATAAGGAAGGCCTGAAAAAAGAAACGTCCCACATTTATAAGCTAGCCGAGTGGAATGGATACCCTACGGATGAAGTTACCAAATTGATAGCCAAACGAACGAAGGAGATCTTCAATAAAAAGTTCACAACGCTAACTGCGGAAGTCGAGCAACGGAAGAGGTTGGTTGTAACGTTTGACTCAAGGACGGAAACAATGAAGAGGGCTATGAAGAACGTAGACATCGACCTAGTTTATACGAGCCGGGCCACAAAAATACAGAACTTGCTTGGATCAACCAAGGACCCCATTCCCAAAATGGAGCGCAGTGGAGTCTACAAGGTATCGTGTACGAAATGTAATGGATGTTACATTGGACAAACGAGGAGATCACTAGGTGTCAGATGGAATGAACACTTAAGGGAAGCAGTCAACAAAAACAAAAAGCAGGATGCAAAAAATTTCAAATCAAAAGTAGCAGAGCATATAGTCCTTGAAAAACATGACATCACTGCGGACAACGTAAGCATGCTGAAAACGGTTACAAACGGATGGAAGCTTGATGTAGCAGAAAGCTTGGAGATATTCAATCGGAAGACGCAGGACATTTGGAACGGCGACCCAGGTAACGGATACACCTGGCTATTCAAGCTTACAAAATAATGAAGGTAGTTAAGTAGTAATTAAGGAAAAACAAATTTTTGAATGGTAAAGGATCAGGTAATTAGAGATTAAGTAAAAGTACTTTGAGGGATTAGGTGTAATTAGAGATTCATATTAATACGTTAATGAGTTTAGTATAAATATTAGGATACTTATAGTTTAGGGAATAGTAGTACTGAGGAAGTTCTCAAGTAGAGAACGAAACAATTGTATACGAAATTTAAAATAAATAGTAGAATTAAAGGGTATATACTTTCTTTCATTTTTTTATTTGAAAGTTCTACTAAAGGCGGAATATTTTTAACTATTAAAATGGCACCCAAGCCTACCGCTGAAGTCAATAAGTTTATCAGTTTAAGGAAGTCTGTCGCGTCACTAAGAAGGGACTTAAGTTTTTTAAAAAAATGCAAGCACAATAACATCACCCCGAAAAGCAACACCGTCAAACTCAAGACGAGTATACCGTTCAAGAAAGGTACAATGATCAAGTATCTGGAAATGCAGTTGGTGAAGGAGAGTATTGAAAGACTCTATGCAAAATTGGACAGGAGAAGCAGAGAGGCATACGAATTACATTTGAGCCTGGCCAAACAATATCCGTTGGGTTTCCCGTTGTTTCTAACAAAAGTGAAAGTAGCGGAAGAGTGTGAAAGCGAGCGGAAGAAATTAATACTAGAAAAGAAGTTTCATCAATTAAGACGAGAACAAGTGACAGTGTCCCAACAAATCAAGGTGCGTACAATTGAAAACATAGTCATCAATCAATCGTCCCAGGTATTTACGGAAGCTCAACTGAATCTGCTGAACATGGGGCTGAAATACTCCATTAACGCGAAAGCCAAACCTGAAGATATCGTCATAGAAATCGAAGCCGGGATCAATAGACTTTCGAGCATGCAATGACTGACGGCAGAGGAAAAACAAAAGATAAGAGCCAGCACTGCAGATACACTGAGAAAAGAAACTAGATGGGTCGGAAAGCAGGACGAGAATAGAATCATCAAGGAGCTCAAAAATCTACCGGTTTACTACATGAAAGCGGATAAAGGGAATGCCGTAGTGATCATGGACAAGGCCGATTACGACAATAGAATGCGGGAAAAAATAAATACGGGACCAAACTTCAGTCTACGAAATAATCCGCTTCCTGAGTCAATAAAAAGAGTGGAAAAAGTGCTGAAAGAATGTGAACCATGGATTCAGGAAATCAAGAAATTCTTAAAAGTAACCAACCCATCGCTGCCAAGGATCATAGGACTTCCGAAGATTCACAAGCCAGGCCATGAAATGCGGGAAATTGTGTCAGCAGAAAACGCTCCCACTCAGAAAATTGCGAAGTGGTTAGTCAAGGAATTCAATAACATGGACAAAAAATTTGTTACCAGATCAGTAGCGAATTCGGCAGAATTTACTTCAAAGGTTTTGTCCTGGGGACCTTTGGAAGATGGGGATACGATGGTGTCATTTGACGTTAAGGCACTTTTTCCCAGTATTCCGGTCAAAGAAGCACTTACGTTACTTGAGGAGTGGATTCTGATACAAGGATCAGGAGAACAATGGAAAGCACGAGCCAAAATGTATTTGAAACTGGCTAGACTCTGCATGGGTGAAAGCTATTTCACCTTCAGGGGAGAATTTTTTAAGCAAACACGTGGTGCTCCAATGGGAAATCCTCTTTCCCCGTTTCTAAGCGAAGTTTTTATGGCATTTTTGGAGGAGAAGTTAGCACAAGAAGGTAAACTGCCACATCGGTGGGTGCGTTATGTAGACGATATCTTCACGATCATCAAAGAGGATCAGGTCCAGCAAATTCTCACGGCGATCAACTCAATACACAACAACATCAGTTTCACCCACGAGCTGGGGTCGGAGGGGCGGCTACCATTCCTTGACGTAATGGTATGTAGAGGAGCTAATGGATTGGAATTCGAAATATACCGCAAACCAACGGACACCATGCGGATAATTCCTTTCACTTCGAACCATTGCCAACAGCAAAAATGGGCGACATTTAGCTGGCTTGTGAATCGAATGCTCACGCTTCCATTGAATAAGGAAGGCCTGAAAAAAGAAACGTCCCACATTTATAAGCTAGCCAAGTGGAATGGATACCCTACGGATGAAGTTACCAAATTGATAGCCAAACGAACGAAGGAGATCTTCAATAAAAAGTTCACAACGCTAACTGCGGAAGTCGAGCAACGGAAGAGGTTGGTTGTAACGTTTGACTCAAGGACGGAAACAATGAAGAGGGCTATGAAGAACGTAGACATCGACCTAGTTTATACGAGCCGGGCCACAAAAATACAGAACTTGCTTGGATCAACCAAGGACCCCATTCCCAAAATGGAGCGCAGTGGAGTCTACAAGGTATCGTGTACTAAATGTAATGGATGTTACATTGGACAAACGAGGAGATCACTAGGTGTCAGATGGAATGAACACTTAAGGGAAGCAGTCAACAAAAACAAAAAGCAGGATGCAAAAAATTTCAAATCAAAAGTAGCAGAGCATATAGTCCTTGAAAAACATGACATCACTGCGGACAACGTAAGCATGCTGAAAACGGTTACAAACGGATTGAAGCTTGATGTAGCAGAAAGCTTGGAGATATTCAATCGGAAGACGCAGGACATTTGGAACGGCGACCCAGGTAACGGATACACCTGGCTATTCAAGCTTACAAAATAATGAAGGTAGTTAAGTAGTAATTAAGGAAAAACAAATTTTTGAATGGTAAAGGATCAGGTAATTAGAGATTAAGTAAAAGTACTTTGAGGGATTAGGTGTAATTAGAGATTCTTATTAATACGTTAATGAGTTTAGTATAAATATTAGGATACTTATAGTTTAGGGAATAGTAGTACTGAGGAAGTTCTCAAGTAGAGAACGAAACAATTGTATACGAAATTTAAAATAAATAGTAGAATTAAAGGGTATATACTTTCTTTCATTTTTTTATTTGAAAGTTCTACTAAAGGCGGAATATTTTTAACTATTAAAATGGCACCCAAGCCTACCGCTGAAGTCAATAAGTTTATCAGTTTAAGGAAGTCTGTCGCGTCACTAAGAAGGGATTTAAGTTTTTTAAAAAAATGCAAGCACAATAACATCACCCCGAAAAGCCACACCGTCAAACTCAAGACGAGTATACCGTTCAAGAAAGGTACAATGATCAAGTATCTGGAAATGCAGTTGGTGAAGGAGAGTATTGAAAGACTCTATGCAAAATTGGACAGGAGAAGCAGAGAGGCATACGAATTACATTTGAGCCTGGCCAAACAATATCCGTTGGGTTTCCCGTTGTTTCTAACAAAAGTGAAAGTAGCGGAAGAGTGTGAAAGCGAGCGGAAGAAATTAATACTAGAAAAGAAGTTTCATCAATTAAGACGAGAACAAGTGACAGTGCCCCAACAAATCAAGGTGCGTACAATTGAAAACATAGCCATCAATCAATCGTCCCAGGTATTTACGGAAGCTCAACTGAATCTGCTGAACATGGGGCTGAAATACTCCATTAACGCGAAAGCCAAACCTGAAGATATCGTCATAGAAATCGAAGCCGGGATCAATAGACTTTCGAGCATGCATGGACTGACGGCAGAGGAAAAACAAAAGATAAGAGCCAGCACTGCAGATACACTGAGAAAAGAAACTAGATGGGTCGGAAAGCAGGACGAGAATAGAATCATCAAGGAGCTCAAAAATCTACCGGTTTACTACATGAAAGCGGATAAAGGGAATGCCGTAGTGATCATGGACAAGGCCGATTACGACAATAGAATGCGGGAAAAAATAAATACGGGACCAAACTTCAGTCTACGAAATAATCCGCTTCCTGAGTCAATAAAAAGAGTGGAAAAAGTGCTGAAAGAATGTGAACCATGGATTCAGGAAATCAAGAAATTCTTAAAAGTAACCAACCCATCGCTGCCAAGGATCATAGGACTTCCGAAGATTCACAAGCCAGGCCATGAAATGCGGGAAATTGTGTCAGCAGAAAACGCTCCCACTCAGAAAATTGCGAAGTGGTTAGTCAAGGAATTCAATAACATGGACAAAAAATTTGTTACCAGATCAGTAGCGAATTCGGCAGAATTTACTTCAAAGGTTTTGTCCTGGGGACCTTTGGAAGATGGGGATACGATGGTGTCATTTGACGTTAAGGCACTTTTTCCCAGTATTCCGGTCAAAGAAGCACTTACGTTACTTGAGGAGTGGATTCTGATACAAGGATCAGGAGAACAATGGAAAGCACGAGCCAAAATGTATTTGAAACTGGCTAGACTCTGCATGGGTGAAAGCTATTTCACCTTCAGGGGAGAATTTTTTAAGCAAACACGTGGTGCTCCAATGGGAAATCCTCTTTCCCCGTTTCTAAGCGAAGTTTTTATGGCATTTTTGGAGGAGAAGTTAGCACAAGAAGGTAAACTGCCACATCGATGGGTGCGTTATGTAGACGATATCTTCACGATCATCAAAGAGGATCAGGTCCAGCAAATTCTCACGGCGATCAACTCAATACACAACAACATCAGTTTCACCCACGAGCTGGAGTCGGAGGGGCGGCTACCATTCCTTGACGTAATGGTATGTAGAGGAGCTAATGGATTGGAATTCGAAATATACCGCAAACCAACGGACACCATGCGGATAATTCCTTTCACTTCGAACCATTGCCAACAGCAAAAATGGGCGACATTTAGCTGGCTTGTGAATCGAATGCTCACGCTTCCATTGAATAAGGAAGGCCTGAAAAAAGAAACGTCCCACATTTATAAGCTAGCCGAGTGGAATGGATACCCTACGGATGAAGTTACCAAATTGATAGCCAAACGAACGAAGGAGATCTTCAATAAAAAGTTCACAACGCTAACTGCGGAAGTCGAGCAACGGAAGAGGTTGGTTGTAACGTTTGACTCAAGGACGGAAACAATGAAGAGGGCTATGAAGAACGTAGACATCGACCTAGTTTATACGAGCCGGGCCACAAAAATACAGAACTTGCTTGGATCAACCAAGGACCCCATTCCCAAAATGGAGCGCAGTGGAGTCTACAAGGTATCGTGTACGAAATGTAATGGATGTTACATTGGACAAACGAGGAGATCACTAGGTGTCAGATGGAATGAACACTTAAGGGAAGCAGTCAACAAAAACAAAAAGCAGGATGCAAAAAATTTCAAATCAAAAGTAGCAGAGCATATAGTCCTTGAAAAACATGACATCACTGCGGACAACGTAAGCATGCTGAAAACGGTTACAAACGGATGGAAGCTTGATGCAGCAGAAAGCTTGGAGATATTCAATCGGAAGACGCAGGACATTTAGAACGGCGACCCAGGTAACGGATACACCTGGCTATTCAAGCTTACAAAATAATGAAGGTAGTTAAGTAGTAATTAAGGAAAAACAAATTTTTGAATGGTAAAGGATCAGGTAATTAGAGATTAAGTAAAAGTACTTTGAGGGATTAGGTGTAATTAGAGATTCATATTAATACGTTAATGAGTTTAGTATAAATATTAGGATACTTATAGTTTAGGGAATAGTAGTACTGAGGAAGTTCTCAAGTAGAGAACGAAACAATTGTATACGAAATTTAAAATAAATAGTAGAATTAAAGGGTATATACTTTCTTTCATTTTTTTATATAAAAAGTAATAGTTATATGACTTTGAAATCGCGGGAAGGGTTATTCAAATAGTTTCAATTTATGAATAAGATGAAACTGTTCCAAAATAATTGCATTATTTTGTTTTGATTTGTTCATATTTAACCGCGAATCCAGTGGCTTAAGTCAGAAGCGATACGATATTGACGTATTTTTGAGGGGGCTATAATTTCTCGTAATTTTTAACATTTTAGAATTGCGAATGATATTAATATAAAAATGGAATCGTGTCGAATTCTTGGAATAAATAGAATTAAAACGTTCCCAAGTGCGCAAAGATAATTTCAAAGAGGACGACATCATTCATCTAAACGAAAGGATACGTTTGTCGCATGATGCAAAGGCGCAGAATTCATATGTAAGGTGTTACAAATGCAAAAAAACTGCATGATTTCTATTTTTAAACTTATATTCGCACAAAATAAAAATTCTTATGTTTTTAGAATCGATGTCGAGTTGAAGATACTACAATCCCTACAGCTACTTTTGGACATGTAAGTATATTTCATATTTGATTAAAATACCATTTTTTATTTTAGAGTTCAAATCGAGAATTTAATTCAGTATGTGCAACACTGCTTGTATTCATCATTTTCGCTGCTCAACATCTAATTTTAGTGGGGTTACCAAATAATTTTCTTCAGTTCCGCTTTCCTTGATCACGTTAGGCGTGCTGGACGTTTTTTATGATGTGAGTAGCTGCTTGGTGACGGCTGGCACTGGTATAGATGGGTGACTACGTTATTGAAGGATGAGGAGATTGCCTGTCATAGGGTGTTCTAAGGCATGGTTAAGAATGGATGGCATTGTGGACGAGAAAACGTCACGCGTTGGTTACTAGAGGATGTAATTTGAGGTGTACGTCTCCGCCTTGGTGGATACTGTGAGCCAAAGAAATTTGTCTCGTGAGCACGTGGGTAAACTGCCTCGTTGCTCATTGAAGGGCATTTATGCTTAAGCCTGGACGGCCTTATCAGCGAGTAGGATTGATGTGCTTCACTTGTTGTAGGATGGTGATTAAGGTGAAGATTTGCTCAGCGGTGAATGCTCTTAGGCATGGAAATCGGTGTTGGGGACGCGTGGCGTATGCAAGTGACTTTGCTTGTCGAAATTAGTGTTTCCTGCACGTAGACTTGCCTATCGGCGGAATTTTTAAGGCATCGAGATCTACATCATGGAACAGATGTGACATGGCATACACTGCATTGTAAGATGGCTTTGCTTTTTGGAGGCAGGCATGCTTGCTTGAAGAAGATAGCATATGCAGTGCGCGTTCCTTTGGTGAAGAGAATCGTTAGAAGTGCTAAAGTTTTTGTATTGCCCATGGACTACAGATAACGTGATGCGTGGGATTGAGACATGTTTTCACAAATTTTCAGTCACAGATAAGCCTGCTCCAATCACCGAATATTGTTTGCATTGATCGTTTTCGGTTTCTCTTTGTTTGGGTACGCCGTTTCTTTGTTCTCAGACTCACACAATAATATCTAATATTATTGGTTTGTCGGTCTCATGTCGATGGTATTTTAAGAATCGTTTACAATGTATTTTTGTTCGGTTAGACTACTATGCTGATTGCTCAAATCTATGGATGCAGTGAAAGAGGTCTTAATGATTGTTGTAATGCGTTCTTGATATTTAGTCTGGTATTTAATTTTAGTTTGCTTGTAGCAGCATTCTGTTTATCTTGGCCATCATAACTAATTCCCTAGATATTTTTTCTCTACTATAGGATGTTTGTTGATTTTGTTCAAAATTTCCAATGATTACACCTCTAGGACGAGTTATTTTTCAAATGAATGATCATGTAATGCACGGGATGGTCGTAATTTTGTTCGTACATCGTACCGTTTGCTTATATTTCCCTTTTGATAAGCGCATGGTAAAGATGTTCTTTTTTTAAGATCACTATGTTGACATGTACGTTTTGGGATTATTTACGGATCTTGTCTAGGAAAGAAATTACGGTTTATGGCTTCGGGAATGTTACTTTTTCATGGAATTTATGCATGATGGATGTAGGAATAATCAGAGTGATCCTAATGAGTGGGAAATTTACACATTTTCATAGATAATTTTTCGGTACGTACTGAAAGGATGAAGCTAATATAGCAAAAAGTGAATGCGATAGGGTTTGACATTAGGGGTTTGTTGGTATTATGTTATTATTCCTTGTTTATGCCCATAATGCATGACAAAATATTTTTAGTCCTATATGATGGCATTACATATATGCATGCACTAGACTTAATGAATTTTTATATTTACTTTAAACTCTGTGTTGTTATTGTGGGTCTGTATTATTTAGTTTAGCTACTCGTAGTTTCAAGAAATTCAGTGTAATATAAAGTAAAAGTATTATTTAATACTTGCCTCATATTCTTCACTTTTCTATTATTGAAAAAGATTTATGTTCGGATTGGTCTAGTATGATTTTTCGCCATTTCCGAATTTCTATAGCCATATACTCATTGGGAACTTGTTGACGTTTTGAATATGATAATTTTTAATTTGTTTTCTCCTTAGAAAAAGGATGCATGCTTGCATGATGCCATTTAGTTAATACTCTTCGCATGCATATTATCGCTTTTAATGCCTACACGATTGCATGAGAATCATTTAGGTATACACAGGAGACGGCGAGCTTTTATTTCCCATATAAAATATTGAAGTCTCTTAATACATGCTCAATACGAACAAACATTTCATATACGTATACTCCAATTTTCGAAAGCTTTTGGACTTTCATGAATGAGCTTACGTATGATTGTCCAAATGCTATCATTGTTCGAAATTAATTTCGAAATAACTAAAAAAGTTCATTATTTTTAGTTTTCTCTCTAATGATCATACAGCATTTACTATTGTAAACAATGCCTCCAAATATTGTTCAACAAACTTCTTTCTTTTCCATAAAATGTACTAACAAACTACGAAGTGCGTCACATTCAAATCGTTTTCGATAGAAATCAACAATTGTGACACCCCTGATTTCGGAAATAATGTTTCAGCTGATGGAAAACAGTCAGTTGACAATTTCTGCGAAAATTCCATCAAAGATCGTAGTTTTTAAAAATTTTCAATGAAAACGCTTGTTTCGGGTCGATTGTATATGTGATTTCGAAAATAAAGTGTTCAATGTGTAAGCGTGAGTAAAAACGTGAAAGCGTCATCGAGTATTTTTCATTATTTAGGTAAGTAAAGTGCAGTCAAGGAAACAATTATGTGTCCGGGTATAATTTACGTGATGTTTTCTGTGTCCGTCCAGGTTTTCGGTGCGTTTCGAGAATAAAAATATAATTTGGAGTGTTGTGTGAATTGTGCCTGCTATCAACGGTATATGGGAGACGCGAATTTAAAGATTTTCTCGGTTGAAACAGATTTGACGCCGGTCATAGAATTCCGATAACATGCAACTGAAACTCGCTTGCATTGTTAGTAGTTACGCGCTTTTTTTCTGTTTTTATTCCTACGGATTTAAATGAGCCTAAGTTATCTTTAAGCTTCGTTTTGAAATAATTAATTGTGTTTTTAAGTAAAAGTTCGTAATTATGAAAGTGCAAATTGCATGTGAAATAGATGCTGCGCGCAAATGTTGAAGTTTTATCGCCTCCGTCCATAATGGTGTTAAGATTCAATTGTTGAAAATAATTCGTTTTGTTGTTGCGAAGATGCTTGTATAAGTTTCATGTATCGGAGTAAACGTTTTAATTGAAAAACTTTGAAGGTTTTCTAAAATACGAGATCTCGTATCAATGCAGTGCACCTACAATATGGGAGCTGTTTTATTAATTTCGAAAACTGGTCGGTTGAATTTAAAAATGTTTTTCTAGGTTTCTGGAGTCGTGGTGATGGGACTGAAATTGAGCCAATTCATGCAGAAATGCATGCAAGGCGGTTTAATTTAAAAATATTTGTTTATTTACCGGAAAACGAAGAAAACCGACTTTAAAGTGCCCTACAGAGGATGAAATGAATTTAATAGGGGTGATATTAAATCACCATGCAATATAGCATCGCTTTTAAAAATTTTTATTCATCTTTTTTACTTTGGGGTCGGTTTTTCTTTAAATTTTGGGTGAATTTCCCAAGAGAAATTTACCTATTGCGTAGAGTACTTTATATATATATATATATATATATATATATATATATATATATATATATATATAAATGTATCTATATATATATATATATATATATATATATATATATATATATATATATATATATACATATATACATATATAAATATATATATATATATATATATATATATATATATATATATATATATATATATATATATATACATATATACATATCTATATATATATATATATACATATATATATAAGGTAAGATACACCTTATCATATGATGAACGAAATTTCGACCCCAATTTCGAAATTAGCTTCGAGCCTATGCGAGTTATCACAATAGCAAAGGCAAAAGCTCGTGGCTTCATGAATTTGATTTTTCACCGTCTCCTGTATGTACCTCTATGATGAGAATTTACAAACCTCATATTTTGTATGCGTAACGTCATTGCTGCTATATTCATATACATTTTCAATACTTGAGTATTAAGTAAAATACGTATCTAATACATTCTGAATATGCTAGATTGATCACCATAGGGATTTTCGGGTCATTGACATATTTATGTTTTATTTTCACATAAAGAAAATATCTTCTTGCTGAGTTGTTTCTTATTAGAATTTTTTTTCACTGGATGCTTACTTGATAATTAATACATTTGAAGAAGATCTAATTAGGTTTTAACATATAGTGAATGTTTTGGGTTAGCACACTGCTACTTTCGGTTACTGAAGCCAATGATTAGTATGTAAGATATTTTGGTATTATTAACGATGTGCAGTAGCGAATGAATTTATGATGGGCTATTTTTGGATCGATCTCATCGTATCATATATGGAGAAGTAGCATTTGTTATGCGGTGTTCTTGATAAGTCGTTGTAGAATGTGAAGCGATGATTATTACTTTGAGGAAGTGTTTGTCTGCTGGTAATTAGATGAGCAGATGTACACTTGAGTTGAATGAACTCATTCGGGGTTATTTTTGTCCATCTTTAGATATTTATGAATGTTAGAGTTAAGTTGCTGGTTTTTGGGAGTTTCGGATATGCTAGGAATGTTTAGATTATTTTGTTTGGTTATTTGAGGTATTGGTTTGCTTAAGCAGTGGTACAATGTTTGTTACAATAAAAAGTCTGCATTACTTTCTGATAAAATTATTAAGTAATAAAAATTTTTCACACACACACATAAATATTGATACAAGTTTTAAGCAACACATCTAATGTATGGCTTTATATATGTATGAATTCTATAGCATATTGAAAAATTTTCATGTTAACTGAGGTTTATTCAGCTGCAGTATTTTTGCTGTAGGACCACACTGATGTATAATCAGGCCACTCAATTTTTTTTAATGTTTATGGTACAATTTGTACTCAATATCCACAGCATATCATTGTAGCTCATGTCTCCTTCACTCTTGTGCGAACTGTTGATGTTTCAATTCTAATATAATAATAACAAGTTTCTTGACGAATTACTGATGAGCATTTTCCGATACAAATTGAATACCGACTATAAACTTTTTAATTCTGATAGCACTGACCACCAGTTGGTTCGACTTTCCTTTGGACTGTTTATATTTCCCGGTGTTATGAATTGTTACTTTGTCGTATGTATTCGGGACTGCAGGAGTGCATACTGTTTTATGTGTGTAAAAATATTTCTTGCCTCTCGATTATATGAATGATAAATGCATGCATCAGCGCCCGATGTCGGATTAGTGTTGAACCATTCATATATTTGATAGTGTATTCCATGTTTATTGGATACATTTTCACCCATATTACCACATTCAAGCATATAACTCTCGATATGGATTCGATGTTAAGGAAAAATATCAGGGTACTCTTCCATGAAATATGGGATGACAATTGTAATAGATCTTATCGCGTTGAAAATATATTGACCTCTGTCTTATTAGTTTTTTTGACGTCATTTAACTAGAATTTTATTTTTGAATGGATGAACTAAGGACCACTATTTGGCTGAATTTTATAAACCTCATAATAATCCGTGAAATAATATGTAGTTTAGTGATAGAAAAAATTAAATGCTGCGTTTAAGTTATCATACATTCATGTTCTAGTTTGTTCAGTGCAGCATAGAAGAGGATCTGTTTCTCAATAAACTTCAGTATTTTATAGACTAAAGAGATGATCCTTGATTACCAAACCTTTCACAATAGTGTGAATAATTCCTTATAGTGAAGTAAAGCCTTGTTTACTGCGTTTGTATGTAATATTTTATTTCATCACATGGAAAATCATTTCATTGCAAAGTACTGGTGTTTCATAAAAAAGTATGGAGTTAAGACTTGAACCACCAAGCTAATAGGAGTAGGAGTTAGTAACAGTAAATGATACTTTGCTCTGTATTTTCTTTTGAATTTTTCAGAGTTCCGCTGGGCTACAATAGATTTTCCAGTTTTCTCATGTCTTCATAGAACTTGCCGCCCGTTATTATCTTTGAAATTAATAATACTTAAACTGGATACCACCAACTTCTTCACTCGAACTGGAACATCATTTGTAAACATAAACTACTCTTGAATTTTTTATGACCACCAGTACTGTGCAATGCACTCTATTCTATTCTGATGGAACTGGTACTGCTGCTATCTGGGTTCGGAACAGTGACTTTCAAGCGGAAAGTTTTGGACGGGGAAATAGTTTCGTGTGGGTTCGGTGCTCAGGGATCACCTTCTTTTGTGTGTATCTAACCCCTAACGAATCGATATCATCTTTTCAAGCCAAGCTTAATGTTTTGGAGGGCACTGTCTCGAACGCAGAGGGCAAAGTGCTCGTTGGGGCGACTTCAACGCTAAAGCAATCGAATGGGGCATGCCTTCGACGGACCCGCGGGGAAAACGAATCCTGGCAATGGCGGCCAGGATGGCCCTCGTCATACTAAGCTCTGCAAATACGCCGACTTTCCGCCGCATTGGCTGTGAGGGAACCATACCGGACGTGGCATTCGCTTCAGAGGATACACAACTGGAAAGTATTAGAGGACTACTCAGCCAGTGATCATCAGTGCATTCTGCTTGAGATAAGTGATGCTGTCTCCCAACGTCCGTGCTCTCGGCCTTCTACAACTGGATGGAACATCGGAAGGATGGACGTCGAGAGATTCGTCGAGGTGCTCACAGCAGGTGAGTCGCTGCAGGGGGCTTCGGAGGGGACGGAAGAACGGGCAGCTCAAGACGTGGTGAACTCTACTATGGGCATCATCACGACAGCTTGCTGCGCTTCTATGCCCCGTCGAATATCCTGGCACGGCAAGCCCCCAGTGTACTGGTGGTCAACTGAAATCGCTGAAAAGCGAAGGGAGTGTCACAGACTTCGATGTGAGGCTCAACGGGCTCGGAAATGTGACGAGGCATGCAACTGGGTGGCAGCATATAAGTCGGCCAGGAAATGCCTTCGCAAACTGATCAACAGTAGCAAGGCTCGCTGCTGGCAAGACCTAGTGAACATTGTGAACAAGGATCCTTGGGGTCTTGGCTACAAGCTGGTCATGCGGAAGCTCGGTGCCCTACGGAAGCCTTGTATACATGACGTGGAAAAGATGGACGCGATAGTGCGGGTACTCTTCCCCGCCCATCCCGGCAGTGTTGATTCTGTCCATGGTGAAACAGCAGTCGAGTGCCCACTCTTCACACAGCTGGAACTGGAGAAGGCATTCCTCTCATTGAAAGCGAGAAAGGCTCCAGGTCCAGATGGTGTTCCAGCTGAGGTGTTGTGGCTCGTCTATCACCATTGTCCTGACTTGCTGCTCAGCACATTCAACGCTTGCCTACGGGATGGGGTTTCCCGGTACGATGGAATGTGGCGAGGCTCGTGCTGATCAGCAAGGGGAAGGGAAATCCCGAATCGCCGTCTGCATACCGCCCGTTATGCATGCTAGACACGGCTGGGAAAGTGCTGGAGAAACTCATCAAGGGAAGACTCACTGACGCGATTCGTGCTGCTGTGGACCTATCTCCTCGGCAGTACGGATTTAGAGCAGGACGTTCTGCCATTGATGCGATTTCAGAGGTGGTGGATGCGGTCCAAAAGGCAGAGGCATATAGTCGCACCAAGCGACGGATCGTCCTGTTGGTGATATTCGACGTCAGGAATGCCTTCAACTCCGCTAGATGGGTGGATATTCTGGATACGGTGGAAAACCTTTTTCAATCCAAAGAAGGATGGAAATTAAATCGGGTGTTGCCCAGGGATGCTACTGTACTGTATGGGGTGACGCTCTCAGCATGGAGGTATACCGACAACATTTGGCACAGGTATAGAGAAGAGGAGAACTGAGAATTGCATCTTCGTATCCAACAGTCTCTGACTCGGCGGTGAGAGTTATTGCAGCCGTGATACCTGTCGCCCTTCTTGCTAGAGAGCGCCGCGCTATTTACCTGCGCCGACACGAGGATGCGAGGGAGATGGTTGTCCGCGAGGAGAGACAGCGCTCGCTCAACGATTGGCAGCAGTCTTGGGTCAATTGCACGAAGGGAAGGTGGACTGCGCGCCTCATCCTGGATGTGAGACCATGGCTAAATCGAAGGCATGGTGAGACTGACTTCTATCTGACCCAGCTTTTGAGTGGGCATAGGTGTTTTCAGTCTTACCTGCATAAGAACGGTAAGTCACGGTCCCCGATTGTCGGTTTTCCACAAGAGAGGAGGACAATGCCTGTCACACATTTTTTGCGTGTACAAAATGGGTCAGGCTGCCAAGGGAACTCTACAGGGAGACGAGAGAGCTCACCCCGGATAATATAGTTGTGGTGATGCTCGAATCGGTTGACAAATGGAACCAGGTGGCACATTATGCTCGGGCAGTCCTAAAATATAAAAGGGACTCACAGCAGCCGGAGGCGCTGGGACTGGGCGATCGCTTTTCTGGCATTTCCTCTCCCGCTAGGAAAGGGACTCCCCAGCTTGAAGGCACCCCGCGGCGTAATAAAACGAGACCTGGCCTGAAGTAATGTGTCAAACGGTTCCAGGCTGGGTTCTCAGGTTGACAGGGGAGGTGTTTAGTGGGTAGTCCAGTCGCGCATGGGAGTCCCACACTTTATGCATCAATAGCATTCACCTCCCTACCACAAAAAAAAAATTTACTTTAACCCACTCTAACTCGAACATCTCACTTGACTTTTTTATGAAACACCAGTACTTTGCAATGAAATGATTTTCCATGTGATGAAATAAAATATTACAAACGCTGTAAACAAGGCTTTACTTCACTATAAGGAATTATTCACACTATTGTGAAAGGTTTGGTAATCAAGGATCATCTCTTTAGTCTATAAAATACTGAAGTTTATTGAGAAACAGATCCTCTTCTATGCTGCACTGAACAAACTAGAAAATGAATGTATGATAACTTAAACGCAGCATTTAATTTTTTCTATCACTAAACTACATATTATTTCACGGATTATTATGAGGTTTTTAAAATTCAGCCAAATAGTGGTCCTTAGTTCATCCATTCAAAAATAAAATTCTAGTTAAATGACGTCAAGAAAACTAATAAGACAGAGGTCAATATATTTTCAACGCAATAAGATCTATTACAATTGTCATCCCATATTTCATGGAAGAGTACCCTGATATTTTTCCTAAACATCGAATACATATCGAGAATTATATGCTTGAATGTGGTTATATGGGTGAAAATGTATCCAATAAACATGGAATACACTATCAAATATATGAATGGTTCAACACTAATCCGACATCGGGCACTGATACATGCATTTATCATTCATATAATCGAGAGGCAAGAAATATTTTTACACACATAAAACAGTATGCACTCCTACAGTCCCGAATACATACGACAAAGTAACAATTCATAACACCGGGAAATATAAACAGTCCAAAGGAAAGTCGAACCAACTGGTGGTCAGTGCTATCAGAATTAAAAAGTTTATAGTCGGTATTCAATTTGTATCGGAAAATGCTCATCAGCAATTCGTCAAGAAACTTGTTATTATTATATTAGAATTGAAACATCAACAGTTCGCACAAGAGTGAAGGAGACATGAGCTACAATGATATGCTGTGGATATTGAGTACAAATTGTACCATAAACAATAAAAAAAATTGAGAGGCCTGATTATACATCAGTGCGGTCCTACAGCAAAAATACAGCAGCTGAATAAACCTCAGTTAACATGAAAATTTTTCAATATGCTATAGAATTCAGACATATATAAAGCCATACATTAGATGTGTTGCTTAAAACTTGTATCAATATTTATGTGTGTGTGTGAAAAATTTTTATTACTTAATAATTTTATCAGAAAGTAATGCAGACTTTTTATTGTAACAACCATTGTACCACTGCTTAAGCAAACCAATACCTCAAATAACCAAACAAAATAATCTAAACATTCCTAGCATATCCGAAACTCCCAAAAACCAGAAACTTAACTCTAACATTCATAAATATCTAAAGATGGACAAAAATAACCCCGAATGAGTTCATTCAACTCAAGTGTACATCTGCTCATCTAATTACCAGCAGACAAACACTTCCTCAAAGTAATAATCATCGCTTCACATTCTACAACGACTTATCAAGAACACCGCATAACAAATGCTACTTCTCCATATATGATACGATGAGATCGATCCAAAAATAGCCCATCATAAATTCATTCGCTACTGCACATCGTTAATAATACCAAAATATCTTACATACTAATCATTGGCTTCAGTAACCTAAAGTAGCAGTGTGCTAACCCAAAACATTCACTATATGTTAAAACCTAATTAGATCTTCTTCAAACGTATTAATTATCAAGTAAGCATCCAGTGAAAAAATTCTTATAAGAAACAACTCAGCAAGAAGATATTTTCTTTATGTGAAAATAAAACATAAATATGTCAATGACCCGAAAATCCCTATGGTGATCAATCTAGCATATTCAGAATGTATTAGATACGTATTTTACTTAATACTCAAGTATTGAAAATGTATATGAATATAGCAGCAATGACGTTACGCATACAAAATATGAGGTTTGTAAATTCTCATGCAATCGTGTAGGCATTAAAAGCGATAATATGCGTGCGAAGAGGATTAACTAAATGGCATCATGCAAGCATGCATCCTTTTTCTACGGAGAAAACAAATTAAAAATTATCATATTCAAAACGTCAACAAGTTCCCAATGAGTATATGGCTATAGAAATTCGGAAATTGAGAAAAATCATACTAGACCAATCCGAACATAAATCTTTTTCAATAATAGAAAAGTGAAGAATATGAGGCAAGTATTAAATAATACTTTTACTTTATATTACACTGAATTTCTTGAAACTTCGAGTAGCTAAACTAAATAATACAGACCCACAATAACAACACAGAGTTTAAAGTAGATATAAAAATTCATTAAGTCTAGTGCATGCATATATGTAATGCCATCATATAGGACTAAAAATATTTTGTCATGCATTATGGGCATAAACAAGGAATAATAACATAATACCAACAAACCCCTAGTGTTAAACCCTAACGCATTCACTTTTTGCTATATTAGGTTCATCCTTTCAGTACGTACCGAAAAATTATCTATGAAAACGTGTAAATTTTCCCACTCATTAGGATCACTCTGATTATTCCTACATCCAGCATGCATAAATTCCATGAAAAAGTAACATTCCCGAAGCCATAAACCGTAATATCTTTCCTAGACAAGATCCGTAAATAATCCCAAAACGTACATGTCAACATAGTGATCTAAAAAAAGAACATCTTTACCATGCGCTTATCAAAAGGGTAATATAAGCAAACGGTACGATGTTCGAACAAAATTACGACCATCCCGTGCATTACATGATCATTCATTTGAAAAATAACTCGTCCTAGAGGCGTAATCATTGGAAATTTTGAACAAAATCAACAAACATCCTATAGTAGAGAAAAAATATCTAGGGAATTAGTTATGATGGCCAAGATAAACAAAATGCTGCTACAAGCAAACTAAAATTAAATACTAGACTGAATATCAAGAACGCATTACAACAATCATTAAGACCTCTTTCACTGCATCCATAGATTTGAGCAATCAGCATAGTAGTCTAACCGAACAAAAATACATTGTAAACGATTCTTAAAATACCATTGACATGAGACCGACAAACCAATAATATTAGATATTATTGTGTGAGTCTGAGAACAAAGAAACGGCGTACCCAAGCAAAGAGAAACCGAAAACGATCAATGCAAACAATATTCGGTGATTAGAGCAGGCGTATCTGTGACTGAAAATCTGTAGTCCATGGGCAATACAAAAACTTTAGCACTTCTAACGATTCTCCTCACCAAAGGAACGCGCACCGCATATGCTATCTTCTTCAAGCAAGCATGCCTGCCTCCAAAAAGCAAAGCCATCTTACAATGCAGTGTATGCCATGTCACATCTGCTCCATGATGTAGATCTCGATGCCTTAAAAATTCCGCCGATAGGCAAGTCTACGTGCAGGAAACACTACTTTCGACAAGCAAAGTCACTTGCTTATGCCACGCGTCCCCAACGCCGATTTCGATGCCTAAGAGCATTCACCGCTGAGCAAATCTTCACCTTAATCACCATCCTACAACAAGTGAAGCACATCAATCCTACTCACTGATAAGGCCGTCCAGGCTTAAGCATAAATGCGCTTCGATATGCAACGAGGCAGTTTACCCACGTGCTCACGAGACAAATTTCTTTGGCTCACAGTATCCACCGCGGTGGAAACCTACACCTCAAATTACATCCTCTAGTAACCAACACGCGTGACGTTCTCTCGTCCACAATGCCATCCATTCTTAACCACATACACCAATCGATGATCAACGCGCACCTTAAGCAGCCCCCACGGAGTGAATTCTCACGCCGTACAACACCCGTCGAAAGGCTAACCCATCGCCCATCCATAATGCAAAATCAGCCATCTATAGCAGTGCGCTCCATCAACACGCAACCATTCATGCCATAAAAACTTCCGGCACACCTAACATGATCAAGTAAATCGGTCATTTCCGCATTCTGCCGTCCATTCGTAGCCAAAGGCACTAACGATGAGTAACGCGCTCTTAAACCAAGTGCTCATGCAGCAAATCCCCATGCCTTAGAACACCCCTTGACAGGCAATCTCCACATCCTTCAATAACGCAGTCACCCATATATACCAGTGCCAGCCATCACCACGCAGCTACTCACATCATAAAAAACGTCCAGCACGCCTAACGTGATCAAGGAAATCGCTCTACTCAAATGCCTTCAATAAGTGACACGCTAAGGGATCTCAAGCTCTACAGCCAACAAACAACCTGCCTGGAGCGCCATCTATCCACAGAGCTTTCCTAATGGATCAGCAACCCTAATACTTCAAGCTAGCAACTCTAGATATGGATTTCCTAGACATTAAAATAACCATGGATATAAAATTAAAGACTATCCTATGAATCTGAAGCTCACCTATTGATACTATCTAAACATACGCCGACAAATCTTTTGCTCTCATCTATTAATTGACGATATGGGACTATCCTAGACTATAGTCAGTATGGCTGGTTAGCATTAGAGGCTACTAAAACCTACGATGCACCTATTGCCTCAAGACGTACACCTATAGTAGATAGAAATCAACTTTATAACCTATATGGAAGACTGGAAACCAAACACCTACTGCATCCTAATCCTAGAATCTCATCTGTATAGCCAAGACACGTTCTTATCCAGACACAGATCTATTTTTCTCCAAGACCCACACATACTCATCCCAGGCACCTGCCTGCACTAGCCTAACACACGCACCCACACACCCTCCCCTGACAATTATATAAGAGATCCACACCTACCCCGGACTCACATCTTCTTATCTAAGGCATCTACCTATACTATCCTAATACCAACACCCACACACCCAAGACACACACCCTCGACAACATTTGAAGTTTGTGTGAAAATGGTGAGCCAGAACCGGCATCCGCTACCTACTTAAACCAAATTTGGAGAACTTATGAGTTTCTTAGACTAAATTTTAATGCAAATTTTCATCCTCTCTATTTTGAGCATACTTTTGCCGAAGCCCATGATAAAGCTAAAATTATTTTCGAGGAGGTGATTTTAATCTTTTGCATTATGTAGTCAAGATTAATTTTGCAGTCATAGATTAATGTTGATTCAAGCCCCTTAGCTGCAGCGATGTCTATGAGAGGCCTGGAAAGTCTAAATTTTAGTATGTCGTACGTAGCATCAATTGGCATTTTTATTCAGACTTCAAAATGTATTAATGTAAATTTAAATATATCACCTTAAATCTGAACATAATAAACAAAAAACAAGGAAGTAAAAAGTACCATTTTGCCTTTCAATTTTTTAATGCTGCCTAATATAAAACAAGTAATTTAATCAAAACGAAGAAAGATTGATGTTATCTAAGTATTAGGACTCACTTTCAAGCTCAAACAAATGCAAGAAAAGTTTGTCACAGAATTTAGTTTTCTTCTTTTAGGGCTGAAGTATTTTTTCGCATGTTCAAGACTAACAAAAGTGTTTTACTAAAGTATACCACGTGAACGTCGCGCGTAATTTCTTCTTTTCAATGTAGATGGTAATTCAATGCTACATTTTTTTCCAGAAAGGCGAATATCATAGGACCCAAGCGGTTTTAAGAAAAGGTCTCATTCAGTGACTACGAACAACATATGGTCACTATTGCTCTATTTTAAATTTGTTCATCAATAAGTGCCTCAACACCACGTATTATTTTATATCTAAAAATAAGTCAGAATGGTGTTCTATTCACCGAAAACTGAGTAAAACAATTCGTGCTTATGGTATGTAAGAAGAAAATATTTAACAGAAAGAATATTTCCATGAATATTATTACATTGATAAAATTTCGCCATAAATTCAAATGGCCTAGATATAACTCACAATATCTTACATAGCATTATGATTTGGATGAAGAGTGGTGGGCTAGTTACAAATTTAACCTTTTTGATATTAATAAGTTATTTTCAGATTAAAGTTCAATAATGAGCTTGATGCCGATACTAGTCTGTTGAAAAATATGCTTCAGAAAACTAAACAATTGCTCTTCACTATCTTAGTCGATATTTTTCAATACTCTCTAAAAATACATCTTCATTTGTTACATTTCAATCCAAAGTTTAATCAATCATCAAATTTATCTCAGTGTTTCAATACCATTACACTCTATGTATACTGGCACGCACTGGGATCTTGATATGATGTGTATCCTATATACACATCAAGGCTCCCGGGGAGAGAGAGACTCCCTGTATGACCCTTACTTGCTAACTTATACTTGTCAACCAGATCAGTGAAAAGATGCGTTTATTTAATGACTTAATTTTTATTTCTTTCTTTGTTAGATTATACAATTGCACGTTCATTTGGATGTATAATATTAAAACCATATTTTAATAATGAATTCTAATTACTTTATAACTGAACATGTAGCTATAAAAAATTTCATAAGTAAGTAATGAGGAATTAGTCTGCATATCAATAAATTTAGAGTATTAATGGAGCAACTATTTCCCGTGATTTATTATTTGTTATTTTAAAGAAATCAAATGAATGATGTCACTTGATATCATATTAGAAAGAAACAATTAGTTAAAACTATAACTGCAGGGCCCGGGCGTATTTGCCTTAGGACGCTAATACTCGGGCTGATGCTTTGAGTATGCAGTCAGATTGATAAATCCATCAACTTCTAATTCAACTGCAGGCCCCGGGTGTAACTGCCTTGAGGTGCTAATACTTGGGCTAGTGCCTTGAGTACGCAGTTGAACTTATCTTAATTCGCTTATCCCGAGCTAATTGCTCTGGGATAAATTAAGCTCGGGCGCTGCCTTGAGCCCATGAATGGAGAAACACTTCTCGATATTCGTGCTTCTTTAATTTTCTTATATAGCATTACTGTGCTGATTTAAGTGCTTACCAACTAAAATAATGAAGACAATTTAAATCGGTACATGATCAAAGTTCAAATGTGATGTTTTAACCGCCATCTCTCCGTGAGTGGTGCAACCACAAAGCTCAAGCTTTTGCTCGATTTGCCTAATTGCACACACGTGTAAGCAATTCGTCCCACTGCGGTGGTACGTTTGATTGCGAAGTCTTGTGTGTATATGTTTAATACTTAGTACGAGTATGGATACACACCCACTTCTGCTTATGTATTATACGACGCCGCGCCCACAGATGCCTTGATTACAATTCGCAGCTTTTCGCATAGGTTGCCATTCACAGTGTACAGAGAGGACCGACAGAACACGGACCGAGTAATATTTGCACTGCGGCTTGTAATGATTTTCTACTTTTCAAGTTCGAACGCGGAACCGACCTCTCATCGGTTCTAGACGTTAAGTCTGAGTAGTGCCAACGGATGGTACCAACAGGTCAACCAATCCGTGCACCGTAACCCATTCGCGCGGTGACTGCTTGTCGGCCAGCTAGTTCGGAGAGGATTTCGGTCGCGGGTCTCCGAATGGGTTACGCTCAATTACAATATTTCAGCCACCTGAACATGCCCGTTTTCCAAACGCGTCAACCATTACTCATCCAGAACGGGAAACCTACGTTACGTTAATTCTGGATGTGATCTCTCCACAGATCTCAAATCAAAAACGCTACAAAATCCTATAGGCGCGTTACCGAATCACCGACGCGGTACCGAAAAATATGCTACTCGAATTTAAACCGACGAAAACTACTCTAATGAAATGACGAAACAATCAAAGGTACCGCGTACCGCGCGCGACGCGAAACCGACTTCAGCGGATTTGTCGAAACCCTATCCTCGCGACGGCATACCTACCTTACACTCTCTCTTCCCACTGAAAAAGAACGAGCCTCTGGAAAGGAAAGTCTTGGTTAAGTTTTAGCAATTCATGTTGTTTTTTTCATTCTAACACATTCATTAAAAATAATCAAAGGGAGTTTTAGCACATCAAACACGAAATATTAGTTCTTCGTCTAAATATTAATAAGGAAGGATAAATTCCAAAAACCAACATTAATTTTAATTCGGGATACAATATTACGAATACTCTACTATTCAACTTATCGTCCCATACTGATTACGTTTCAACTAATAGTTTAAAGTTAATTTTATTCACATCCATCCGAAATTACTGTTTCTTTTTTGCTTTTACTTTTGTAGGCGATGAATATTTATATTTTGGTTACATGTATCCATTACAAATTTCATCTCGGACAAGATTTAGCGTACAGTTTGTTTATTTGTATAAATCTTAAATTATTTTGTAAGATTAAGTCATTTGAATCAATTTGAGTTTAAACTAAATTAATAAATTGCAATGACATTATTTTTTTGTAAATAAAATGTCCTTTAACCTAATATCAATGAGTAAGACGTAATAGATTAAATAGGATTTTGATTTGGAAATTGAAATAAAAATTTTAAATAAGTTATTTTGCCAAATATATTATTCATTCTTTTCCACACGAAATGCAAACTAACTATGAAATTGATTTTTGTTTTCTCCAAACATTAAATTAAGTCTTTAGTATTTCAAGCATGGGCTAACAATTGTAATTTTTATTTGTAATTGAGATTTCGCAAGTGTGAATATTTACAGGGTTGAATTGCTAAAAATGGTCCTCATTTTATTCTTGTTTTGATCTTTTAAAGAGGAAATAATTCAAGTTAAAAGCATATGTACATTTAATTATTCATTCAAACCAAATTTTAATCTCGAATCAAATCTACGATTGTGACTGTATATGAAGCATCTGTTTCAAATGGTGCAGAAATAATTTCACTTTTGAAAATATAGGAATGTAAGGTTGTTTCTTTTTTGAGGCAAAGATAATTGTTAATCTCAATACATCATCCAATCTAAAAAGGAAGAGCTAGTCTTGATGATATACTCGTTTATTTGGCGATTAATGCAGGCTGCCTCTTTTTACAAATCTCAACTCTTTAATTCACTTCCAAATGAGTCTATATTATGCAATAGAATAACATCCATTGATTTCTTTCATATTTCTTAGTTTCCGCTTTACATGGTATTGGCTTTATATTTAGCTAATACAAAAAAAAAATTCGACTGAAGCAGATCATATATTCTTCCATCTTTCACGTCGCTCTAAAACTCGAGCCATTTAACTGGATCACTTTTTTTTTTTTGAAAATACTTCATGCAAATGGTTCAACGGAAATTTTCATTGGTAGCAACAAGATGTGAACAAATTGCGTTATGGCCCTCAAGTCCTAAAGAGGCACATTCCTGCATTTAAAGTAATTGATTCAATTGAATAACACCCTTTCAGACACCTTTTAGGCTAGCTCTCGAATTTCAAGTACAAGTCAAGGATAGCTAGAAGATTACTTAACTTGAGAAGCCTATATACTGCAAAATTTTACTGCAAGCGAATGGTTATAAAGCACCACATCACAGCCCCATCAAGCATGATGATCTTTAGTCTTATTTTTCGCTTGAACGAACCAAATCGGAACTATATATTCCTCAATTATGTACCCAAAAAACTGCTTCTTTTAGTAACTCTTGGTGGCTAATGGGCACAAGAATATACTCGTGAGTATAACCACAGACCTTTAACGTTTCCGCGAGGCATTTAATAAAGTTCATTTGTCAGGACATACAACTCTATTCGATGCCACTGGATTTAAAGAGGTTTGCATTGAATTAAACAAACACAGACAAGCAGAAAGAAAGAAAAAGAAAATCAATGAGCCTACTATACATGTAGTCAAACGATTATCTAGAGAGGCCAATAAACAATTATCGTGCATTAAACGTTAACCAAATCATCATGGAAAGCTTTTCACTTGAGTGGCACATTTAGAGAAGGAAAGTGCAGATGATTACTGTCGGAGTAGACCACTGCTTCATATAATAAATAGGCGACTTTAATATAAATCACATGCGATGGTATTACTAATAATTAAATGGGGATGTTAGGACCGTGAAAAGCAATCAACTCAAAGATTATTACAAATTGAAGTGAAGTTCATCCGTAGAATCAGGGCTAGTAGTCATTATCGCTTATTCAAATGTTTACAATCCCCAGTCCACATCTAAAATAAAGCTTTGGTAATATAGAAGATAATGAATCTTTGACAGACGGTGACATCATTTGTAAACTGAAGATGCGTAAGCTCAAGTGTATTAATTACAACACTGCAACTATTCCTTCAGGTTAAAGGATATTTTGGTTAAAAAAAGTGACGTTCCATTTTTATCGGGATCATTATTTAGTACCTGTTCGATCCCTCATGTGCCAC
The DNA here is from genome assembly GCA_963969285.1 of Odontomyia ornata. Taxonomy (NCBI): domain Eukaryota; kingdom Metazoa; phylum Arthropoda; class Insecta; order Diptera; family Stratiomyidae; genus Odontomyia; species Odontomyia ornata. The sequence continues at coordinate 222,462,689 of OZ017739.1, forward strand.
ACTTGTTAGCGCCGCTTGGTGGTTGCTGCGTGCTACGATTTCGACTGCCACGTGGACTTTCCGTGGGACTGGAAGAAGCCGACGCAGGTCCGTCTGGTACGTTATCGAGAGTTCGCCCGTCGTGGGATACCCAGATGGTGCCGCTGGAGGCGCAGCCATCCGCAATCCGGAGTGGTGTCCGGGAGCACCCGGGAACTGTCACGTGCGCAACGGTGCGCGATCGCGATCCGCATTCCCCTAGTTGAAGCTGGTGACTGCCACTCTTCCCGCGTTCAATGGCACCCCGCGCAACAGATGTGTTACGAAGTCGCAATCAAGCGAAAAAGTAATTCGGACGATTGTCCACTTGAGTGGGAACCACTATTTTTTCTTTCTTTTTCGTTTTCCTTTTTTTTTTAATTATTTTCCCGGCCTCGGAGGTGTTTTTCGCGTCTTATGTTTAATAAATTGTCTCCTCGTAACCTCTCCATGTGGCTGTCAAAATCCACCGCTTGTCGCGTCGGACAAAACAGCTGTGTGTGGAATGGCACGCCACATGGCGGCAATGTGCCTCTCCATTTGTCGCCAGTGGCATAGTTTTTCGATGGCCACGGTGGAGGGGCATTTCCAGATGGATATGTCTCGAAATGTGTCGGGGTTTGGATTAATTTTATATTTCGAATATTTATATCCACAGATCTACATATTTGGACAGAAAAGAAATATTTTCTGCGCAACGATATCCGCACGACCGATGAAGTCCGCTGGCACTTCGAGGACATACCCATCTGGCCGGTTGCAAGGGTTCGGGATCGGAATCACTTCGATTCCCGGGCGTAGGCGTCACATTACACATTCCCCCCCCCCCCAAAAATCGAAGTAATTACGATCCCGTCTCCTATATAAAAGGTCTTGGTTAGGGCCGTGGCGGGTCGAAGGTCGGTTTCGAGGGATAGGCTACAACCATGTTCGTGAAGACTCGACAGTGACTATATAGTAGGGAGTCAGGTGTTATTCGGAGGTCTTCGTCTAGGCAAAGATTGGGGTAAGCCAAGGTTTTTCGTGGGAAATAGTTGCACTTCATCGTCTAAGGTCTTTTGCGTGGTAAATTCCCAGGGTTTTACCAGTCATGTCCGCGATGAGGTATCGGGTGGGGCTTATTACTTGTAGGACTCGACATTTCACGAATTTCTTGTCTAGTTTGGCATTGTAATGTCGGGTGGCATCGCTCTGCCGGAAGTTTCGACGATATATTTCGTCGCCTACCTTAAAGCCAGAAGGATGAGATCGCAAGTTGTACCGCTCCTCTCCCATCCGTCGACTTTCTTCAATCTTCTCCCGCAGTTGCTCTCGCAGAAGTTGGAGCCTTTCGTGCGGTTCCAGAACCACGATTGGGTCCTCTAGCGATTTCATTTGCCGCAATAGCCGGTAAGCGCTTCCATGACAGATCATGTACTGGCCGAACACTGCGAAATACGGCGAAATGCCGGTAGTGGCGTGGTACGACGAGCGCAGCGCACTAGTGATGGCGGACAATTTGCGATCCCAGTCCTTCTGATTCGGGTGGACATAGGCGCGGATGGCCGCTATGAGCGTACGATTCAGTCGTTCGGATGCGTTGGCTTGTGGTGGATGATGCCGTATTTGGACATTAGGTCCCGGAACTTGCTGGAGGTGAACTGGACCCCATTGTCGGAGACAAGTTTCTCCGGAACTCCAAACATGTGAAAGACTCGGTTCTCCAAGAAGCTGATTATAGGTCCAGCGTGCATGTTACGTAGTGGTTCTATGATAGGGAATTTAGAGAGCTGGTCCAGGACCACGACAGCTCCCGTGTGACCAGAAGCAGATCGAGGGTAAGGACCGATAAGATCAATGTACAAGCGCTGGAACACGCGTTCGGGGACCTCTACTTTACCCATGGGTGGCCGAAGAATGGTGTTGGGCGCTTTAGTGCACTTGCATAGCTCACAAGAGGCTACGTACGCTTTTATCTGTTGTGCCATCTTAGGCCAAAAGAAACAAGTTTTCAACCGCCTAAGTGTACGACCGTATCCGCCGTGCGCACTTGATGGGTGGTCATGAGCCCGTCTGATAAGATCAGTGGTTAATTCTTCGGGCACCCACAACTTCCACTGTTCTTCTTCTTGTATGGGGTCTCCGGATGCGTGTCCCATCCGCTTATAAATAAATCCATCCGTCAACCGCAGTTCAGGAAGCTGGGGCTGTTGATTCTGGATAGTGTGAATCAGTTGTGTGTAGGTTGCTGACTTGAAGGCAGGATGGTCCAAATCGATCAATTGGGGGCTGTCGTCCTCCTGGACCAACTCGGCTCCTTCAGGGGCGAACATTCTGGATAAGGTGTCGGGGACCACATGCTGGCTACCTTTTCGGTGGCGGATTGTGAAGTCAAATGCCTGTAATTTCAGTGCCCACCTGGCCAATCTGCCGTTGAGATCAGTCTGGCTCATTAGCCATTTCAGAGAAGCGTGATCCGTAACGATTTCAAAGGTGTGTCCCTCCACATAGGCTCGGAAGCGTTTCACTGCCAACACCGCCGCCAAACATTCCTGCTCGGAGACCGTGTAATTTCGCTGGGCTGGGTTCAGCCTGTGAGACATGAAGGCTATAGGTCTCTCCTCGCCGTCTTGTGCAACCTGGACTAAGACTGCTCCCACCCCATGTTGACTCGCGTCACAATGGATTGAGAACGGTTTGTCAAAGTCCGGGCTGTGCAGTACGGGGGCTGTAGTCAGACTCTTCTTTAGCTCTTCAAAGGCTCGCAAGCTGGGCTCTTCCCAGACGAATTTACGTCCCTTACGCAGCATGTCGGTCAAAGGAGTGGTAATGGTGGCATAGCCACGTACAAAACGCTGGTACCATCCGCATAAGCCTAAGAATCGGCGTCACTGTTTGGTGGTCTTGGGTAGTGGAAAAACGTCAATCGCTTGAGTCTTTTCCGGATCAGTCTTGATATTGCCATGCCCAATGATGTGACCTAAATACTTCACCTCCGTCATCACGAACTGACTCTTCCTTATGTTGATGGTTAATCTTGCCCTCCGGATGTGTAGAGCCACCTCCTGAAGCAGGTCGATGTGTTCGTCAAAGGTCTCGGTTATAAGCAACAGATCGTCCAAGTAAACGAAAACTTGGTGCCGCAAATGAGGTGGTATCACCTTATCCATAAGGCGCGTCATTGTTTGGGGGGCATTGCACAATCCGAATGGCATGGTCACGAATTGATATAGGGGCCGACCTGGGACTGTGAAGGCTGTTTTCTCCTTTGAACCGGGGTCTAAAGGAATTTGCCAGAAGGCGTCCTTGAGGTCTAAGCTCGTGATGAAGTGGGCTTTAGGCAACCGACTCAAAATGCCTTCAATCAACGGTAGAGGGTATGCGTCCTTGACGGTGACGGCGTTCAAGCGTCTAGCATCTAAGCATAGCCGGACCTTGTTCGGCTTGACAACTAGGGTGACTGGGGAAGCCCACGCGCTCTGTGATTCTTCGATTACGCCTAATGCTAGCATTTGATCCACTTCGGCGTATAACGATTTTTCCTTCGCCGGAGATATGGCAAAATGTCTCTGTTTTATGGGTTTAGCATCCCCCACATCTATAGTGTGGAACACCAGGGCAGTCCGCCCGAGACCTTCTTTCTCATGCGATGGAAAAGCCGATATAGCCGAGTCTAGACGCAGTTGCTGATTTCCATCCAGAGTATGTCGTAGTAAGTTAGTGGGTTGAGATTGGTCAGGAGCTGGGGTGACGGACTCCAGGGTCGTACCAGGAAATAGTGCCGGGGCCAAGTTAAATTTTCGAACGAAATCCACTCCTAGGTAAAGATTCTGGGTTAACTGAGGTATGATGAAAAATTCCATGGGTTTAGTTACTCCTTTAAAGGTGACATCCGTCATAATTTTTCCCACTACAGAGTGACGAGTTCCATCCGCCGTGCTTAACCAGGAGGTGAAATGACGGATTTGGTCCGCGTGCCTTGCCAGTACCTCCCCTGCAAACTCGGCAGATATGCAATTCACACTGGCTCCCGTATCGACTAAGCCTGACACTCGTTTCTGCAGGAGGTGTACTGACGCATATGGCCGAACATCATCTCTCAATAATTCGTCTAAGTATATGTCCTTCAACACTTTCCTCGACTGCCTGACTTTTCTCCAGAAGCTCCGCATCCGACGCGTGGCTCGCTTGCTTCGCGGTGGGACATTTGTAGCCACCTCCCCATGGAAGATGCGCTGTCGAGTAGCCAAGTAATTCCGCAGCCTGACATGAAAAGGTTTTACATGCCAAGGAACTTTCGCCTCGCTATCATTCCTTTGCGCGTTGGCCTCGGCGAAGGACGGCGTCGGTTGTGGAACTTCGGGAGAACTGTGTTTGGCGGTGCGAGTCAGCAGAGTTGGGGTCCTGTTGGGAGCTGGGTCATAGCTAGTGATGGGGTCTGGATTGGTTCGTCCGGGGTTTAGGAGTGCCGACGGGTGGTCGCGGCACTCGATGGCAAGTTTTTTCGCCCTTTGCAATTTGCACAGTCAGGTGCGTATGTGTCGGCCTTCCCGCAGCGGTAGCAGAAAAGCGTCGGCTCCGCTGGACATGCATAGAACCGATGTCCCGGTTGTCGGCAGTTCCAACAGACCGTCGGGCTTGTAATTGCTTCAAGGGAGGGTCGATCAATCAAGGCTGGGTCCTCAAGCTCCGGTGGTGCTCCGCTCCTCGGTACTGGTACTGGATCAGCAAGCAGGTGGTCCGCTGCCATCAACTCCGCGGTGTGATGATTTCGGGGATTTGGTCCGGTTATGCGAGGTTGTGGACGGAAGGTACCTCGCCGCTCATCCAAGTGTTCTTGTCTACGGGCATGGAGGCGCAATCCCTGTATGGTGTTGATGGAAAAATGCAGAAGGCTGTTCTGGAGATCCCAGCGCATATTCTCTCTGATGATTTCTACCAGTTCGTCCTCGGGCATGGTATTTCGCAAGCGAGTGCTCAATCTCACTATACTTGTGTAGTACTGGTCGAACGGTTCGTGAGCGCCTTGTTTCCGTTTCTTTATTTGCTCCCTTAGCTCTCTCTCAGTGAAGCCATCCTCAAATCGATTGCGGAAGGCTGCACTGAAAGAGGGCCAAGTGGGACGTGGCGTTGATTCTTTAAAGCTCCAGTACCAGTCGGCAGCGTCGCCGCTGAACAAAAGATGTGCATGCCGGAGGAAGGCCGAGGAATCACCTCCCAGGGTGCTGGATACCAACGCCTGAATCCGGAAAAGGAATCGGTCCGCCGATATCATATCGTTGAACCCTGTAAAGTTCAGGCGCCAACTCTCCATGATACGAGGCGTCGGGTCTCGAAAAAGTGTCAGTGCATTCCCGGGGGGAATCACATCCTCGTTTGACCTGTTGTACTGAACTGCCTCGGGGGCTGGAGGTACCAACGGAGGTCCGGTACTGTGTCGTGGTCTATATTCGGGAGCTCTGGGATCCATTTCTGAGTTCCTTGGAGGTGGGACCCATTGCTCGGATTGTCGGGAGGGGGGCATCGCCACGCTGGGATTTGGCTCCCAGCCAAGCGGAGTTCTCACGCGACTGGGTGGTTGGCTCACAGGGAGATTCTGGAGCTTTCCCTCCAGGTTGCCAATCCTCTCCGACATATCCCTCATCAACGCCACGAGGGTGTCAATGGAGTGGGCGGAAGGCATGGGTGTCACCTCGGACACGACACTTGCGGCCGGAACTTCACCGCCTACGGCTCCTTGCAGGTCCAAAAGTGGTTGGGACTGTTCGGCCTCTGGAACTCCTTTCGCCACTGCTCCGCGCGTTGGTAGGGGCGTTCCGAGGGGGACGTCTAGGGCAGACCGCTCGATGGGTCGCCGACATAATGGGCAACTCTCTGACGTGAGGAGGAGCTGTTGTACACAGGCACGATGGAATAGATGTCCACAATCCAATCGCACGCTGTGTACGCCCTCCACTACGTCCTCGAAACAGATTCCACAGTTCGCGGGTTGGACCGTTTTGGACCGGGTCCACCGCTTTTCTGGGGTCCGCTTCGTTGCCATTGTCGTGTGAGTTTAATGTGGTGCTAATATGACTGGAAAAATTAAAATATATAAAATATGATACTTATTATTATACCCCTAATATATAAATACAGAAGCTTAATCTTAGTTTAGTGGCCGATAGTGGCGAGCTATATCTAGAGGGTAGAAAAAAAATTATTTGATATACACTTTCCTTTCCAGTGGTTGACTCCTCCAACGGGAAATGAGAGTGCGTGGTAATCTGCCGAAGAAAGGGTGCTTTCGGTTGATTTACAAAATTTCTCCCCTAAACCCACATACATTACAAAAAACCGTCTCTAAACTACGTTAAAGTGACTCGACGAGACAAGTGATAGAGCTACCGTAACGATTTTAGTACGCGGTCAAAATTCCCGACGCGTGGAAGCATTCCGGGCTTCGCAACTCCAGCGTACGCCACCGAACGTTGAACCGATACCACTCGTCTAACACGCATACGAAATAGTCAGAATCCTTCCGCGACATAAAGGCAAGGTAGCCTTCTATTTTCTTGAGAGTCCATGCTGATAGGTAAACCCATCAGACTGGCAGTTCCATCAAGAAAATAGAAGGTCCTTACAGGGGTTAACCTGGGACAACACATCGGAAGGATTCTGTCGCGAAAAAAAATCAATCAAAGGAGAGCGGAAGCTACTACTCACGTGAAGCGACTTCTAGTGTGTATCACACAACTCCACTGCTCCTGATAGTGGGACTCGAGTACCAGAGTACCTTACATCCTCCGTAAAGGACCAACTCGTCAGAAGACGCGAAGTTCTTTCCCCCTTAGGATGTTTTAGGCCCCACGTTGGGCGCCATTTGTAATGATTTTCTACTTTTCAAGTCCGAACGCGGAACCGACCTCTCATCGGTTCTAGACGTTAAGTCTGAGTAGTGCCAACGGATGGTACCAACAGGTCAACCAATCCGTGCACCGTAACCCATTCGCGCGGTGACTGCTTGTCGGCCAGCTAGTTCGGAGAGGATTTCGGTCGCGGGTCTCCGAATGGGTTACGCTCAATTACAATATTTCAGCCACCTGAACATGCCCGTTTTCCAAACGCGTCAACCATTACTCATCCAGAACGGGAAACCTACGTTACGTTAATTCTGGATGTGATCTCTCCACAGATCTCAAATCAAAAACGCTACAAAATCCTATAGGCGCGTTACCGAATCACCGACGCGGTACCGAAAAATATGCTACTCGAATTTAAACCGACGAAAACTACTCTAATGAAATGACGAAACAATCAAAGGTACCGCGTACCGCGCGCGACGCGAAACCGACTTCAGCGGATTTGTCGAAACCCTATCCTCGCGACGGCATACCTACCTTACACTCTCTCTTCCCACTGAAAAAGAACGAGCCTCTGGAAAGGAAAGTCTTGGTTAAGTTTTAGCAATTCATGTTGTTTTTTTTATTCTAACACATTCATTAAAAATAATCAAAGGGAGTTTTAGCACATCAAACACGAAATATTAGTTCTTCGTCTAAATATTAATAAGGAAGGATAAATTCCAAAAACCAACATTAATTTTAATTCGGGATACAATATTACGAATACTCTACTATTCAACTTATCGTCCCATACTGATTACGTTTCAACTAATAGTTTAAAGTTAATTTTATTCACATCCATCCGAAATTACTGTTTCTTTTTTGCTTTTACTTTTGTAGGCGATGAATATTTATATTTTGGTTACATGTATCCATTATAAATTTCATCTCGGACAAGATTTAGCGTACAGTTTGTTTATTTGTATAAATCTTAAATTATTTTGTAAGATTAAGTCATTTGAATCAATTTGAGTTTAAACTAAATTAATAAATTGCAATGACATTATTTTTTTGTAAATAAAATGTCCTTTAACCTAATATCAATGAGTAAGACGTAATAGATTAAATAGGATTTTGATTTGGAAATTGAAATAAAAATTTTAAATAAGTTATTTTGCCAAATATATTATTCATTCTTTTCCACACGAAATGCAAACTAACTATGAAATTGATTTTTGTTTTCTCCAAACATTAAATTAAGTCTTTAGTATTTCAAGCATGGGCTAACAATTGTAATTTTTATTTGTAATTGAGATTTCGCAAGTGTGAATATTTACAGGGTTGAATTGCTAAAAATGGTCCTCATTTTATTCTTGTTTTGATCTTTTAAAGAGGAAATAATTCAAGTTAAAAGCATATGTACATTTAATTATTCATTCAAACCAAATTTTAATCTCGAATCAAATCTACGATTGTGACTGTATATGAAGCATCTGTTTCAAATGGGGCAGAAATAATTTCACTTTTGAAAATATAGGAATGTAAGGTTGTTTCTTTTTTGAGGCAAAGATAATTGTTAATCTCAATACATCATCCAATCTAAAAAGGAAGAGCTAGTCTTGATGATATACTCGTTTATTTGGCGATTAATGCAGGCTGCCTCTTTTTACAAATCTCAACTCTTTAATTCACTTCCAAATGAGTCTATATTATGCAATAGAATAACATCCATTGATTTCTTTCATATTTCTTAGTTTCCGCTTTACATGGTATTGGCTTTATATTTAGCTAATACAAAAAAAAATTCGACTGAAGCAGCTCATATATTCTTGCATCTTTCACGTCGCTCTAAAACTCGAGCCATTTAACTGGATCACTTTTTTTTTTTGAAAATACTTCATGCAAATGGTTCAACAGAAATTTTCATTGGTAGCAACAAGATGTGAACAAATTGCGTTATGGTCCTCAAGTCCTAAAGAGGCACATTCCTGCATTTAAAGTAATTGATTCAATTGAATAACACCCTTTCAGACACCTTTTAGGCTAGCTCTCGAATTTCAAGTACAAGTCAAGGATAGCTAGAAGATTACTCAACTTGAGAAGCCTATATACTGCAAAATTTTACTGCAAGCGAATGGTTATAAAGCACCACATCACAGCCCCATCAAGCATGATGATCTTTAGTCTTATTTTTCGCTTGAACGAACCAAATCGGAACTATATATTCCTCAATTATGTACCCAGAAAACTGATTCTTTTAGTAACTCTTGGTGGCTAATGGGCACAAGAATATACTCGTAAGTATAACCACAGACCTTTAACGTTTCCGCGAGGCATTTAATAAAGTTCATTTGTCAGGACATACAACTCTATTCGATGCCACTGGATTTAAAGAGGTTTGCATTGAATTAAACAAACACAGACAAGCAGAAAGAAAGAAAAAGAAAATCAATGAGCCTACTATACATGTAGTCAAACGATTATCTAGAGAGGCCAATAAACAATTATCGTGCATTAAACGTTAACCAAATCATCATGGAAAGCTTTTCACTTGAGTGGCACATTTAGAGAAGGAAAGTGCAGATGATTACTGTCGGAGTAGACCACTGCTTCATATAATAAATAGGCGACTTTAATATAAATCACATGCGATGGTATTACTTATAATTAAATGGGGATGTTAGGACCGTGAAAAGCAATCAACTCAAAGATTATTACAAATTGAAGTGAAGTTCATCCGTAGAATCAGGGCTAGTAGTCATTATCGCTTATTCAAATGTTTACAATCCCCAGTCCACATCTAAAATAAAGCTTTGGTAATATAGAAGATAATGAATCTTTGACAGACGGTGACATCATTTGTAAACTGAAGATGCGTAAGCTCAAGTGTATTAATTACAACACTGCAACTATTCCTTCAGGTTAAAGGATATTTTGGTTAAAAAAAGTGACGTTCCATTTTTATCGGGATCATTTTTTTAGTACCTGTTCGATCCCTCATGTGCCACACTTGTTAGCGCCGCTTGGTGGTTGCTGCGTGCTACGATTTCGACTGCCACGTGGACTTTCCGGGGGACTGGAAGAAGCCGACGCAGGTCCGTCTGGTACGTTATCGAGAGTTCGCCCGTCGTGGGATACCCAGATGGTGCCGCTGGAGGCGCAGCCATCCGCAATCCGGAGTGGTGTCCGGGAGTACCCGGGAACTGTCACGTGCGCAACGGTGCGCAATCGCGATCCGCATTCCCCTAGTTGAAGCTGGTGACTGCCACTCTTCCCGCGTTCAATGGCACCCCGCGCAACAGATGTGTTACGAAGTCGCAATAAAGCGAAAAAGTAATTCGGACGATTGTCCACTTGAGTGGGAACCACTATTTTTTCTTTCTTTTTCGTTTTCCTTTTTTTAAATTATTTTCCCGGCCTCGGAGGTGTTTTTCGCGTCTTATGTTTAATAAATTGTCTCCTCGTAACCTCTCCATGTGGCTGTCAAAATCCACCGCTTGTCGCGTCGGACAAAACAGCTGTGTGTGGAATGGCACGCCACATGGCGGCAATGTGCCTCTCCATTTGTCGCCAGTGGCATAGTTTTTCGATGGCCACGGTGGAGGGGCATTTCCAGATGGATATGTCTCGAAATGTGTCGGGGTTTGGATTAATTTTATATTTCGAATATTTATATCCACAGATCTACATATTTGGACAGAAAAGAAATATTTTCTGCGCAACGATATCCGCACGACCGATGAAGTCCGCTGGCACTTCGAGGACATACCCATCTGGCCGGTTGCAAGGGTTCGGGATCGGAATCACTTCGATTCCCGGGCGTAGGCGTCACATTACAGGCTCCCGTAACGTCAGAAACTTATATGATAAACTAACAAAATACGTAAGTTCATTTTCAGTTAAATAATTACATCATGATCCTAACAATTTGAGTTTTCCCACCATATTTTTAAGTTTGCCCCTGTTTTCCCGAGATTTCCCATTCCTTAAGCTACTACCACTACAATCAAAGACTCTTACAAATATTAACCGATATTAGGAAAGCTTTTGAACTATCATTTACTCCTCTTCTTTCCTCGCTTAGCTTGGCAGTCTCGTGTTCACTGTTGCTATCAATAATTTCCACGTACCTGTAGTGATAGGCTTGCAGTAAGGAGATGTAGCGGAAACCATTGCCACTGGCTTTCACCATATGTGGGTTGTGGCAATGGTTTCCACAACATCTCCTTACTGCAAGCCTATTACTACAGGCATGTAGAAATTAGTGATGGCGATAGTGAACAAGAGACCGCCTACTAAATTACTATATTGTCTTTATTAATATTTGATTGCAATGTCTGAATTTGCCTCGTTTCCCTGCAATTACATTTTATATTGGCGAAGTTCAGGCACATTTTTTATTCTACCGTACTTTGTTCACCCAGTGCATCGTGAACGTGCTTACACACATGAAATATTAGCACATTCCATGCACATCATGTGTCCTTTCGAATTATCTACAAAAAATTAAAAACTGGTAATCATTCAATTGTAATCGAGTTGATGTCGAAAAACACCTTTTCTCCCCCAGTTTCATGTGTGTAAGCACATTCTACACATATCATGCATTTAATATTCCTGATGGTGAACTCAATCGCATGATACTCTAGCGTCAGCAGTTTTCGTTGACCATGAACCATTATTTAGTATGGAGACGTGCGATCAGCATTTTTGGGTGGATGTTCGCTTTGTAATAACTTAGCCCTATGCCACTGACGCCGATCAGCCGATCCATGTAGTTTCCCATGGCAAGCGTAGATCTTTTAAATTTACAAGTAAGTTCTATAACCGATTTTTAATACAGCCTGTCTAATGTTTCCGAACCCAGCGTCAGTGGCGTGGAGCTCCCACCAATTGCAGCTCTCCAACGAAATAGGAAGTGCAGTGGCTGCAGCCAGCATTGCACCGTCACGACGGGCCTACGACATTTTCATCGACAACTTGGGACCCGAAACGGAAGAAAGTACCTGGGCAATTATTTGGCCCCTCCGGAGCTGTGCAGAGTGCGAAAATCGATGTCGGTCGCATGAGGAAAAACATTTGGATGAGTCTACTAAGGACAAAGTGCCTCACAGTGAAACAGTTGCTGTGTCGCTTCATTAGTGTAGTGAGTTCCATTTCTGGCAGGAAGTGGATTGGAACACAATTCGTTCATCAGTTATTAGTAACGGAACTTATAACCAGGTACAATAACACAATTGCATGTAATCTTTTTGAGGAAGAAGGAAAATTGTTCGGAAATCAGAATCGAACCCAACAATCAAAGAAACTGAGCTTTGGCTTCAATGTAATACGAGTACTCTGAAGTTGAATTGATTTGATTTACACGCTTACTTTTATAAAGCTTATTATTTATATTTTTAAACTTGTAAATGATCAATTTTGGTTCCGATTCGGAGAATTTCCCTTTATTAGTTTGAACAAAGTCCAAGGACAATCGAATGAAGAATGTGTGTTTAAAAGAAAATGAGGATGAAAACAATTAGATGTATAGTCTATGTTAGCTGTGAAACTGAAAAATGCGCATCACTTAAGCTGCAATTCATGACCACTATAACTAGATGGCAATACTCGTATATAATTTTTTGAATAATCTCACTCTAGATTTACCTTTTGTTTTCATTAAAATGGTTTGTGTAAAGATACCTCCATTGCTTATTTAGGAAAAAAAATCAAATGCGTTAAAACGAATCACTTTCATTTGAAACTATAATACAAAACTATGTCAATATAAAATGTACCGTACAGGTTTTTTTACATTCATTTTCGAAAAAAAGTATCAGATAATTTATTGAAGTATCTAGAAAATGCTAGAACTGATGGACATACTTTACAAACTGTAGTCAGAGGGAACCCTTTGTAGATGTATGGAATTCATCTTAGAATTTCCGAAGTGGATGATAATTGAAAGTATGTCATTGTTTTCACTCCACTCCTAAGGTTTTACATCTTAAGCGAAAACGTGAATTGATATATGCCAAGACTGTAAATACACTGCAAAAGAGCTGCACTAAATGAAGGTATATTTAAGAAGTCCTTCCTAGTTCCTTGGAGAGATTTAAAACTATAGAAGGATTGCCTGAAAGCAGTATTTTTTCGAACCTTTAACCTTAGATCACTATTTTTTCTATACCATAAAGAAGCAAAGAAAAGATAGCACTTTAAAGCTTGATTTGGACATTGAACACGTAAATGATTGGATTGTCTACAAGATGAATAATTTGACGAAATTTCAAAGAGATCCTGGATATCGAACTATAACTCACGATTCTATGGACAACTTTATTGTATGCATGAGGGCTTTCATGTACTTATCGGAAATTTTTATTTGATTCAATTTAACGCTTGCTGTTTTATGTCAACTATTACAAAAAAATGAGGAAAGTTGTCAAATGAAGTTATCCAACAATAATTTGATATACTGTCGTATCTCAGCTTAGCTGCATTGAATTTTCTTTCTCACATCCCAAAAATACATTTGGATAAACAGTACCCTACGCTTTTGGTAGTTTTCTTAAATCTTTCAAAAATAAAACTTCAATTCTTCGAGTTTCTCTAGAACCTGTAGTAATAGAGCAGTTTTTTTTTAAATTTATTATTTTTTTTATTTAAAATTATCTAATTATTTTATATAAAATTTAAATTTCATTTTTTTAGGGCAAATTTATATATTTAATATTTTTTATATTAAATATAAATAAAACTGCTCGATTCGAATTCGGCACTGGCAAAGGATTAAAGAAAATTCATGCATAATATAGACCAGATCTACTTATTCACTACACAACCAGCAAATCATTTCCATCTAGAAAATCTTATTATGACTTGAAAGTATGTAAAACACACATTCCCTCACTCAGCTCATCGGAAGCCTAGAAATACAAAAAATACATTTACACTCATAGAACTGTTAGTAACAATTCTTATGAGTGAAAAATCTACTCAACACAACTTCATATTCGATGCATCCCATGAGCGGATGCACAGATAGAGAGTCAGAGTCTGTCTACCGACTAGCTAGCAGCAAAAGGGAAGCTTGGGATTCGACGGTGCTCGCTGGGAGATCGTATCGTGTCTATCTGTTCGGAATACAAAGCGAAAGATATTTTCAATATATTAAGATCTCGAAGTGTAGTTTTCAGTTTTTTTGATATGTTGGCTAAATCATAATACGAGTATAATGACGCAACGTAAAATGGTGCTTTTAGAAAGACTAGAAATTGAGAGGAAATGTGTAGTATAATGGACGGTCAAAGTGCTGTGTGTCGATCTTCGGGTAGTGCGAAGTTTCACCCTTGACCAATAATTTCTGTAAATGGCTGATTTGACGCGATAAAGTGAAGTGGAAAGATTTGCAATATGTGGAGACGAAACTTTCATGCATGATGCAAATATTCTCTTTATCTTGAAAGGAGGTCGTAGGACAAAAAGCCAAAGTTTTGTCTGGTTTTTCAGGATTTTTACTTGTCTCCTCTACATTTATCGTTCCTACACTTGTGCTTTGCATATAATACAAACACCCGTGCAAATGTGACGTTTGAAGACGTTTGTGTTTGTTTCACATTGGAATATATGTGATTGTGCTGATGACTTGATGAACAATATTTACATTTGGAATACCGTGAATGGCTATGAAAGTGCATCAGGTCAATATTTTGGTTGATAAATCTAGAGTAGAAATTACGTTATCATTATTCAAGCACACAGCCACAGTGACCTTACTGAAACGGTACATAAAAATGGGGTACCCTAGATATTGGAACTAGTGTTGTTCAAATCGATCAACTCTCTTTTCCCCCACAATTTCTAAACAGCCCGGCCGTCATGTCCGGCCCGATGCGACGTCACTTCCTACAAGAAATGGTGAAAATGTTGCCTGAAAAAGTTCGTAATCGTGTCACAGCCCTCAAGCACGTTCAATTGGAACAGCTCAAGCTCGAATCGAAACTATAATATTGAAAAAGGAAGCGGAGTTGAATACACTACCATCAAGTCTCAACCTCGGCACGAAGCGCAGATGTTTAAACGACATCAAAAATGTTCAAATGATACATTATAATATGGTTCATCACATTCTCATCATCGGCATTATCACGAAAAGACATTCAAAGTATGATTTTTAGAGAGCTCCTAAGTTGGATTTTGACTTTTGTTTGGGGATTTAGATTTTATAGATTTCTTGGAGTTTTTGGCAAATTGCTGAAAGTCATATCGATTATAGACTGATTGATGATGAAAAGAGAGGTATGTTTCTTTTTTGCGAATTTTAACTGCTTAGAAAAGAATGTATCACACATAAGTCAAATTGGTAGGGAAAGTTCCTGTATACTTACAAATATGCTATGGATCCAAGAAAGAATAACCATTTCTAATTGCGTCATATAAACTTCATTGATAGAATAATGATAAATACATGTTTAATATTAGATTGCAAGTGACAGCATGAAGTAAATTTTAAGAATTCTAACTCTTGTAGTTCAACTGATGAATATGCGAGTGATTTAAGTGATTTTTTTTCCGTTATACACACTTTAATTTAGATAGGAAGAAAAAACGCTAGCAAAGACCCAAAACACAACATTTAGGTGGCAAAGAAAAACAAAAAAAAAGACACGATTGATAAATATGCACACATTAGTTTTAGTACCTTAAATCACTTGTTTACTCGTTCCCTAACTACATTTAAATCTTTCTATGAACAAGTTAGCGGTTTATTACCAGGATTAACTTCTCGAATAGTAAATTCAATGTTGCACGTGCTATTGGTGTGGGATTGTAAATAAGCAGTTAAAATGGATTGAACCATCCTTGAAAAAATATTTTCTAATTTCTACAATAGGTATTTATTCAACTATAATCGCATATGATTTTTCATGATAATCACTCATTGACAAAGACTCGAATGTGAATTTTCAAAAAGCCTAATCAAACATACGTTGAGATTTCTTTTCTTAAAAACTGCTCAAAATAATTTTTGTAAATATAAAGGAGCCGATTAAAATAAAATATGTTTAGTTAAAGGAAAATGTTCGGTCTTTCCATTCAGTCGGATATGACCGGGTATAGGGCCCAGTACGGTGGCAGGCTCACACCACCAAACATGAGCCAGCCGCCGGATACATATTAACCTCTTTTCGTTTCAGGTGGCTTCGCGGGTTGAATGGCCCGAGCAAGGTGCCTCTTTATGACATAGGGTTATGTAATCGAATTGCATAATTCTGGCATAAATTGGTCATCGGGGTACTTCTCTTTTGATAGGAAGGCTCATGCAAGTTAAGTTGTATGAGTTTTTCACTTAGAAGAGGAATACCTGGCCACTACAACAATTATGGATTTTGATCCGGTTGGGCGGGTGCGTGGGGACTCCATCACCACCCGGTTGCCCCTCTCTCATTTGTGGGGCATGAGCCTCTTCGGGTAAAGACGAAGTTACCCTAATTCCGTCCATTTTTACTTGTTTCACTTGTTCTCTGAACAAGTCTTTTTCTCTCGGTATGGTTGCCTACAATTTTTGCGACTTCGGTCACCTTACTTTTTTTCTCGACCCCAGAAATTAATGAATGGGAAATTCTTTTGTAGTGGGTCCTTGTGCGGGGGGAATGAACCCGCCCCACGACACGGCAATGCTAGCCTGCCAGCGCATTCACGCGTCCCCAAACAAGGGCATTCTCGGCGGATACTTACATCAGCAGACCATCGCTGCAGTCCTTTACGGACTTGAAATACCTATTCACTACAAACCTCGCAAGTAGTATGAGAGAAAATTAGCTTTCAGTCCCTGAATGTAGTTTATAGTTAGGGTGGAATAAGCAGAAGTAACTCATAAGGCATTTTGAAGGAGGAAAGATGTTATTTACGCACATTAGATTTAATTTTTAAGGGGAAGCATATTGTAATAAATCAGCCCTACACTACTAACAACGATCCGCAGGCCGTTATTGACGTCGACGGTTCAAGGGCGACCCTTTAACCACTCGCAAACACTGAACCGCATTTTGACAGCTAGGAGGAAGATTGAAGTTGTGGTGGAATGGGAAAGCTGAAGACTCCGGACAATGAGACTGTTGAATCAAGACTCTTTTGCCTTAACTTTTCTGAACTTGGGCCTTATGCCAAGTTCCGTTACTCCAGTGCAATGTACTGGCGTAACTTTAATTGTAATTATTGGCCTTATGCCAATAACTAATACGCGTGTTTTGTATTTTGCACAAGTGCATAAACTTGTACAAAATATAATTGTGTTGAATCGGTTGGCCTTATGCCAGTTACACCAACTTATCCCAGTTCTTTACTAGGATACGAGTAGTTCTAATTTTGTACAAGTACGTAAACTTGTACAAAATAATTGCTGTTAGGTAGTGTTGCGAATTCCGGCGTACCAACTTCCTCCCATTCGCAACTTCAACTGCCGCCGTGACATTGTCACTTTCCTTTGGGCATTCCCACCTTTTCCTGTGTGTATTTATTTATTTTATTAACATTTTTCCTATTTTTCCCTTTAATTTTTATGTCCACCTCATCACAATCCTACCCTTTCCCTGATATTCAATAAGAACACCCTAGTAATATAATAAGAAGTTTAATCTTCCCACTAACAACACTCCCTACATTAATTCCCACTAACAAAATTTCATTCTATTCATTCTTACTAACAAAACCTAATTCCTTCCTTCATACTAACAAATTCTATTCACTAGTTCCCATTACCAAATTTTATTTTTCTTACTAACAAAAATTAATTCACGCTTCCCTACTAACCAAAGATCAATCTCATGCCCAGATAATCGTTGAAGTTGCTAATCTGATGAATGGGAGATCGATAAGGCATAGCTCCATTGGTTACGTCGCGAGTTTCGACCGTGCGACTGCTGGAACCCTGACTTCAAGTTCCCCCGGGCGCACGGAAGCACTCTTTTTTTGGGGTATCGGCAAAATCAATAGTTTTCATAATGTACTCGTATGTGTGACACTTTACATTCAATCAAGCGATTCTTGGGGATGTAAATTGCCATATATGCAAGTCAATGGAAACTATTGTGATTGTCGATACGGACCAAAAGATGTGTGGGTAGCGGAATTGAAGTGTAATGAACTTCGATTACGTTACCCAGATGCGACAGCGGTAATTGGAAAAGAATTTGGATTGCGGGATCGGATGGGAGAAAGGTGAAAAGTGGAAGTTAGGTGGTTGGGATTGGGGCAGTCAGATTTCGGATGGGAAAAAGACAAGAAGTTTTCGGAGTGGAATAAAATTGAGTTTTGGTAGCGGTATTTGACTGTTAATATAAAAATGAATTGTGCTTTGCGGTGCGGAATGGTGAATTCGTATGAAAATGAAATTCCGGATTTGGTTTTGTGAAGAAGGAGTTCTTTTTTTGGGATAGAGTCTGATTTGGGAGTGGATATTTGACTGGAAGTGAAGAAAGAATTGTGTTTGGTGGGACGGAATAATTAATTCGCGAAAGGCAGGCAGATTTTTGATTTGGGAAAGAAGAGGGAGTTTTTTTCTTTTGTTTCTTTTCGTGGAATGGGTATTTTGGCTTTTTTTTTGTGACGGAGGGAAAAAGTAAAAAAATTAGAAAACTGAAGGAATTTTTAATTTGGAGGATTATATTGATAAGTTGAAGTGCGGGACCGCCTCAATACTAAATATATGAAAAAATTGAATAAGTGAGAGTTTGAAGTTTGAGAACTATATTGTTAATTTGAAGTGCGGGACCGTCTCAGTCTGTACTATATGCAAAAGATTTAATTAATGAAATTGACGTAATTGAAATAGAACAAAGTGTTTGCGAGTGTACAATATTGACGGATCGTGGAGAGTGATAATTGGCCGTTCTATTAGTGATTGAATTTTAAAATTAATTTTAAAGTTAATTTAAAATTTGGTTTTCAGTGGCCCCACACCCTTTTTTTTGTCTTCGCCGAGCGCTCGGAGATCAACGAGGAAAAGGAGTGAGTTTTACCTATTGTGAGTATTTATCTATCACATCAACAAATTCTTATTTTTCTTTTGTTTTCCTTTAAATGAATTATTTAATTAGATTGTTTTTGCTCCGTACATAAAATTATTGAGGGGCCGATTTGTTTTATTTGAATTGACATACTTTTGTTGAATTTGTAAATTTCTTTTTCTTTTGAGTTCAATAAACGGCCATGTTTTAATAAATTTTTTCTAAATTTTTCATTTCTCAAAATGACCTCTCCCTTTCCCGTCCTTTTCCCACTGTGTTAGTTTCTTTATGTAAGGTGGCTCAGCACGAGCAGGGGGTGTCCCGGAAGACCCACGACACGACTGAGCGCTAGCCGGCCTCAGTATGCCACCCCGGGCTACACACCCCTCTGCTAATTTTTAATGTCTGCAACTGCGGTGACTTCCGTGGTTGCTACATATGGCGCCCAAAACTTATTTTAGCTTTGTTGGTTTTCTAATGGTTTCATTAAATTTTTATTATAATTTAAATTTTTCAATCTTTGATTTGTTGGGATGAGTACCTGGAGTGCCTGACTTGAATAGTGGTCTGTGCATTTCAGGGAAATAATTTTTTTTTTGTTTTCCTTTGCTTTGTTAAAAATTTTGATAAATTGATAAACAGATAAAGTTTCGGTTTTATTGGATAGTTAATGATAGAACTTTGATCACGGGGTTCGCCGCAGTTGCAATGGCGCCTACCGTGCTGAATTTATGTTTTATAGTTCACACCGGCTATGATAGTGGATAAGCTGTGGCAATGTAGATGTTGGTTGGGATCAACCGAATTTTGTGTCGTTGGTTATATCTCCCTGCACGGGATAGTTGGACTTAGATCCAACTCTTGGAATTAGCCAACGCTTTCGGTCCTTCCATCATTTATCTGGTGGTAACTTTGGGATTTGTGCGGCTCTTGTCCGAGCCATTATGAAGTCCATCGAGTTTCATAATGGTCTCGTAGTCGGCCCTTTGTGGCGACAATTTGAGCGGAGTCCGCCTTCAAGTACCATCGTTATGCCAGGCAATGTTGCAGTTTGTCTGCTTTGTGTCTCGTAAAATTTTAATCACTATCCCGTTCAATTACCTTTTCTTTTCCCTTTCCATCAATGGGGAGATTCATTTTGAGAAATGAAAGTGCAAGTCAATTATTATATATAGTTCAATTTACCACTTGCGCTTATTCCACTTGCTTGTAGTTATAGATTATTGGGGTTAATTAGGGTCTTGGGTTAGATTAGTTTTAAATAATAGGTTTTACAGTTGTTGGTTTTGAGTAATTTTAAGTTCAGTTTGGTTGATTGAGTTTAGTTTTGGTAGTGTTGATTTGCAGATTTTGATTTAGGTTTATGATTTAGATAAGTTTTAGATAATTGGGTTTACGGTATTTGTTAGTTTGTAGTAATTTTTATTAGTTTTAGTTCTGATGATTGGAGATTGCGTTCAGTTTAATTATTTTTTTTTTGGGTTTGAATAATTGTAAGGCTGAGTTTGGTTAATTGATTTTAGTTTAGGTAGTGAGTTAGGTTTTGGTTTAGTTTGGGTTAGTAGAGTTGAGTAAATTTGCTTTGTACGATAGTTTTATTGGTATTTAAATCAGGAATTTTAAATCAATTTTTATTTTAGCTTAGGTTAGGTGCTAAGATTTTATATATTTATTTACTTGTCTGTTTGTCAGTCTGGTATTCGATTCTAATTTATTTTTATTAAATTGTTTGTTTGTCCGTCTGTTATTTATTTTATTGTCGGTATAGTCCGTCTGCTATTTATTAATTTCTCTGATTTCGTCGGTGTGTCCGTCCGTTAATTGTTAATTAATTTATTGATTTTACAATTTGTTTATCCAATATTTATAACATTAATTTTCAATTATGGCATCGCATAACGCTTCTTACTCCAACTATTCTAGCTCAGACGACGAATGTTATTCCTTCCCACCAATGCATAAGTGGAGGGTCAGTTTTGATGGGTTTTCTGATGGTCTAGATGTTGAGCAGTTCCTGTTTCGAGCCACCACCTTGGCAAGGAACTACAACATTCCCTTGGGGGAACTGGCATCTAGCCTCCACATTCTTCTGAAAGGACCAGCAGAAGAATGGTACTGGTTATTCCGGCAGCTCAACCCCAATTTTACGTGGCCTGATTTGGAAGCTGCGTTGAAGGAGCGTTATGGATCTCATTGGACCGACGTAGATGTGCGGCGAGCAATCGATGCGCGTTTCTAGAAGCCAGAAGAATCTTTCCGTGAGTTTCATGGCTCCATAATAGAGATGGCCTTGCGTCTTAAAAATCGGTTATCTGATTTTGACATGCAAGCCATTCTATTGCGGAACATGGACGAACGAATGAGGAATCATTTGGCAGGCTTGGAATTCGCATCGACAACAGAGTTAGTTCGTCATTGCACTAAAGTTGAAGCGGTGTGGTATCCCTCCGGAAGACCTGTGGTTGACCATCGCAGTAGGCATTCTCCCAACATTGACGCTGTTGATATGTTGGAGAATGCCTGGTGTGATCCTCAAGAGAGATCTGCTGTAGGTTATCATGCACGCTTCCAGAGTCGGTCTCCAAGTGGGATCCCTTCGTCCTTCCATAACACGATGAATAACCAGATACCAGACCAGCGCCCACCCACAAATTTCTGCACTTCGCCTCATAGTTCCAATTTTCCAACATTTTCTAGCAATGTGATTGCTTCAAGCAGATTACCAGACTATGTCGAATGTAATGAAAAGGCGGGCGATGATCGTGAATCACCCGCTAGTTTTAGAGCACGACCTTTTCGGGATCGCTTTCGGAGATCCTGGAGATATTTCTTCGCCAGGCGTCTCTTGAAGCGTGCCTGCGTGGAGTCAATTGTTGCAACTCCTGGTGACAATAGGCCCTACGCAGAGATTTCCGTCAAGGGTCGCAAATTGACGGGCTTGCTTGATAGCGGAGCCAGTGCCAGTATCCTCGGAGCCGGCGCCTTGGACCTGCTGTCGGATTTGGGCTTGCATATGCATACCATGCACGCTCATGTTCAGACTGCATCAGGGCACAAGGATCCAGTTCTGGGATACGTCACCACATTGGTGCAATTTAATAAAACCACCAAATTGATGAGATTCCTAGTTGTTCCTTCCTTGACGCACGCAGTGTATCTTGGAATTGACTTCTGGGATCTCTTCAAAATAGCACCAATCCAGGTCAACGCAATCGAAGCAGCCTCGGAACCTCAGAGCCCTGAATTTCATCTGCTGTCCCCAAAAGATCAGCAACGACTGGACTTCGTCAAACAACAGTTTCCATCGTATAATGAAAAAGGCTTGGGTAGGACCAGTCTCGTGTCTCATCACATCGACACTAGTTCCGCTCGACCCATCAAGCAGCGGCATTATGCTGTCTCGCCTGTTATACAGAAACTGTTGTATGACGAACTCGATCGTATGTTGTCTTTGGGGGTAATAGAGGAAAGTCAGAGTTCGTGGAGTTCGCCTGTGACCCTTGTCAGAAAACCCGGCAAGGTGCGTTTGTGTCTTGACGCTCGACGCCTCAACGAGGTGACTGTTAAGGACGCCTATCTGTTGCCACTGATTGAAGGTCTTTTGGCACGGTTGCAGAGCACCAGGTTCATTACCAGCTTGGACCTGAAGGATGCCTTTTGGCAAATACCTTTGGATGAGGCAAGTAAGGAGAAAACGGCCTTTACTGTCCCTGGCAGGCCCTTGTACCATTTCAAGGTCATGCCGTTCGGTTTGTGTAATGCTCCCCAAACGATGTGTCGGTTGATGCATAAAGTAATACCGCATGAGCTGCAGGACAAGGTATTTGTTTACCTAGATGACCTAATTGTTACAAGTTCAACATTTGATGAGCACTTGGAGCTTCTGAGTACTGTTGCAAAACTGCTCAGGGACGCCAACTTGACCATAAATGTTGAAAAAAGCAAGTTCGTCAAGAAGGAGATCAAATATCTTGGCTTCGTAGTGAGTGATGGTATCCTGCGCACCGACCCAGAGAAGGTTTCAGGTATAGTCTCCTATCCTGAACCCCGAACGGCCAAAGACGTGAGACGGTTTATGGGCATGGCAGGATGGTACAGGCGTTTCATTCCAAACTTCGCCTCGGTTACGGCCCCTCTAACGGATTTGCTAAAGGGTAAACGTACCTTCAAGTGGTCTGCTTCCGCCAATAGTGCCTTCAATAAGGTGAAGCAATTGCTGATTTCTGCTCCAGTGCTGGCCAACCCTGACTTTACGAAGCACTTCTATATCCAGTGTGACGCAAGTACAGTGGGTATTGGAAGTGTTTTGTTCCAGAAGGACGATGAGGGTGGAGAGCATCCAATCGCATATATGTCTATGAAGCTCAACGCTGCGCAACGTAACTATAGCATTACAGAAATGGAATGCTTAGCGGCGGTGCAGAGCGTAAAGAGATTCAGGGCATATATCGAAGGGTTGCCTTTCACCATCATAACCGACCATGCCAGTCTTAAATGGCTGATGCAGCAGTCGGACCTTTCTGGTCGATTGGCTCGCTGAAGTCTGAAATTACAAGGGTTCAATTTCCAAATTGAACACCGGAAAGGGGCCCTTAACGTTGTTCCCGATGCGTTGTCAAGAACATGCTCGAGGGACGAGCGGGTGAACTCGATCATTCCCTGTCTCCCGGAGCACGGACACATTGGTGGTTCAATCCCGGAGTCTGCGTTTCAGGAGCCCGAGTATGAGCATCTCAAGGAGCAAATCTTGAAACAACCTGATCAGTTTCAGAATTTGCACCTTGCAGATGGTCGAATCTATATTAGTACTGGTTCTCCTGTAACGTCGACTACTGATATTCCCAGAACAAAACTATGGGTTCCTGAGGGTTACCAACGAGCTCTCATAGTACGAGCTCATGATGATCCCCGGGGCTCTCATTGTGGAATTCGCAAAACAACTGAAGTTTTGCAAAGGTATTATTATTGGCCTCGTTTGCGTCAAGATGTGATTCAGCACATCAAGAATTGCTTGATATGCAAACAGGTCAAACCGGCAAATTCCACAATGAGACCCTCTATGGGAGCATCACGAGACTCCGAACGACCTATGCAGCGCCTGTTGGTGGACTTCATGGGTCCATACCCTCGTTCAAAATCAGGGAATACCCAATTGTTCGTGGTCCTGGATCATTACACCAAGTTCGTTTGGCTCAAGCCCATGACGAAAGCCACCGCAGAGTCAGTCGTGCGATATTTGGAGCGCGAAATTTTTCTGACTTTCGGAGTGCCTGAATGGCTTCACTCTGACAATGGGGTACAGTTCACCTCCAAGGTATTCAGCAAGCTTATGAATGACTATGGAGTGAAGCATTGCTTCACCCCATATCATTCACCGCAGGCGAATGCCTCAGAGAGGTCAAACCAGTCGACACTGAACGCCATTAGAGCCTATATAGGGTCTGATCATGGCAAGTGGGACGAGAATCTTCCAGCCTCATGTTTTGCCTTCCGCAAGGTGATTCATGAGTCCACGGGATATTCGCCCTACTTTCTCATGTTCGGGTACCACCCTATCCAACATGGCTCTGAGTACGCCCTCCTCAGAAGCCTTAATGCTTTTGAGGATGGTGAGGTACAGCTAAGTGCTAACAGTGATCGACTGCGAGCTGTACAGGACCAAGTCAGATGCAAACTGCAAGAAGCCTACCAAAAGGGTGCTCAACGCTACAACCTTCGTGTTCGTCCTCGTGAGCTACTCCAGGGTCAGAAGGTTTTCGTGCGTAATTTCTCTGTGAGAAACGCCGCAGATTGCTTTGCAGCCAAATTCGCTCCACGATTCACTCCTGCGGTGGTCCGGCGTCGTATTGGGCAAGTGGCATACGAGCTTGAGGATGAATCCGGTAAGCTGCTTGGGACCTTTCACGCCAAAGACATCCGATCCGATTCATAATTGCCCCTGCTGACCTTCTTTGTTTGCCCGGCTGAATGAGACACTCAGGGTCTGGGTCGTCCCCACGATTGTTGCGAATTCCGGCGTACCAACTTCCTCCCATTCGCAACTTCAATTGCCGCCGTGACATTGTCACTTTCCTTTGGGCATTCCCACCTTTTCCTGTGTGTATTTATTTATTTTATTAACATTTTTCCTATTTTTCCCTTTAATTTTTATGTCCACCTCATCACAATCCTACCCTTTCCCTGATTTCCAATAAGAACACCCTAGTAATATAATAAGAAGTTTAATCTTCCCACTAACAACACTCCCTACATTAATTCCCACTAACAAAATTTCATTCTATTCATTCTTACTAACAAAACCTAATTCCTTCCTTCATACTAACAAATTCTATTCACTAGTTCCCATTACCAAATTTTATTTTTCTTACTAACAAAAATTAATTCACGCTTCCCTACTAACCAAAGATCAATCTCATGCCCAGATAATCGTTGAAGTTGCTAATCTGATGAATGGGAGATCGATAAGGCATAGCTCCATTGGTTACGTCGCGAGTTTCGACCGTGCGACTGCTGGAACCCTGACTTCAAGTTCCCCCGGGCGCACGGAAGCACTCTTTTTTTGGGGTATCGGCAAAATCAATAGTTTTCATAATGTACTCGTATGTGTGACACTTTACATTCAATCAAGCGATTCTTGGGGATGTAAATTGCCATATATGCAAGTCAATGGAAACTATTGTGATTGTCGATACGGACCAAAAGATGTGTGGGTAGCGGAATTGAAGTGTAATGAACTTCGATTACGTTACCCAGATGCGACAGCGGTAATTGGAAAAGAATTTGGATTGCGGGATCGGATGGGAGAAAGGTGAAAAGTGGAAGTTAGGTGGTTGGGATTGGGGCAGTCAGATTTCGGATGGGAAAAAGACAAGAAGTTTTCGGAGTGGAATAAAATTGAGTTTTGGTAGCGGTATTTGACTGTTAATATAAAAATGAATTGTGCTTTGCGGTGCGGAATGGTGAATTCGTATGAAAATGAAATTCCGGATTTGGTTTTGTGAAGAAGGAGTTCTTTTTTTGGGATAGAGTCTGATTTGGGAGTGGATATTTGACTGGAAGTGAAGAAAGAATTGTGTTTGGTGGGACGGAATAATTAATTCGCGAAAGGCAGGCAGATTTTTGATTTGGGAAAGAAGAGGGAGTTTTTTTCTTTTGTTTCTTTTCGTGGAATGGGTATTTTGGCTTTTTTTTTGTGACGGAGGGAAAAAGTAAAAAAATTAGAAAACTGAAGGAATTTTTAATTTGGAGGATTATATTGATAAGTTGAAGTGCGGGACCGCCTCAATACTAAATATATGAAAAAATTGAATAAGTGAGAGTTTGAAGTTTGAGAACTATATTGTTAATTTGAAGTGCGGGATCGTCTCAGTCTGTACTATATGCAAAAGATTTAATTAATGAAATTGACGTAATTGAAATAGAACAAAGTGTTTGCGAGTGTACAATATTGACGGATCGTGGAGAGTGATAATTGGCCGTTCTATTAGTGATTGAATTTTAAAATTAATTTTAAAGTTAATTTAAAATTTGGTTTTCAGTGGCCCCACACCCTTTTTTTTTTGTCTTCGCCGAGCGCTCGGAGATCAACGAGGAAAAGGAGTGAGTTTTACCTATTGTGAGTATTTATCTATCACATCAACAAATTCTTATTTTTCTTTTGTTTTCCTTTAAATGAATTATTTAATTAGATTGTTTTTGCTCCGTACATAAAATTATTGAGGGGCCGATTTGTTTTATTTGAATTGACATACTTTTGTTGAATTTGTAAATTTCTTTTTCTTTTGAGTTCAATAAACGGCCATGTTTTATTAAATTTTTTCTAAATTTTTCATTTCTCAAAATGACCTCTCCCTTTCCCGTCCTTTTCCCACTGTGTTAGTTTCTTTATGTAAGGTGGCTCAGCACGAGCAGGGGGTGTCCCGGAAGACCCACGACACGACTGAGCGCTAGCCGGCCTCAGTATGCCACCCCGGGCTACACACCCCTCTGCTAATTTTTAATGTCTGCAACTGCGGTGACTTCCGTGGTTGCTACAGTAGTATAAATGAAAACACACGCCTTGACTATTCGACTTCAAGTGAAGTTTATTTGGATCTCAATCTTTTATATTAAAACTAAGTACATCGTAGAGTTGTAATTCCCACGCCAAGAAATGCAAACGCAACGAGTATTAAAACTAAGTACATCGTAGAGTTGTAATTCCCACGCCAAGAAATGCAAACGCAACGAGATTCACCTATTCTAAAATAGGTAGATCACGTTGCATCCACATCTGAATCTTGTCTAGCGCACATCGACAAGACATGTCGAAGCGCGCTAGGCAAAACAAGTGTCAATTACAGCTCCACGATGCACGTACAATTTATTGTCTTGAAACAAGAACTTTAAGAATTTTGATGTACAATAATGAACTTTAGGTGGTGATATCTATGAGAATCAACATATGGGAATTTTGTTTTTCTGCAATGTCGAATTGCTGACCAAGATATTTTTGATGTTGATTCTCATAGACATCACTTCACATTGGAATTTGCTACATCCTCCCCTGCGTTGAACGGTCTGTTCAAACTTCTGCTTGGCTTACTGGTAGGCTGTGGCGTCGAGGTCGAGGAACGGGTCTTCGAGTACTGGAGCGGCATAGAAGACGTTTGAATTTGTATGTGAGGAAAGCGGTGAGAGCAATGATTGAACCAAGGCTGATATATCCCACCGTGTAATGATGAACATCATGCGTGTCGAGCTCGGTGGAATCGGAGAAATCCTGCGCCTGCAAATGAGTTTTTAATGCGTCGATTTCAGCTGCATATTTCTGATAGTGGCTAGACGTTTTATTTGGAATTCCCAATAGCAACGAATCGCTATTTGTGCCGATGTGAGCCTTTGTGTAGGACGTTCCAAAATTACTGAAATAAGTGCGGTGGCCTTGAATGGTTGCAGTGTCGGATTTGAGTACGCAGTCTGGCTCCATTTCAAGAATCCCTGATCCTGCCAAACTCATTGTGGACGTGTTTCCGTTACATACGACATGAAGTGTCGTCCGGGTTTTAAGAGCGAAAATCCATTTGTTGGAATGAGTTATCTGATCCCAAATCGACGGCATTTTGATTTCGGTTAAGGCGCATTCGGTAGAGGGTGGTATGTCCTTTTAAAGCATAATTTCACAGGTACTGATGTTGGCCACCTGATGGTATAATGGATGAAACTGTTTACATAAATGGGTCGTTGGTTCCATCCAGCTGCAAGACGTTTATTCTTGTTCTGTGAGCGGATAGTATACGTCACGATGAGGACTTACAATTAAGTAATTAGAACTGGGAAGTATTGCCATAAGCCGGTTGTGTTGTAGTGTTGGAATTGGAAACAGCTTGAACAGATCAAATGTAGCTACGTTAATAAGTGGGACTTCCAATTCAAATATAACGAAGTCTTTCGTAATCTTTGCATCAATTGATGCCACCTTGAATAATTGCAGGTAGTTTTCACGCACTACAGGTAGACGCTGCGCCTCGGGTAAGTGTTCTTTTATTTTGGCTATTTCTTCGCTCAATTGTTACTGTGATAGTAACAACGGATTAAAATTTCCGTGTTGTGTATCAGTGATTACGTTTATTATGGAGGCCTGGATTCTTTGTAGATTGAAGGTGATCAAAGTCATTTGAAATGACAGAGTCATGATCAGATTAGTGACCTTATCTTGGCTGGATTCACTGTTGGGACTCTTCCCTTCATTGGGCAATCGGTCTAGTTCCGTCTCTATTGCCATGAACCTTTTCAGGATGGTTTGCTCACTCTTTCCAATTATATTTAATGTCGAATCGATGATGGATGTCTGATTTTTTAAAAGAGAAAACATTTTTTTCTGATTGCCCTTTACACTGTTGATTGTGTATAACATTTGATTAGCGTACTCCTCGTCTAATACGCCAAACAAGGATTTGGCCACACTTCCCACTATATTGAATGCTCCTCTTTTTGATCTAAGCTTCCAAAATTTATTTATGGTTATAAGCTCACTTTGTATGTGGCTGAAATGGGTTATTAGCTGTACGCAACCAGTCTTGTAGTTTCCTCGATCGCAGAGTTGTTGCAGTAGCTCCGTCCCGTTTTGTAATATCGAGAACTCCCATTCGCTCGATGATAGATATGCATGGCCCAATGATTGGAAATGCAAACCTGGATTAGGACCAATAAATGTTGTTTTAATCTGTTCCGTGTTTACCATAGGAACAAGTAGGCAGGCCAACAACATTGATATAATTGATGCTCCTTTGTTTCGTTTTTTGGGTTGATCCCTGGAGCTACCCGCTTCTATGTCGTCTTCTGAGACTGATCGTTTTCGAGGCTCAGTGAATTCTTCATCAGCGCATGTGACTTCCTCTATCGGGAGAGGGGCAAGCCTATTGATAGGTCTTTTGAATACGCCGGACGATGTTTTTACGTCAGCCACACGAACATAGCCGTCGTCGCCTCTATAAACCTTGATAATTTTGCCCAATGGCCATTTCATTACAGGCGTGTTGTCTTCCTTGATAATAACGATTAAACCTGCTTGAACATTCTGACTGCTCTGCTTCCATTTCGAACGCTGTTGTAGTTGGTTCAAGTATTCGTCTGACCAGCGCCGCCAAAATTCTTGTTTAATATGGCGTACAAGTTTCCATCTGGTAAGCAATCCACCCTTCAGTGGTTCTGCTAGGGGATCTACAGTAGCGGTTAAAGGCTCTCCGATGAGGAAATGTCCCGGTGTGGGCGCGGTGAGATCGTTTGCATCTGTTGGTAGTGGTGTTAATGGTCTTGAGTTGAGAATGGCTTCGATTCCTACCACCAGTGTTTGTAATTCCTCGTAAGTTAAAGTTGCTGCTGATGTGCCTCTGAGCAGCAAATATTTTGCCGATTTAACAGCGGCCTCCCACAGCCCACCAAAATGAGGTGCACGAGGCGGTATAAAGTGGAAGTCAATGTTCCGGTCATTACAAACAGCTGCAATTTTTTCTTGCGATTAAACGGAGTATAAGGACGAGGAGAGTTCTTTGAGCTGATGATGTGCTCCCACGAAGTTGGTTGCGTTGTCACAATACAGATTTTTGCAATGGCCTTGCCTGTCGATGAACCGTTTGAGAGAACCGAGGAAAGCTTCTGTGCTAAGATCACTCACCAGCTCTAAATGCACCGCCTTTGTGGTAAAACAACAAAATGTGGCAATGTAGCAGTTTTGCGGTCGCGTTCCTCGCCCACGATAATGAATCATCATAGGGCCACAGAAATCGACGCCTGTATTGATAAAGGGCCTTGCAGGCTGCACACGTGTAGGTAGTAAATTTCCCATAAATTGAGAAAGTAGCTGTGGGTTCGCTCTATTGCATCGTATGCATTGTCGCACAAAAGATCGTGCTAACGTTTTTCCTTTTATTGGCCAGAAGCGTTGCCTTGTTGTCGCGAGTAATGCTT
The DNA here is from genome assembly GCA_963969285.1 of Odontomyia ornata. Taxonomy (NCBI): domain Eukaryota; kingdom Metazoa; phylum Arthropoda; class Insecta; order Diptera; family Stratiomyidae; genus Odontomyia; species Odontomyia ornata. Next base: position 222,492,951 of record OZ017739.1, read on the forward strand.
GTAGACCAAGGTGGCAATTGTCCTGGTGAATATCAGCCATTAGTAACTTAGTCAGCGGATGTTTGTACGGTAGTAGCATTGAATGTTTTGCATCAAATGATAGGTTTGATGCCTCTAGTCTACCTCCAACACGCAGTATTCCCCTTTCGTCAAGAAAAGGTGTCAGGTCAACTATTGAACTATTTTTGTTGAGCTCTCTCTGATGAAACAAGGCCTTTATTTCATCACGAAATTCATCTTGCTGGATACACTTTATAATGACCTCTAATGCTCTAGATAACTCGTGACTTGTGAGTGAATTGGCCAAAGGTGTACTCGACGTGAGTCTTTTCTGCATGCGTTTTGTGAATCTGAGCACATATGCGACAATCCGCTGTAATCTTTTGAAGGAGTTTCGATGATGAATATCGTCAACAAAATTGGATGCCTTGATAAATGCTGTCATCGATGCAAGTTTTGCCTTCGTTTCTAAGTTACAGGACTGTCGCTCTGTATATTCTGGCGGCCATAGTGTCTGAGCTCCATGCAAAAAGGGTGGTCCATAGAACCAAATGTTACACGTTGCCAATTCTGTGGGTGCAATACCACGAGAGAGAATGTCAGCGGGATTGTTTTTTGAGTCCACATGTCGCCATTGTTTTGTTACAGAAAATGATTGAATGCATGATACCCTATTAGCAACAAAGGTATTGAATGCTGAAGCTGTTGCGTTGATCCACCCTAAAACAATTTCAGAGTCAGTCCAGAAGTACTGTAGGATCTCCTCCATTTGTAAGGCAGCTTTGACTCTTTGGGCAAGCTCCGTACCCAATTTTGCGGCGCATAGCTCTAACCGTGGAATCGTTATTGGACGAATCGGAGCCAAACGTGATTTTGAGCACAGAAGTCGAACGATAATTCTCCCATCCATCAGGGTTGCTCGAGCGTAGACCGCAGCACCATATGCCTTTTCTGAGGCATCACAAAAGATATGTAACTGGAATTGTTTGGGTTTCTCTCTCGCAAAAACGTGGCGAGGAAACTGTACCTTTTCTAAAGCTTGCAAATTCCTTTGAAAGCTGAGCCACCTAGTAAACATTCCTTCTGGCAAGGCCGCATCCCAATCCCGCTCTAAGCGCCAAATGTCCTGCAGGAAAACCTTGTCGGTGACGATGACCGGACCCATAATGCCTAGTGGATCAAACATTCTAGCGATGTCGGAAGATACTGTCCTCTTCGTTATTTTTGTATCCCTTAGGAAGCCAAGTTAGGCCGAGCGTTTTAATGAAATCTTCAGTGTGACTGCTAAAATCCAACAGCACTTCTTTGTCATCAGGAGCAATATTGTGCAAAAGGCGAGGATGGCTGGCACACCATTTGTGGAGCTTCATACCAGCGCCTTCTAATATTTTGATTAGTTCATCTTGCGCTTGAATTGCATCTGCTAAGGTATCTGAGCCCGTCATGACGTCATCCACGTAAAAATCTCGTTTTAATACATTGGCACCAAGTGGGTAACGCTGCATTTGATCCTGAGCAAGCCTTTGCAGACATTTAGTTGCCAAATAAGGAGCACACGTCGTTCCATATGTAACGGTGTTTAACTGGTAGTAACGTAGTGGCTGACTTGGTTCATTCCTCCAGACCAACAGTTGGTATTTACGGTCATCAGGATGCAGCACTATCTGCCGGTACATCTGTTACGCCCTAAAAGACACGCTGAACAGAAGGAACTATTCCAGCTACCATGTAGTTAAATGCCAAAGCATTTACTAAAGATTCCTCTGTAAGTGTCTTCCGCTAAATATCACCCCAAGTCTGATTGAGATGAGTACGCCATAAAAATAAATATCGATAACATTTTAAAAAGCCTTCATTTGTCCATTTAAGCATTTTGAGCGACCACTGAATTATCCAAACATTCATTCACCACATACGGCACCACGAAGGGGATTCCCAGCTCAAATAACACTCGGCGGAACTAAAAGCAAAAGCATTGGCTCGTGCCACTATGGACACATGTCCACATTTGTTATTGTTTTGGTGAAATTTCATCATGAATCAAGCGTCTAGAAACTCTTTCCGTACGACGAGTGATGGAATACCCGAGACGTATAGTCGTTTTGTTCGTAATGTATTTTGCTCTGTAAGAAACTTGCGCCAAGATTTTAATAAAGAATCACGGTAAAGAAGATGTTCACCGTCAATGAAAATGTTATGAAAAGTATCGGGTTAAACTTGGAGTTGCATACGGATTTTAATAAAGAATCACGGTAAAGAAGATTTTCACCGTCAATGAAATTGTTATGAAAAGTGTCAAGTTGAGCTTGAGCTTGCATATGAATTTTCTTGAAGAATTACGGAAAGGAAAATTGTAATGCATTCATTAAAATCGAAAGCAAATCGTAAACAATGAACATCTTTTAAACGTACATTACCATTAGCCCCATATGAAAACACGTTCGTACGTATAAACATTTCCGTACACACATGGTTTCATATGTACAACAGTACTAACGTACAACGAACAAAGATAATTCTGTGTACACATGGTTTCATATGTACAACAGCACAAACGTATAATGAACGAAGACTATCGCGTGTTAAATTACATGAAAGTGTTAAAGGCACGCGCTACAAAAAAAAAACAAATTGCCTTCAACGCTTTCGCTCCCTTGATGCACTTGACATCGCTCATATGCGGGGTCTAAGAACTTCTCATATGAATGCAATGTCTTGTTTCTATTTTTTTCTTATAGGAAAATAAACACGCGAAGATGAATGCGTTTACTTCACGTTGAGTTAAAGTTTTTTTTTTATCAATATGAGAAATGCAATATATTTGGTATTGCTATTAAGAATGTAGATTTTTTTTGAATAATGCTTTCAACGTGGGAAATGCATCGTGTAGAATTGCTAATAAGAATGTGAATTTTTTTCGCATAGTTTTTCGGGAAAGAATATTAGAGATAGGAAATTGTATGTAAAATGTTTTTGCTAGAGTAGACAAAATATGTTTAGAATACGTTAAGAAATTGAATATGTATTTGTATTGAAGACGAAGTAAAATTGTATAAATAGGATAAGTCGATGTGGAAATAAATCACTTCTTGGTCTAACTTAAATCGGCGAGTTTGCCTCTGTTTTCTTCCATCAAGACAATCAATCCGGCGTTGATCGCCTTAACTATATGCGTGCCTAGACGCTCTAGAATTACTAGGTAAATATACAAATTAATATTTTTCCCTGAAAGGAAAAAGTAGAGGCACAGGATATAGGTAAGTGTAGGGACGACAGATGATGTTGCATACAACCCATGCATAGCATCGCAGGGTCGTAACAATTGGCGCAGCCGGTAGGATTTCGGTTTGCGTGGGCAGCAATATTTTTACTGCATCGCAATAAAACTGGGTGTCATAATCTCATGGTGCCTCCGGAATCCGTTCCTACTTATTCTTGCAATATCGTCTCCTTACACTCCTGTACTCACGGCCCATACTTAAACTTCAACTCCAGATAGAAGAACCAAGCTTTAACAAAAAGCACTAATAATATTTCCTGATTACAGTGAGAAAAAAAGTTTGATTCAAAGTTAAAAAAAAAAAACACTACACTAAACTGTGCTGAAAATACCCGATAAAACATTTCACACGCGAGCTACAAGACAAATACACCCTTATCAATTAATAGTTATACGACGGTGTTTATACGCTGACTAACAAATTGAACTTCTGAACGAAAGAACTTTCAACGACAACGATATCCACCATCAATCTACTCCAACCGGTAAAAGTACTGGTTTAACATTAAGAAGTGGTCGAACTCTACAACCAATTAGAAGTAAGTCAGAATCATCTTTATTAGAAACCCAATTTGGAGTCACACGAGAACTTGCGACCCAGGAATTAGCATCTTTTATCAAATTAACAGATACTATAAGCCAAATACACAACAAAAGACTCGAGAGAGTCATACACTTTCGCGAAAATACAGAACGGTTTAAAGAAGAAATCCAACGATTTCGTGAAATCTCGTTAGCTCAAGAAATCAGTCCTCGAGACCTATCGCAATCGTTTAAACCAGCCCTTACGTCCCAAGACTTTAAGTTTTCCTTCGAATCATATAACGTTCTGCAAACACCCCCTTCCTTGCGGCACAGCCTCATGACAAACGATAAAACCTCTGAAAAATCTGTATTAAAAACCAGCAATATGGCAGACTATACAAAAGTGGCCAAATTAATGGGGCAAATGATACCCGTTTTCTCAGGAGCCCCAACCCCTACATTGATTCTTGAGCTACAAACATTCATAGGCTGTAGCAAAAGAGTCTGGCAATGCCTGAGTTCCCCGGAACAGTCGGCCTTTATGCAAATTTTCCCCACGCGTCTCCGCGGTGAAGCATACCAACTCATTGCCTCAAACTTCCCCACGACCATCGAAGCTGCCGAAAAACTCCTAAACCAAGTCTATCTACCAAGAGAGACTTACCAGGATTTGATAAATGGATTGATTACGGCTAAACAGGGTTCTTCCGAGACTCTCGCGGCTTTTACATCATGCCTGCGACAGCTACTAAAGCGGTGCCAGGAAGCTGCGTTAATCAAATATGGCGAACAAGCTACTAAGGTAATCAGTCTACATTTGGAGGATTTTGCAAAAGGAAGGCTTAGAAGTGGAGTAACTGATCCTCATCTGTGTCAGTATCTGCTCAATAACGAGGAAGCTACTTTCGAGGAACTAGTCTCTAAGGCGTTAGATAGGGAAAAACTTCAACAGGGAGCTGTCCCCTTCCAACCAAACTGCGGTCAACCATATTTAAATTTTCTACCCACCCCAGCCCCAATTTCCTTTAACCCCACAACATTTCAACTTAACCCCTACGTTGCACCCTTTCAACAACAAGCTCCAGTCACTTCAAATACGAATGTAGGGAAGCCTAATAAATATTCAAACATTACTTGCAATTTTTGCAAGAGAAAGGGGCACACCTACAGAGACTGTTACCACAGGAAAAATACCCCTTTTTGCCCAAACTGTAAAGAATATGGACACGATCTGAGGGACTGTAATGCAAACCCACCCAGCACCCAACTCAACATCAGCGATACAAAAAAAGTTTACAATGTACAAGCACCATGTGATTTTTGCGGTCGTACAAGTCACACCGTAAGCACATGTCGTCAAAAGGAAAAATGGGAAGCAAAAACTCAGGGAAACGGACAACAGTCGAGCCGGAAACCCCCGACTCGACTTTAAAATTAAGAACAGAAAAAGTGGTCATTACTAAACCTACTCAAGTAATGGAGCAAAATTCCTCAAAAGAAAACAAGCAAAAAATAATAAAAAGAGAGAATATGAACCATGATTCTAAACTAGTTACAATAAAGCTACCCTTAGATATAGGAGTTCAAGATTATACAACCCTAACAATAGACACTGGCGCAAAAGTCAGTATAATCAAAAGAACCGCGTTAAACGATTCCTGTTTAATAATCCCCGAGCAAAAAATAACACTGCTAAGCCCCTTTGGAAAAGGTAAAACCCTGGGAGTAACGCAAGGCAACTTTACCCTCTCTTCCACGCTACCTTGCACTTTCCAAGTTGTAGACACAATACCAGGAATACCCAATGACGGCTTGCTAGGAAACGATTTTTTAGCAAAAAATTGTGATATCGAAGGACCAAACCAGGCACTCAAGTTTCCTCGCACGGAATTTAGCTGTAAGGAATTTTCAGTCCCACTAAAAATTTAAGCAGACACAGCGAATAGGCATCTGGCTAAAACGGTGACGTCGAATGGCGCTATAGTGATACCCAAAAAGGTTTCAGCAGGCGTGACACAACGAAGAGGGCTACAGAGTGATGAAAACTGTGACTGCGAAATAGTAAAGGCACCCACTAGGGGTAATTTAGAAGGGATACATAAGGTTACTTTAGAGAAGGCCATTATCATGTACCCCCGAACCCAAAATATAGTAGAGGTAACGATACATTTAGCACAAGAAATGCTCTGTCTCTCGCAAGAGATGGAACCCGGAGTATTTTTGGCAAACTGTCTGGTTGGCCCATCAAAAACAGTGGTCAGTATCCTTAACTCCAATGAGCCCCCTGTTACAATTACTCAGCTGCAATTGGTGCTCCAGGCATTGAATGAATACCATATCGAAACACTAAATAAAATAAGCGGAATTTATGAGCCAGAAAGGGAATACAATCCTAACCCAAGCATTACGGGTAATAAACAAATAAACCAACTTACGTTGGCACCTAATAAAGCTAGCTTTCACCCAGAAGTAATAATGCGGAACGCAAAGCTGAAGCAACAACTCTCACTATATGAACATTTAAATCCCGAAGAAAAAGCGGCAATAACAAAACTTTGTCAAGACTCTAACGAAATTTTCCATTTACCAGGTGACAAACTCACCTATACAAAAGCAATGACTCATGAAATCCCGCTAATAGCCAACCAAGCCCCAATTAACCAAAAGATGTACCGGCTAAGTCAACCTCAGAAGGAAATAATAAATGAACAACTGAAAGAAATGTTGGACAGTGACATCGTCCAACAAAGCAAAAGCCCCTGGAATTCCCCTCTCTTGGTAGTGCCCAAGAAAGCAGGCGCCGACGGGGAAAAGGAATGGCGAGTTGTAGTCTATTTCAGAAAATTGAACGACAAAACAATAGGAGATGCCTTTCCACTACCACGAATTGAGGACATCTTAGACCAACTTGGCCACTCACGTTACTTCAGCACCCTCGATTTAGCTAGCGGGTACCACCAATTGCTCGTGCAACCTAAAGATCGACCTAAAACAGCTTTCAGTACAAATTATGGCCACTATGAATTTAAGCGAATGCCATTTGGATTAAAAGGGGCACCCGCCACATTCCAAAGACTGATGAATTATATCCTAACCGGTCTAAAAGGATTTGATTGTTTTGTCTACCTGGATGATATAGTAGTTTATGGAAAAAATTTAGAAGACCATATCAGCAAACTGCGAAAAATTTTCACCAGACTTAAAGAGAATAACCTGAAACTTCAACCTGAGAAGTATCAATTCTTACGACCTGAGGTCGTCTATTTAGGTCACATTTGTTCCCAAAAAGGTGCTCGCCCAGATCCCAGTAAAACTCAATGCGTTCAAGATTTCCCGGTTCCCAATACAGTTAGACGACTGCAATCCTTCTTAGGCCTAGCCAATTACTATCGTTAATTTATTCCGGACTTCTCTAAAATAGCCAAGCCTCTAACGAACTTACTCCGGAAGGGTGTCAAATATACTTGGACTAACAAATGCATGGAAGCATTCCAACTTTTAAAAAATTCTTTAATTAAACCCCCCTCTTTTAGCCTACCCTGATTTCACTAAGCCATTCAATCTTACCACTGACGCCAGCAATGAAGCGTTAGGAGCAGTCCTGTCACAAGGAGAAATTGGAAAAGATAAACCAGTAGCATATGCAAGTCGCACACTAAATAAAGCGGAAAGTAACTATTCGACCATTGAAAAGGAACTCCTGGCAATTGTGTGGGCAGCAAAAATTTTTCGATGCTACTTACAAGGCCGGCGTTTCACGGTTTATACTAACCACAAACCTCTTAAAGGAATATTCAATGTAAAAGACCCTACCACACGATTGGTAAGGTTCCATCATAAACTTTCAGAATTCGACTACCAAATAGAGTATAAACCGGGCAAATATAATACTAATGCCGATGCATTGAGCAGAATTCCCCATGAGGCACTAGAAGAGTCTGAACAAAATAATCAGTGCAACATTGTCACACGAGCACAGGCGCAAAATCAAGTGCAGCTACAAGACAAACCACCACCTGCAGCGATTAACAATGAAGAATTGTTAGACTCACAGATTAATATACCAGCTACCAAACAAGTAACAGATATAGTTCCAGAAACAACAAATCCTAATAATATTGGCAATGATTCGGCACTATCAGACCCTACCCAAAATATATTACAAGGCCCACCCAAAGTAACTATCCTAACATCCCCCGAAGTAATTAGCGCGGTGCTATATGAATTCCACGACTCCACCTTTGGAGGACACCAAGGAGTCTCAAAAACTTACAAAAAATTAAGAAACAGTATGGATGGTAAAAAATGCTGAAAGATATCAAAAACTATGTCAAGAAATGCAAGAAGTGTCAAACAATGAAAAACTCCCAAAAACATCGCATGGCCATGGTAATCACTGATATAGCCGAAAAACCCTTCGATAAGATTTACCTAGATATAGTAGGACCCTTAGTAGAAACATCCTCAGGAAATAAATACATATTAACATTCCAGGACAACCTCACCAAATTCGTAAATTGGTACGCCATACCCAATATAGAATCGGAAACAATAGCAAAAATGTTTTCCGATGAAATAATAACAAGGTACAGAATACCCAAACAAGTAGTGACAGATCAAGGGGCTAATTTTATAAGTGAGCTATTTAAAAGAGTATGTAAATTCTTACATATAAAAAAGCTGCAAACATCAGCCTACCATCCCCAGTCAAATGGAGCTTTAGAAAGAGCTCATAGACCGCTGATAGAATATCTACGTTCTACGGTAGATAGCAACCCACAATCATGGGACCAATTTTTAAGAACCGCAGCCTTTGTATATAACAATAGTGAACGCGACAGCACCAAGCTCACACCAATGGACTGCCTTTTCGGTTTTACAGCAGAAATACCCTCAAACCTTAAAAAAGAGCCAACCCCAATCTACAACCACGAAAATTATTATTTCCTTTTAAAACATAAGCTTCAGAAAATGTATTCGATAGTGCGAAAAAATATATTAAAAAGCAAAGTAAAATCAAAAACATACTATGACCAAAACACGAAGCCAATATCTTTCCACATAGGAGACAAAATTTTATTAAAAAATGAAAACAGGAAGCATAAATTAGTGCAAGTATGGGTAGGCCCGTATATTGTTAAATCAATCACCTCCCCTGTCAACACAACAATTCCGATAGGGAAGAAGCTAGTAAATGTCCATAATAACAGATTAAAACCATTCTACGAATAACTTTTCCTTTTCCCCCTTTCAGTCATGGCAAATGCAATGATTTTACTACTAATCTCCGTTGTAATCACGGTTCAAGCCAAAACCAATCCTTATACAACAACTCCTATTGTAAACACAGGGATATTGTTGGAAGACTTAGGAACCATACTGAGCTACCACAGCACATAGAATATTGTAACGGAACTCAACTTAGGAGATATTCAATCGCAATTAAACCTCGCTGAACGCACTGAACAACTTGTATATTTACTGTGCTCAGTGAACAACACGGGATGCAAAGAACAGCAACGTCACATACAAGTCCTTGTGGAAAATCTAAAATTCCGCTCAGAAACCCTTCGCGAATCATTGATTTCTAGAAGAAACAAAAGATCACTCTTTGATGGGATAGGTCAAGCAATGCACTCACTGTTTGGCACAATGGATAATAAAAACGAACAAGAATTATATAGCAGATTAAATCTATTGGAGCATGATGGAGAAGAACTAGTAAAACTAGAAAAGCAACGAATCAGCGTCGTAAAAACGTCACTGGAGGAACTCCACAAACCATTAACCAACGTGATCACCAGACAACAACAAATTGCCGAAGAAACTCGAGATATTTCTAACATTACAGATGCATTAATAGCAAGCGAACGCAAATAACTATTATTAACAACACTATTGGCGCAATTATTAGAAATAGAATTTAGACAACGTACTCTAATAGACATTGTAGTATCTATTCAACTGAATCAAATCCACCCCCTTCTTATTTCTAAACAAAAGTTGAAAAATGTATATACAAAGCCTGGTAATAAATGTCCAGAATACTGTGACCAAATATTGGCGCAAACAGCAGATATACAGCACTACAGGCTGCAAGATAAATTCCTAATAGTAATCAAACTACCCATATTTCAATTACCACTTATGCAATTGCAACAAATCCACACCTTCCTGATCGCCACCAATAAATCATTTCTAATGATCTCATATGTCGAGTCATATAGCAAGTAACATACCCACTCAGCAATTTCTTTTACTACAAGGAGACAATTTATCAAACTCTAAAAAAATTAAACATCCCGAACCTGGTGATCTATATGTAATGCCACTTACGACTCCTGTAATCAGAGCTCCACCGTCAACGAACAAAATAATAGCATTGCTGCACAACCCCTTCAATAGAAATGTTAATCTATCCCTTCGGATCAGCACTACAATTGGAAATACTTTCATTAAATTAAACAAACCCAATAGCTGGATATATTTTCTTCAATCAGAAATTCCCATTCACGTCAAATGTAACGAAAATGTTACCACACACACCCTCATGGGCCAAGGAATTTTATACCTCCATTTCCCTTGCAGTATACAACTATATGATTTAATGATACCATACGAAGCAGAAAGTACTCACAAGTTCGAGATAAAACAACCAAACTTTTTCCCCGAGATTGACCCAAATGTAATAAATCTCAACATAACCAGCCTAACTCGTATTCCTATTAATAGCTCGCTGCAACTATTCTTAGAAAAAGATGTGAACAAACAATTTCACACCGACTCCCACTCCCTTAACGAGATTTATGACCAATTGAATGAAATACATTCAAAGAAACGAACAAGCAGCATATGCATTTATCCACAGCATCCCTCAGCTTAACAACAATTGGCATCATAACAATAGGGATATACCTGTCTATTCGACACATAAAATGCTGCAGGAAACAAAATCGTCTAACAATCACCAATCGGGAATCAAACCCAACATTTACCCTTAACCTCGATAAGCAAGAAACGAAACCTCCGATGGTGGCCCAATCTCAAGACGACGAAGCAATAATACCCCAACCCCCGCCACGATCTCTACAGTTAGTTTAAACAAAAAAAAAAGAGAAGCCCTATTTCCTATTCATTAACTATTAACGATTAACCTCTAACGAAATACTAATATTAATTTATAAAAATCGAGCTCTGCTTATCAACTCGATAATAGTAAACAAAAATCTCGATCATAGTAAATAAAAATCGAGCTCTGCTTATCAACTCGATCATAGTAAATAAAAATCGAGCTCTGCTTATCAACTCGATCATAGTGAATAAAAATCGAGCTCTGCTTATCAACTCGATCATAGTAAATAAAAATCGAGCTCTGCTTATCAACTCGATCATAGTAAATAAAAATCGAGCTCTGCTTATCAACTCGATCATAGTAAATAAAAATCGAGCTCTGCTTATCAACTCGATCATAGTAAATAAAAATCGAGCTCTGCTTATCAACTCGATCATAGTGAATAAAAATCGAGCTCTGCTTATCAACTCGATCATAGTAAATAAAAATCGAGCTCTGCTTATCAACTCGATCATAGTAAATAAAAATCGAGCTCTGCTTATCAACTCGATCATAGTAAATAAAAATCGAGCTCTGCTTATCAACTCGATCATAGTAAATAAAAATCGAGCTCTGCTTATCAACTCGATCATAGTAAATAAAAATCGAGCTCTGCTTATCAACTCGATAATAATAAATAAAAATCGAGCTCTGCTTATCAACTCGATCATAGTAAATAAAAATCGAGCTCTGCTTATCAACTCGATCATAGTAAATAAAAATCGAGCTCTGCTTATCAACTCGATCATAGTAAATAAAAATCGAGCTCTGCTTATCAACTCGATAATAATAAATAAAAATCGAGCTCTGCTTATCAACTCGATCATAGTAAATAAAAATCGAGCTCTGCTTATCAACTCGATAGTAATAAATAAAAATCGAGCTCTGCTCATAACCTCGGTCAAATATAATAATTTGTAAAAATCAAGCTCTGAATAAGCAAATATTTTAAAAAATTGTAAATCACCGCAAAAAGTACAAAAACAAAAAAAAAAAAAAAATTAACTGAGCTCTGCTACTCACCTCAAACAAAAAAAAATGTATTGCTTCTATTTGTTTACAATAACAATAATAATCATCTGTAAACACCGAGCTCTGCAAGTCAACTCGATTAAAATTCAAATATAAGTTACAAGAAAATGTACATAATTACAAAAAAAAAAAACTATACTATAACAATTTTATTTTTAAGCATCAAGATCTACTAGTAGCATTATAAAAAAAAAAACAAAAATCCAGATGCAGAAATATTTTTAATCATAAGAACACATACATAATATTATTAAGTACATCAATACTTTAAATACAAAAATTGTAATTGTTATCACCAAAAAAAAAAAAAAAAACAAATATATATATTTAAACACTAAATACATCTATTGTTAAAAACAAGAAAAACATTAAGCTACACAAAGAATTGAAATTAATTACATAGCAAAATATAGTTATATATTAATAGATAAATCCATTATATACCACTCAAAATAATGCACCCAAAGTCAATAAAGTAAAACAAGCCATGAAATTTTTTTTAAATAGAATAAAAATACCACAGCGTAATCTTTAACAAACTAACAGTCGCCATAAATGTTTAATGCAACTAATGACAATCAACGTATAGAGCCAAAAAATAAAAAAAACAACCTACTAGTTTCAACTCTTAAAATAACATAACAATCGACGTGCGGCTCATCTCTCCAAGACTCGCCACAGACATTCAAAATGGGGGAAGATATTGTTACGTCCTAAAAGACACGCTGAACAGAAGGAACTATTCCAGCTACCATGTAGTTAAATGCCAAAGCATTTACTAAAGATTCCTCTGTAAGTGTCTTCCGCTAAATATCACCCCAAGTCTGATTGAGATGAGTACGCCATAAAAATAAATATCGATAACATTTTAAAAAGCCTTCATTTGTCCATTTAAGCATTTTGAGCGACCACTGAATTATCCAAACATTCATTCACCACATACGGCACCACGAAGGGGATTCCCAGCTCAAATAACACTCGGCGGAACTAAAAGCAAAAGCATTGGCTCGTGCCACTATGGACACATGTCCACATTTGTTATTGTTTTGGTGAAATTTCATCATGAATCAAGCGTCTAGAAACTCTTTCCGTACGACGAGTGATGGAATACCCGAGACGTATAGTCGTTTTGTTCGTAATGTATTTTGCTCTGTAAGAAACTTGCGCCAAGATTTTAATAAAGAATCATGGTAAAGAAGATGTTCACCGTCAATGAAAATGTTATGAAAAGTATCGGGTTAAACTTGGAGTTGCATACGGATTTTAATAAAGAATCACGGTAAAGAAGATTTTCACCGTCAATGAAATTGTTATGAAAAGTGTCAAGTTGAGCTTGAACTTGCATATGAATTTTCTTGAAGAATTACGGAAAGGAAAATTGTAATGCATTCATTAAAATCGAAAGCAAATCGTAAACAATGAACATCTTTTAAACGTACATTACCATTAGCCCCATATGAAAACACGTTCGTACGTATAAACATTTCCGTACACACATGGTTTCATATGTACAACAGTACTAACGTACAACGAACAAAGATAATTCTGTGTACACATGGTTTCATAAGTACAACAGCACAAACGTATAATGAACGAAGACTATCGAGTGTTAAATTACATGAAAGTGTTAAAGGCACGCGCTACAAACAAAAACAAATTGCCTTCAACACTTTCGCTCCCTTGATGCACTTGACATCGCTCATATGCGGGGTCTAAGAACTTCTCATATGAATGCAATGTCTTGTTTCTATTTTTTTCTTATAGGAAAATAAACACGCGAAGATGAATGCATTTACTTCACGTTGAGTTAAAGTTTTTTTTTTATCAATATGAGAAATGCAATATATTTGGTATTGCTATTAAGAATGTAGATTTTTTTTGAATAATGCTTTCAACATGGGAAATGCATCGTGTAGAATTGCTAATAAGAATGTGAATTTTTTTCGCATAGTTTTTCGGGAAAGAATTTTAGAGATAGGAAATTGTATGTAAAATGTTTTTGCTAGAGTAGACAAAATATGTTTAGAATACGTTAAGAAATTGAATATGTATTTGTATTGAAGACGAAGTAAAATTGTATAAATAGGATAAGTCGATGTGGAAATAAATCACTTCTTGGTCTAACTTAAATCGGCGAGTTTGCCTCTGTTTTCTTCCATCAAGACAATCAATCCGGCGTTGATCGCCTTAACTATATGCGTGCCTAGACGCTCTAGAATTACTAGGTAAATATTCAAATTAATATTTTTCCCTGAAAGGAAAAAGTAGAGGCACAGGATATAGGTAAGTGTAGGGACGACAGATGATGTTGCATACAACCCATGCATAGCATCGCAGGGTCGTAACACATCTTTTGTATATCAGCTGTAAAAACATAGCGAGGTAGCCGGAAACGGAGCAAGATTGAAAACAAATCGTCTTGAATTGTTGGTCCAGTATGCAGTATGTCGTTTAAAGATATATTTGTAGTTGTCTTGCAGGAGGCATCGAAGACTACCCTGAGTTTAGTTGTGCTGTTTTCGAGTTTTAGGACACAATGGTGTGGGAGAAAATACCGTGAGCCTTCACACGATTGCAAGGTTACCTCTTCCATATGACCGAGCTTGATGTATTCATTTACGAACTCCTTATAGTGCCTTTGCAGCTCGGCATTCTTTTGAAGTCTCCATTCTATTTCGAAGAATCTGCGAGGGGCAATATCCTTGGATTCGCCTAATTTTTCGGGATCGTCATTGAACGGCAGTCTCACCAGAAATCGGCCCTCGCGGGTTCTTTGTGTCGTCTAGCAGAAATGTGTTTCGCAAGATTTCTCCGCTGAAGTATGATGCGGTTTGTTGTCCGTCACTTCCTCTAGCTTCCAAAACCTTTCAATTGTGTTATTCAGCCTTTGATCTTCTGTAAGAACTCCGCAAGTAACAGAAGCGGTATGATCAGTGTTGACCTTGCCGGCCAAAATCCATCCAAAAAGTATATTTTGCAATACTGGCAATTCGCTGCCTAACTTTATTTGGCCAATCGATAGTAAATCATAGAAGTGTTCAGCACTTAGAAGAAGGTCGATGCGTTCCGTATGATGGAAGTTTGGATCAGCTAGCTTCAAATTTTTGGTATTGGCCATTCCGATATGTTTAATTCCATCGATGGCTGAGGCGATATTATTTTGTCGAGTACATATGCCTCTAAAAGCGTAGTGTATGCATTCAATCGTGACTGCAATACAATGTTTACCCTTTTCTGGGTCCTTTGAGTAGTACCTCTAACCTTTTCAATGCATGTGGCGTGAGACCGAGAAGATAAACCCAGCTGCCTTACAATGCGTTCAGTTATTAGATTGACTTGTGATCCGGGATCCAATATGGCTCGGCACTCCATGCTTTTTCCGTTGCTGCTTGTAAGCTTAACAATAGCAGTGCTCAGGAGTACGTGGCCGCTCGTCCTTTTGTTGTGGAGCGTAGTCAAAGATAATGAGGATGTATCCTGACGTTGTTTGACTTCTGATTTTGGATCACTGGAGGTCTTGGATACCTCCATTTTCTACTTAGATTCGCTGTTCAAGTGCAACAGGCTGTTTTGTTTTCTTGAGCATTCTTTACATCCTCGCGATGTACAGGCAGTAGCTCGATGTCCTTCTTTGAAGCAGTTAACACATATTCCCTTGGTTTGGACTAATTTGAGCCTTCTTGATGGAGTAAGCTTCAAAAATTCTGGGCAGTAATAGATCGGATGGGTTTTATTGTAAACCAACCATGACGATGTTGCCACTGCTGCAGCTGTAGCCTTTGTGGTTTTCTTCGGAGCTTCCTCAATGCCTTTGGTTTTGTTGTCTAAAGCCTTCAGTGCTTGAAAACGCATTTCCAAGAATGACAAAAACCCTTTCATTGGTTGCAGACTGCGCGGATTCGTTAACGATTGCTCATACAAAGAATGAGTAGCAGAGTCCAGCTTCTTTATCAGGATGTGTAGAAGCATTGGATCCCATCCTTCAGTACTGATGTTCATATTTTCTAGACCTCTAATGCATTCCTGAGTCGTATCATGCAGTGATCTTACGACTGCGGCTGATGGCTTATCGCTTGCACAAGATGGTTGGCCCAGTAGTTTGTTGATAAGAGCAGCAACCAATAATCTACGATTATCGTATCTATCATTGAGCGTCTTCCAGGCTGACTCATAATTATCGTCGGACAATGCAAAATTCCTTAGAAGTTTTTCAGCCTCTCCTGTCAAGTTAGCTTTGAGGTACCACATCTTCTGGCAGTTTGACATCGTTTGATTGTGCACCATCTGTACGAAAAGGTCGTGGAATTGTCGCCATTGAAGATATTCGCCATCAAATTTAGGGAGCGTAATTTTTGGAAGGTTTACTCCAGGACTTGAAGATGCTAACGGGGCTGGTGCAGGTGTAGGTCTCAGCACTTCGAATTTAATTTCGAGTCGAATCAACCAATCCTGAGTGATCTCTTCAAGTTTTATGTGTTGATTGAGATCGTAACCGAATAACACTGGGTCATCGGTGCGCTCTAATATTTCTTGATGATAGCCCTCTAGCTGTGTCCAATATTTGTTGATCAACTCCATTTTTAGCTTGTAAAAAGGGCGAGGCTGTTCAGCTACATCTAGCCGGGCGACCAATCGTCGTAATGAGTCAGCTAGTGCTTTATGCCTTCGAATAAGCTTCAGGACTTTTTCATCAGCAGTTGGTGAGGGCTCATTAGGCATGTCAGACCTACTAGGCGTATCAGCGCGAGGCATCTCAGTTGGTTCCTTGTGGATGCCTTCAGCCGCATGCCTTAACGCCAGCAATTTTTCCTTGAAGTGCGCTTGAAAGTTCTGGAAATTGGTTTGTGTTGTGTCATATAGCTCACTCAAAAAATATTCGTGAGTCATGGGCACATCTTTCAATGCTCGAATTTTGGAATCCGTTTCCTCGAAGATATCCCAGGATGCCTCAATTCTTCGAAGCCTCTCTTCAAAATACTCCGGCCTTTGCTTTCGGGCAGCGGGATCCTTCTTGTAGTTAGCAATTACTGCATTGATTTCGGCAGCTAAACGCGTCTGCTGCTCGGCTAAGCGATCCATGTTGTCTGAAAAATGCGGTGTCTCAAGAACGATGGATTAACTCCTGCTACGATCCTATCACGTCGGGATCACCAAATGTTGAATCAAGACTCTTTTGCCTTGACTTTTCTGAACTTGGGCCTTATGCCAAGTTCCGTTACTCCAGTGCAATGTACTGGCGTAACTTTAATTGTAATTATTGGCCTTATGCCAATAACTAATACGCGTGTTTTGTATTTTGCACAAGTGCATAAACTTGTACAAAATATAATTGTGTTGAATCGGTTGGCCTTATGCCAGTTACACCAACCTATCCCAGTTCTTTACTAGGATACGAGTAGTTCTAATTTTGTACAAGTACGTAAACTTGTACAAAATAAATGCTGTTAGGTAGTATAAATGAAAACACACGCCTTGACTATTCGACTTCAAGTGAAGTTTATTTGGATCTCAATCTTTTATATTAAAACTAAGTACATCGTAGAGTTGTAATTCCCACGCCAAGAAATGCAAACGCAACGAGTATTAAAACTAAGTACATCGTAGAGTTGTAATTCCCACGCCAAGAAATGCAAACGCAACGAGATTCACCTATTCTAAAATAGGTAGATCACGTTGCATCCACATCTGAATTTTGTCTAGCGCACATCGACAAGACATGTCGAAGCGCGCTAGGCAAAACAAGTGTCAATTACAGCTCCACGATGCACGTACAATTTATTGTCTTGAAACAAGAACTTTAAGAATTTTGATGTACAATAATGAACTTTAGGTGGTGATATCTATGAGAATCAACATATGGGAATTTTGTTTTTCTGTAATGTCGAATTGCTGACCAAGATATTTTTGATGTTGATTCTCATAGACATCACTTCACATTGGAATTTGCTACAGAGACTGCACTGCCATGAGGATTTTCAGATGTCATCGGGCTTTGGATATTAAATAAAATATACGCGACTGATGAAAAAATTTCCTTAAAGACCAAATTTCTTATCGTAATCGTCATAACTGTGAAATAAACTAAGAAAAGTTGTGATTTTTTTGGCCGTAACCGTACGAAAATTTTGCGAAAAGTCAAGCGCAGAAACGAAAGACGGGAGGAAAATTTTCTGTCCAAGTTCGCTAAGTTCCGACTTCAACATTGTATTTGTGCAGCCTGTTGTATGTAAATATACATTTTTAGATAATTCACGTGCTCACCAGTCATTTTATAGTCCTAAAGGAATTGACTTACAGTCCTCCCCGACAAGCATGGCAAAAACAAGTAAGCATTAATGTCCTTACGCCGGGGAGTATTCGTCGTCTGAATGCCATCCAGTCGAAGTTGATTGCAACTATTTGCTAATGGGTCAGTACTTGTGTCCAGATTCGAGTATTAATCAAATCGATCCGAAAACTCAGCAATTGAGAGGATGCACCAAAAAAAATAAAGCCAAAGTGTAAAATATTGTCCAAGAGAATGTCATCGTCACGGGTTGACCAGTTCGTGCATAATTTGAACAACAAATTGTGTTTTCTTGTAATTTTCACATGCCTAAAATTCATGATCATTGCTTTGGCATTTGCGTCTTTCACAATGCTGGGTGCGCCTGCGACTGTTCTAATGAAGTGAGTACGGAATAGAAACAATTGCTCGCTGTAAAATTTTCTATTGACGTTTAAGGTAGCATCGTATGGGCCGCATATGAGTGGCAGATTGATTGATGTACCAAGGTGCAAATCGAATCGCCGGTACTGGAAGGAAACGTATTACATATCTCCACTGCACATTGCAAAAATATTGTAATTTTTAGCAACTTCTTATCAAACACATTCGGTTTAAGGAGCATAACATTTACCGTTGCATTATGCAGTTAAGTGGAGTATTGAATATTTGAATCAATCCGGTGACTCCATATTCCAACATTTTTTCACCTTTTCTCCAAACTTTTTCTAATCATTTGAAAATTTGTTAATCAACAAAAAATTTCCAGACATGGTTTATACAATACTTAAAACTACTGAATGGGATTAATGAGTATGTATTTCTTGCACTGTATAGATCAATTTATGACTTGCCGTGACGCCACTTTAAAACACATATCCTAAGATATGAACTGTCATGAACATGCTAGGAACACATAAAATATATTTTTAAATTTCTAATACATGCTATATCAATGAAAGTATGAAATTCCTGTTGAAATGTAGCTTTTGAATGTGATACTGAAAATTTCTGATATGTATTAAAGTATTCTTACTAGATTTACTTCATTATACTCGTACAATATTATCAAGCATTATGCCGCAAATTTCAATTATGATCAAATTCATGAGCTAGCTAAAAATTCGTTTTTCGTTACATATGAAGATTTCCTATATTTAAGTTTAAGTGGAAGTGATAAATCTTTAACATTCAATCAGCTGCTACATTCAAATTGTAAGTACGATTCACCCCGGCTCTACGTAGGAGTTTTAGTTTATTGAAATAGACTCAAACAATTTGTAATGGTTAAAATACAAATGTATAGCATATTTGAATATTTAATGTACCTGAAATGTAGAATGCATAGTCGATGTAAAAGAAAAATTGGAATGTATTGGATATTTGGTGTAGCTAAAGCTAAGATGAAAAATTTGTATATATGAAATTCAATTTTAATTTGTATGCAATATCAAAAATCAATTATTATTTTGAATAGTGATTATTATAAAACGTTTTATATTCCCCTAATTTGCCTATTGAACAAATTAAAATGAATTGTTAGGCTAACAAACGTCTTTCCTTTTCAGCTAACCCGTTTCTCTCCCAGTAGGAACATCAGCGACTGGTGAGTATGCCGCTACGAGGGTAGGGTTCGTGTAATCCGCGAAGGGCCGGTTTCGTGTCGCGTTCGGTACGCGGTACCATAATTTGCTTTGCGTTTTTTTAATAGAGTAGGTTATTTTGAAGTTCGAATTAGAGTAGAATGTCTTTCGGTACCGCTTCGGTGATATTGAGGAGTGCGTATTTTTGGCGGTTATTTAGATTCATTTCTTCCGGGGTGAGAAGTTGCTTTTTAAGAGTAAGAAGGACTACAAAGTGGGCTCCGGAAAAATGCTGGGCTCGCTCCAAAACTGTACAACTAGCCAACTGCGGGATCAATTACGAGGAAGTCGTTGAGGGCGTAACCAGTGTAAGATTGGGGTGCGGACACCTGTTCCATCGTATCTGTGCCCAGGAGCTCTTGCAAATATCCGATCTCTGTCCTTTATGCAGACGCCCGATCGAGCGAAGTGCCCTAGACGACCCCCTCGGACCACACGCCTCTGTGCGTGGAGCAGTGGCAAAAGACCCCCGGACTAATTAACAGCCCGAACCACTGCTGGACAACCAAGGAGCAGTGGGCAGAGAAGCTCCGATTGCAGGAGTACCTGCAGATGCCCCAACAGCGCATTCAAACATCACGATCAACCATACAATTTTAGATGAGATTTCCAAGACCTCAAAAGCAGCCAGTAGCCCAGTGGCGCAAGAACTCCACCTGGTTGGGAACCAACTCCCACTGCGGCTATGCTCGGGAATGGATCCTAGGACCCCAGAGTATCAACCTCGGCACAGTACTGCACCACCACTGATACCTACAATGCACGACTCAGTTCCTTACGGCAGCCCTACCAATGATGCGAATCACCCCATGAATTTCCCAACTCCAGCACGAGCCCCAACACCTCGCATGATGGAGAGCTGGCAACTCAGCTTCACCGGCTTTAATTCTATGACACCAGTGAACAGGTTCCTGTTCTGGATTCAGGCTCTAGTCACCGCATACCTCTTATTCAGTGGAGATGCTGCCAAATGTTACTGAAATTCCAAAGAATCCATAACACGCCCCGAATGGAATTCCTTCTGTGCAGCTTTTCGCAATTACTTTGATGACAGCCTCACTGAAATACAATTGCGTGAACAATTGTGGAAACGCAAGCAAGGCTCCCACGAACCATTCGACCAGTATTATACTAGTATACAGGTACTTCGCCTAGGCACTCGGTTACAAACCCCCATGCCTGAGGACGAACTGGTGGAAATCATCACGGAGAACATACGTTGGGAAGTTCAAAGCAGTCTTCTTCATGTGCCAATATACACTATACAGGGCTTACGCCTTTATGCCCGCAGGGAAGAACGACTAGATGAACGGGGAGGAACCTTTCATCCACGACCTCGTATAACGGGACCTTAATCAACAAAGCAACCATATTGCAGAGTTATTAACAGCCGGTCACGTAAATATGGAGCCGACACACGTACCGAGGAGCGGAGTCCCCCTGGATCGTGAGTTCGAACTAGCAACTGACCAACCTTTTGTCGAGGTAGTTACAAGTCCGGCGGTCTGTTGGAACTGCTGACAACCGAGACACCGGTTCTCTGCATGTCTAGCGGAACCAACGGTCTTGTATTACCGTTGCGGAAAAGCGGACACGTATGCCCCGGATCGCGCAAATTGCAAGTTGCGAAAAAAGCTTGCCAGCAAGTGCCGCAACCACCCGTTGGCACTCCTAAAGCCCGAACGGACAGATACTGAGCCCATTACTATGTGCCATCAAGCACTAGATAAGACTGATCTGCACCACCAAACACAGCTCTCCTGAAGTTCCACAGCCACCATCACGTGTTGCCGAGTCGGACGTTCAGGGGAATGGTAATGAGACGAAGGTCCCCTGGCACGTTAAGCCCTTTCATGTTAGACTGCGGGACTATCTAGCAACTTGTTAGCGCATTTTCAATGAAGAGGTGATCCTCACCACTCTTTCGTGAAGGAAGCGAGCCATGTGTCGGATGCGGAGCTTCTGGAGAAGGGTCAGGCAGTCGAGGAAGACGTTTCGGCCGATATACTTAGATGAACTGTTGAAGGACGATATTCACCCATACGTGTCAGTACACTTCCTGCAAAGTGACTGGTAGGCTTGATTGACACTGGAGCCAGTGTGAACTGCATAGCAGCTGATTTTGCAGGAGAGGTCCTGATGACTCACGCACACCAAATCCAGCATTTTACTACCTGGTTAAGCACGGCAGACGGAACTCATCACTCCGTAGTGGGGAAACTTACGACGGATGTCATCTTTAAAGGTATGTCTAAGTCTCTGAAATTCTACATTATACCCCAGCTAACACAGCATCCTTACTTAGTAGACTTCGTCCGAAAATTTAATTTGACCCTGGCATTATTTTCAAGCACGATATTTGACTCTGTTGCCACTGTCCATGACGCGACCCCGACTTCTCACTCACTTTGACATGCACTGGATGCCAATCAACAACATTGCATGAGAAGAAAGGTCTCGGTAGGACAACCTTGGTGTTTCACACAATAGATATGGGGGATGCTAAACCCCTAAAGCAGAGACATTTTGCCATATCTCCAGCGAAGGGAAAGTTGTTATATGCCGAAGTCGACCGGATGTTAGCACAAGGTCTGATCGATGATGGGCTTCCCCGGTCACTTAAGTTGTCAAGCCGAACAATGTCCGGCTATACTTAGATGCCCGACGTTTGAATGCCGTCACTGTCAAGGACGCATTTCCTCTACCGTTGATTGAGGGCATCTTGAGTCGATTAGATAAACCCCATTTCATTACGAGCTTGGACCTCAAAGATGCTTTCTGGCAAATCCCTTTAGATCCTGGCTCAAAAGAGAAGACAGCCTTCATGGCCCCTGGTCGCTCACTGCACCAGTTTGTGACCATGCCGTTTGGAGTGTGTAATGCCCCTCAAACAATGACGTGCCTTATGGATAAAGTGATAGAACCGCATTTACGGCACCAAGTTTTCGTATACTTGGACGACCTATTGCTTATAACCGAGACTTTTCAGGAACACATCTGCCTGCTTCAGGAAGTGCGTTTGCACATCTCGAAAGCAGGGTTAACCATCAACATACAGAAGAGTCCGTTCGTAATGACGGAAGTTAAGTATTTCGGTCACATCGTTGGCCATGGCAACATCAAAACCGACTCGAACAAGACACAAGTGATTGATGCTTTTCCACTGCCCAAGACTGCCAAGTAGTTATACCGATTCCTAGGTTTATGCGGGTGGTACGAATGATTTGTACGTGACTATGCAACAATCACCACACCCTTGACCGACATGCTGCGTAAGGGATGAAAGTTCGTATGGGCAGGGCCGAGCTTGCGAGCCTTTGAAGAGCTAAAGAGGAGTCTGACAACAGCCCCCGTACTACATAGCCCGGAATTTGGTGGAACGTTCTCAATTCAATGTGACGCTAGCCAACATGGGGTGGGAGCAGTCTTAGTTCAGGTTACGCAAGACGATGAGGAGATGCCTATTGCCTTTATGCCACACAAGTTGAACTCGACCCAGCGGAATTACATGGTCTCGGACCAGGAATGTCTGTGAAACGTTTTCGAGCATATCTGGAGGGACACCCCTCCGAAATCGTTACGGATCATGCTTTCCTGAAATGGCTGATGAGCCAAACTGATCTCCACGGCTGTTTGGCTAGATGGGCCTTGAAATTACAGCTGTTTGGCTTTACGATTCAACATCGCGAAGGAAGCCCACATGTGGTACCGGACACCTTGTTGAGGATCTTTGCCCCAGTAGTAGCCGAGTTGGCCCAGAAGGATGACAACCCCCTATTGATCGACCCGGACCATCCCGCCTTCAAGTTGGCAGGTTACACCCAGCTAATGCATTCGGTTCAGGGCCACTTACCACAGCTGCCAGAACTGCGGATGATGGAGGGTTTTTGTATACAAGTGGATGGGATACGCATCTGGAGACCCCATACAAGAAGAGAAACGGAGGAAGTTATGGATGCCCGAAGAATTAACCATCGATCTTATTAGACGTGTTCATAACCACTCATTGAGTGTGCACAGTGGATACGGTCATACGCTTTGGCGGCTAAAAACCTATTTCTTTTGGCCTAAAATGGCACAGCAAATAAATTTGTATGTGAGTTGTGAAAGTGCACCAAAGCACCCAATACTGTCCTTCGGCCTCCGATGGGTAATTTTGAACTACATAAGTGGGTGTTCCAGCGCTTGTATATCGATCTTATCGGTCCTTATCCTTGTTTGACTTCTAGTCACACGGAAGCTGTCGTGGTCCTGGAGCAACTATCAAAATTCCCAATTATTGAGCGGGTTCGTAATATGCACACCGGCCCGATAATCAGCTTCTTGGAGAAACGCGTCTACGGAGTCCAGTTCATCTCAGGTAGATTTCGGGTCCTCATGGATAAGTATGGTATTACTCACCAGCGGACCGCAGTCAACTCTTTTCAAGCAAATGCGTCCGAGCGGCTGAATCGTACCCTCATAGCCACCATTCGTGCCTGTATCCATCCAGATCAGAAGGATTGGGACCGCAGGATTTCCGCCATTACCTGTGCCCTGTGCTATTCATACCGCACCGCCACAGGTATCTCACCTTACTTTGCCGAGTTTGGTCAGTGCATGATCTGCCACGGTAACTCGTACCGGTTATTGTGGCAGTTAAAATGTTTGGAAGACCCAATAGTGGCTCCGGAGCCGCACGAGAAACTCCAAATTCTGCGAGACCAACTCCGGGAGAAGATTGTAGATAGCAGACGGGCGGGGGAGAAGCGTAACAGCCTGCGATCTCGTCCTTCTGGTTTCAATGCAGGCGACGAGATCTATCGACGGAACTTCAAGCGGAGCGACTCGGTCCGGCACAACAATGCTAAATTGGACAAGAAATTCGTGAAGTGTCGGGTCCTGCAAATTTTAAGTCCCACGCGGTATCTCATTGCGGACATGTCCAGGAAAGAACTGGGAGTCTGCTATGCAAAGGAGGTGAAGCGCGCCATCCTCAAGAAGTACTCGTTTTTTTTTCTCGGTGTTATCTTACGATTAGCCTCGTTCATCTACACCTGAGCTCGAAATTGCACACAGTGACCTTTCCTTCTAGAACGTATCTTGTGAAGGTTAGCCGTCCATCCACCATACGAACCAACCCCCCCCCCCCCCCCCCCCCGCGGGTAAACGCAGCTTACAGGTGGACATCGTCTCCTTCAGATATCATCGGGCTTTGGATGTCAAATAAAATACACGCGACTGATAAAAAAATTCCGCAAGGATCAAATGTCTTAACGCAATCTTCATAACTGTGAATAAAACTAAGAAAGGTTGTACGTACGAAAATTCAGGCGCAGAAACGGAAGACGGGAGGAAAATTTTCTGTCCAAGTTCGCTAAGTTCCGACTTCGTGAATTAGGAAAAACTTTCTATTTCCTGCCAGAAAAAAACCTTCCGAATGCAAAGAATGCAACATTGCATTTGTGCAGCCTGTGGTATGTAAATATACATTTTTAGATCATTCACGTGCTCACCAGTCATTTTACAGTCCTAAAGGAATTGACAAGCATGGCGAAAGCAAGTAAGCATTAATGTCCTTACGCCGGGGAGTATTCGTCGTCTGAATGCCATCCAGTCGAAGTTGATTGCAATCATTTGCTAATGGGTCAATACTTGTGTCCAGATTCGAGTATTAATCAAATCGATCCGAAAACTCAGCAATTGAGAGGATGCACCAAAGAAAATAAAGCCAAAGTGTAAAATATGTCATCGTCACGGGTTGACCAGTTCGTGCATAATTTGAACAACAAATTGTGTTTTCTTGTAATTTTCACATGTCTAAAATTCATGATCATTGCTTTGGCATTTGCGTCTTTCACAATGCTGGGTGCGCCTGCGACTGTTCTAATGAAGTGAGTACGGAATAGAAACAATTGCTCGCTGTAAAATTTTCGATTGACGTTTAAGGTAGCATCGTATGGGCCGCATATGAGTGGCAGATCTCCACTGTACATTGCAAAAATATTGTAATAGTTAGCAACTTCTTGTTAAACACATTCGGTTTAAGGAGCATAACATTTACCGTTGCATTATGCAGTTAAGTGGAGCACTGAATATTTGAATCATTATGCAGTTAAGTGGAATACAGTATATTTGAATCAATCCGGTGACTCCATATTCCAACATTTTTCACTTTTTCTTCAAACTTTTTATATTCATTTGACGCAGATTTTTGAATTATGCATTCAGAAGTTAAGTTGCGAAAATTTATTAATCAACAAAAAATTTCCAGACTTGGTTTATACAATACTTACAGGCAAAACTATTTCCTGCACTGTACAGATAAATTTATGACTTGCCGCAACGCCACTTTAAAACACATATCCTAAGATATGAACTGTCATGAACATGCTAGGAACACTTAAATTTATTTTTAAATTTCTAATGCATGCTATACATGTATATCAATGAAAGTATGAAATTCCTATTGAAATGTCGCTTTTGAATGTGATACTGCAAATATTTGATATTTTCGCAAGCAAATATAAAGTTGATACAAAATAAAAAAAAATATTTACGTTTCATCAGATCTTTATTATTCTGAATTCGGACCTATTCAAATTAATTAACAAAATAATTTTTCGATACAAGCATGACATACATATATATTAAAGTATTCTTACTAGATTTACTTCATTATACACGTACAATATTATCAAGCATTATGCTATATGCACACATTTTTTTACTCAAAACGTTTATACCAAAGACATATAATCAAATGGACGAGCAACGAGAATCTGTGTACTCGTCCATGTGAGAAGCAAATTTGCCACATAAATAAGTTATAAATAACTTTCGCTCTCAAAACTGTATGATTCCCTCTGCTTCTCCTTCCCCTTTTTTTCCAGACAGGTTTTTCTTTTCTCTCTTCAGAAGAATCGCTTCCCCCACTGACACCCGCGCACACCAACGAAATTTCATTTCAGTTTGAGTATAAACAATAAACAACTCTCACGGAAAACTCGAACGTCAAGGCAAAAGAAAATCGAAAAGAGCGCGAACCACGCGGGAAAACTCATGTGTCAAAGCGGATGGAAATTTTGTAAATTTTTAATTAAAACTGTGAATTAAAGTTCCGATTACGTACGCGCGATCTTTAAAATTAAAAACTTTTTAAATGTGAACGTGTTTCGCCGTGAATAGAGTGCTAAATTAAAAGCATATCGCCTCAAACCTCAACTTCACACAACTTTAGCGCAGGTTGCCAATTGCTTCGGCTCTCACGACTGGTTGCGGATCCAGTACTCTCTATATCTATGGTTTATACGTTCTTTTTATGCATTTTTGACTCGGCAAACTATCTTAGCAATGAAAAAATACACACACACACACACACAAAAAAAAAATTAAGAGTGAGAGACTTCCCGGGAAATAACACATTTTAACATTTGTCTTTTCCTTATTTGTTATGCATGAAAACATAAATAGAAAGAAATGAAATATTCTTGGTGTCAAACGCATCGTTATTTATTATTTGTTCTGTTTGATATCCTAGTTTAATTTTAACCCATAGAAAAAAATCATATGCTCTTTTATTGGAGAGGATTAAGGATTATATATACAATACATATATATTACTTTATATTTAATTGACAATTTTCAAATGTCATTAAGAAAGTTATACTTTGCCGCAAATTGCAATTGTGATAAAATTCACGAGCTAGCTAAAAATTCGTTTTTCGTTACATATGAAGATCTCCTATATTTAAGTTAAGTGGAAATGATAAATCTTTAACATTCAATCAACTGCTACATTCAAATTGTAAGTACAATTCACCTCGGCTCTACGTAGGAGTTTAAGTTTATTGAATCAGACAAACATTTTTGTAATGGTTGAATACAAATATATAGCACATTTGAATATCTATCTAAATGTTGTGCCTTTTTGCTTAAATATCCTTGGGATCCTACTTCTAGTGTAGAATGCATGGTCGATGTAAAAGAAATTAAAATTTCATGGTAAATTTTTAGGATCTCTATTGAAAAATTTAATGTATTGGAAATTTAATGTAGCTGAAGCTAAGATGAAAACTTTGTATAAATGAAATTCAATTTTAATTTTTATGCAATATCAAAAATCAATTATTATTTTAAATAATGAAATGTCCTTATTATAAAACATTTTATATTCCACTAATTTGCCTATTGAATAAATTAAAAGAATTGTTAGGCTAACAAACGTCTTTCCTTTCCAAGCTTACCCCCGAGTATGCCACTACGAGGGTAGAGCTCGTGTAATCCGCGAAGGGCCGGTTTCGCGTCGCGTTCGGTACCAGCTACCATAATTTGCTTTGCGTTTTTTTAATAGAGTAGGTTATTTTGAAGATCGAATTAGAGTAGAATGTCTTTCAGTACCGCTTCGGTGATATTCAGGAGTGCGTATTTTTGGCGGTTGTTTAGATTCATTTCTTCCGGGATAAGAAGTTGCTTTTTAAGAGTAGTCGATGAAGTTGTTTGACGCGTTAGTAATTCGGGCAAGTGAACCAGGGGCTGCGTTTTTGTATTTTGGACTTAGTCTGCTCGCGTAAGACCCGCGACCGAACTCCTCTCTGAACTAGCTGGCTAGCCAGCAGCCACCTCGGAGTATACTAAGGGTGTCTGGACTTGTTGACCAGAGGGGTATAGTCCGTTGTCACGTTCCAAGACTTCACGTCTAGAACCAATGAGAGGTCGGCTCAGATTTCCTTCGGGAAGTCTCGACGTTCGAGTGTTTGTTAAACATAAAATTATTATATAATAAAACAAATTTTCTCAATATCGTTTTTCAATAGGCTTTTGTAATAACTGCCTGCCTACCATTTATTAGTCATTATCAATCGTATACAATTAGCTAAAAGATATGTTAGGCGTACGCACCTCATGGGCAGGATGTAGATAATCAGATTTTTTAAGGCATAGTACTAAGTTGTTTAATTAGCATTCAAATTGGTTTATAATTTCCCCAAAGTATAAAAAAAAAGATTAGTTCAGTGTGAGCATATATCTTGGATATAAATAAGCAATTGTGACGAAGTTTCAAAAGCGAACCCATCCATCGCAAGTATCTTCAATTTTAAGATTATAGTTTTTAAGAGTCTTATTATAATCTAATCACCACGATAATTTGTATGTGTAAACCTTACAACACAATTTACTGATTCAGGAAAAGTCCTGTTTTTTGTTTTATATTTTAAATAACCATAAATGATTTCAAAATCTTTTGTAAGGGTAGAAGGCAAAGAAAAAACTTAAACTGAATTTGTCAGGATTTATGAACGATTTTTACATACTCGTATTTTTTGTACCGTTCCAATTATCAAAAGATGCAACGATATTCTTTGGTTGAATGTCAATCAAAGTTGAATTGAAGTTTATCAAAACATTGCTTGTACATCATTGGGAAGACATTAAATCCATAGCATAGAAGTCACATATAAAGTCAAGAGAAAAACGGAGGATTATTGTGAAATTTCAGATCAATGAAAACAATATCTACTTTCTTAGCCGATTTACATTTACTAAAAATTTAAGATTATAAAGGCATCCACATAAGTAATTTAATTGGTAGGTATAACTTGAACAAATAATACAAATTCTTTAGAAAGCCTATTTATGATGTGCTTCCAAAAGCCAAATAATTAACCCATAAGGATACTATCAAGCATCAAATTTCATTGCTCCTAGGAAACCGTATATTCGAACTTAAAAGATTTATAGATATATTTGCGAAAGTTGCTTGAGCGATAATAAAAATTAAAAATCATAAAAATTCGTTTAACCTTACACCGCATAAAAGGATCCAAGAGATACCACCTACAATAACTACTCGTGTTTTAAAACAATCGTATTCAATTATTTGAAAATACCAAAACCATTCTTATGTAACATAGTTATTCATCAGCAATAATAATTAAAGCAGAAAAAAGAAATTTTACTTTTTAAGAAATAAATTACAAGTACATATTATCTAAGTATCCTCTCTTAGGCCATTGTTCAAGAGAAAGTATAGTGCAAGAATTACAAAAGAGAGAATAATATATTTATATGAATGGAAAAAAATTGAATAAAATGAATTACTAGGCTAACCAAGTCTTTCCTTTACAGCTAAACCGTTCTTTTACAGCAGGAGAATGTCGGCAAACGGTGAGTATGCCGCTACGAGGGTAGGGTTCGTGTTATCCGTGAATGGCCGGTTTTGCATTGCAGTCGGTACGCAGTGCCATAGCTTATGGGTGTGTGTTTTTATAAGCGAAGATTTTTTTCGGTTTTGTCTTAGAGTAGTATATTTCGGGCACTGCGTCGGTGATATTCGGGAGCGCGTATTTTTGGCGGTTGTTTAGGTTCATTTCCTCTGGGATGGGAAGATGCATTTTGAGTAGTCAATGGAAGTTATTTGATGCGTTACTAAATTGGACATGTGAACCGGTGGCTGAATTTTTGTATTTCGGACTAAGTCTGCTTGCGTAAGACCCGCCACAGAAACTCCTCTCCGCACTAGCTAGCTAGCCAGCAACCACCTTGGAGTAGACTAAGAGTGTCCGTATTTGTTGACTAGATGGGTACAGTCCGTTGTCACGTTCCAAGACTTCACGTCTAGAGCCGATGAGAGGTTGGTTCAGATTTGTTTTGGGAAATCTTGAACGTTCGAGACGTGTGCGAAGTGAAGTAAAATCATTAAAGCTTGGCCATGAAGTGGACGCACTTATCTTAGTGGAGATCCATTTCATGGACACCCGAGCGTCACCATTTTTATGCGATCATGTGATCCAAGTGGGAAATTTGCAAGTAAGTAGTTTGTGCATTAGGAGACCTCATAGGGAACAAACACCCTTCACAGCTTGATTACTTTTTCATGAATGAAATTCCATAGCACCACATGTCTGTCCACACTTTAAGTTTCAATAAATAAATAGCATTTTGTTGGAAAAAAATGAAATAAGGGAAGAAGAGGATTATCGGGGCCGGAGCAAAAGAGTTCCAGCGCATAATAAAGTCTGCATCGAAAAACCACGCCGATGATTCAAATGTTGAAATACAAGTTACCTTTAAGAGAAGGAAACCGTTTTAAGAATACACTCAACCGAAAAGCATTTTGTCCGACTAAGTAATGGAAACTTTAAACTATGTAAGATTTGATTGGAAGCAGAATGATCTCAGTACGTCTGAAATAATTCCATAGCATTGGCTAGAAGTGTGACCTTGGCATGTGACCGCTGTCGACAAATTTGAGGGTGGAGCTATTTTATGTCGCAACGTTTCTTATTGTCTTTTGCGTCAAACAACAGTCTTGTATATACTATGAAAATCGTACAAAAAGAGCACTGCAAATTTTCAAACGAATGGTAAAAGGTATTGCAAGGATCAGAGGTGCTGAAAAAATCTAGCAATAAAACATATCGTATTGACGATATAAATTTCGAGTCAAGTCCAAAATTGACTTTTCAAATGGGAGATTGTGAAATTCTAGCAATTGAAAACCATGATGTGTGCAGCGTTTGTAAAAATAGTCCAAACACTGCAACAGAAGAAGAATCAAAACAAATTTTCCCATCGGCGGGAAAAATTGAGTTATCTACAAAGAAAGGAGGAGAGACTAAATCAGTGTTAGTATTTTTGCTGCCAAAAAATATTACAAAGACAGCTCGAAAACAGAATATAGTTGTCGGTGGATGCAAATTATCCATAACGTTTAATTTAGATAACAAGGCAACGCCTAACGGTACTGCAAAAAAAGCACTTCTGAATGCAAATAGAAAAAAATTCAAATACTTGCAGAATGCAATCAAAAAATTGAAATTGAAATTGAAAAACTGAAAGGAAAAGTTGATGTTTATACAATTAATAAATCAAACCAAAAGAAAATCAACCCAAACAACAAACGAATCGAGAATTTAACGAAAAGCATACGTTTAACGTCTCTAAGAAAAATAAGCAGCCGGCTACGGAGCAAAATGCAAAACAAAGACGTGCAAATGAAGTGGAAACATTCCATTGGCACTGCCAGCCAAAAAGGAAAATTTGTCGTAGCTACCCTTAATTTTAAAAGCAAATAACTATTTTATTCATCCACTATTTGCAAGTCAATCACTGTTTAAGGACAAGTAAAAGTAGCAGGAGAGTCCTTTTATCAGAAGAGTATTGTAAAATAATCAGTAAATCAAACAACGTCTTCTGAATATCAAAACTTGGCTCACATGAATTTAGCTCCAAAAACAATATATGGTTATTATGTATTTTAATTTGCCACTATTTTTTTTCAGTCTGTTGGACTCAATGTTTGAGTAGTCATGATGACTAATGAATGTTTTGAAATATTCCTAAAATTTTCATCAAAAACCTTACACATCTGTAGTGTTTGGGTCCCTTGCCAACGTGTATTTACACAGTATCAGGTGAATTTTTGTTGTAATTGATAAATCTCAAGCGTGTTTAACTGAATTTTTATGAAACTTTCAGAAAGCATTTTCATCAGAAAAATGAGATACAAATTTAAGGGTCTTCCTTCAATTTAGAATAAACACGTTAATTCATAAAATATACTATTATTAACAAAGTCGATAAAATTTTAACTTCTGAGGTATTTTTTGGCCTTGCACTCATAAAGACCTACTTCCGTGATTTTATTCATATTTTTCTGCTCAAAGATGTCCAACCGCGAGGAGGTAGAACACAAATTTTGTGTACATTTTCCGTTACCTCTCCTTGGAAACGTTTCATGTTTAGGACCTGTTTGAAAAATTCTCATCAAAACCTTTTATTTGACATCCGTGTTGGCTACTTTTGGTAAAAACAATGTTTAAGAGTCACCCCCTTTATACAGGGAGACCCCTTTAAACACCATAAAATATTTTTTTGCACTGATAATTTTGAGAAGGCACTACTTTGGCTTACGTAGAAAATTTCATCACTCTAGCTCATGTGATTTGCGTGTCGCACGGACGAACGGAAGGGGCAGATTGACAGATAGGTCACGATTTTAGCAGGGCATTGTAAAAATATTTTACAATCCCCTTGAAAATGGTCTTTTCTATAAGTACTCCCAAGTTAAGCCATTAACAAAATTTTCATGAAAGGTATTTGTTGAGTTCCTGACATCCCTGAGCGCCCATCACGGCCTGATCCGGCAACATCAACACTTCAGTCAACCAACATAGTTATTTAAGGTTAATTAGCACTGTAATAATTAGCCCATGCGTAATTAAATCGATTTAGTTGATTGAAAATTCACCAATTTAAAATTCAGTTCGCCACAAAGTGAAAATACCTAAAGTTTCGAATACCACATTTTCATTTTAATCAATCGAGTAACCCATTTTTCATTCATTTTTCATTTGTCAAAACTTTAAAACAAAAGTGTATTCATTGTACGATTGTTGGTTGGGTCGTTATATAAACTTGCAAGTTTGGTTAAAAATTACATTTTAATAGATGTAAAAAGTCAGAGACTATTGTAGCTATATTTAATTGTAGTTTAATAATTGTATTTTATCACAAATAAAGTGTTTGAATGTGTACGAAAAATAAAAAAATCAAAGTTCGGGACAAAAGAGTCCCGGTGCAAACATTTGGAGGCCCCGGCGAGATGCACTTGGTACTTATTTTGAATAATTGTTGGATTGCTATATTGATGACGTCATAATCGGGGCAGACAGCTTAGAGGAGCCACTTTGTAAACAAGTGGAGCTACGCACCATACTCTCAAGCGCAGGTATGCATTTGCGTAAATGGTGTGCCAACCCTCCTCTATTGTTGAAGCAGATTAAACCTGAGGACTAACAGTCCCAGATAGACTTCAGTAGTTTACATGAGGATTCTTTTTAAGACGTTAGGAGTCATCTGGTGTCCGAAGACTGGCGGGTTCCAGATCAAATCAAGCTGGTTCCAACCGATGCGAAGGTCTCCAAAAGGACGATGGCATCTGATATAGCCAGAATGTTCAATCCATTGGGCATTCTGGCTCCTGTGATAGTGGTAGCCAAGCTATTCCTGTAGGAATTAAGGCGCTTGAAATTGGCCTGGGATACAGCATTACCAATGGGGATCTATACCCAGTGGTCCGATTTCTGCAGTGGTCTGCGATCATTCCAGCAGGCTCGATTTTCTCGCCACATCAGTACAGGCGAGAAACCCGTGGAAGTACAGTTGCACACCTTTTTTGATGCCTCCAAGAAGGCATATGGTGCAGCGATATACTCTGAGGAGTGGTCAAGTCGTTGTCAGGTTGCTGTGCACCAAGTCAAGAGTGGTCTCGATCAAAATACCTACTGTTCCACGCCTGGAGTTGTGTGCGGCGAAACTAGGTGCTGAGCTCACAAGATGAGTTAAGACAGCACTCAATCTGCAGGAGGTTTTTCAGTTATTCTGGACCGATGCCGAGATTGTCTTGGCATGGAACAACTCTACTGCATCATCGTACAATACGTTTGTGGCGAACAGGGTCTCGGCCATACAAACCCTCTCAAGGCCGGACCGGTGGCGACACGTAGTGTCAGAAGACAACCCAGCTGACATTCTGTCACGTGGGATGGCGCTGGCTGGATTGAGCCGCTGTAGTGTGTGGTCGCAAGGACCACCATTTTTATCCGTGTCGTTGGGAAGCTGGAGGCAGCCAAGATCAAACATCCGTTCACCGGACTGCTGATGATTGACATCCATCGCGACCACTGCCATCTAGGTACGCAAACACTGCTTGCTGCCACTAAACAGCGTTTCTGGCCAATTTGAGGAAAACAAATCGCGAGATCGATCGTTCAACGATGCGTGTGGTGCACCCGAGTCAAGCCTAAGCTGTTTTCACAAGTCATGGAAAACCTGCCGAGTGCACGTATTCAGCCAGCTCGCCCGTTCATCAACTTCGGGGGGGATTTCTGTGGGTTTTTGATGATCCATCACCGAAGTAGAGGTACCCGACCACAAAAAGCGTATCTAGCCATATTTTGCTGCTTCGCTACAAAGGCCATCCATCTTGAGCTAGTCAGCGATCTAAGCACAGAGGCATTTCTCGGTGCTCTCAAACGTTTCATGAGATGACGAGGATACTGCCGAAATTTATTTTGGGACAATGCCACCAACTTTGTGAGAGCTCACAACCAGCTATCAAAATTGTCATCCCCATTATATTCCAACGAAGTGCGTCGATAAGTAACAACGGCGTGCTCCATAATGAAACTCGCGTGGTGGTTTGTTAAAGACTAAATTTATTGTCATATGATACAGGTAGGTAAGTGCACATAGTTTGTCATAGGTGCCGCTAGCAGTATTTAAAATGCATTATTTTGACATTAATCCTAACATCTCTACTTATACAAATAATCTCAACTTTGGTACATATGTATCTTATGAGAACTAATAGAAGCAAATCATCAAATATATAGTAATCCATTAAACAATGCTTTGAATACCTAACCTCTGTACGAAATCGTTATGTTTTACACTGCTTAATCCTTTGGTCAGCAAGTCTGCCAGCATTTCCGATGTTGGCAGGTAAACTATCTAAATGAGATTGTCAGCTACCGCTTCTCTAACAAAATGATGGCGCAAGTCTATGTGCTTGGTTCTTTGATGAAATAATAGGCTTTCTGATAACTCCTGAGTACCTTGATTATCATTATACAATATAATTACATAATCACAACTGCCTACAATTTCACAAAACAAGCTTCCTAAACAAATAGCCACTTTACAGGCTTCCGCTATCGCCATATATTCAGCCTTAGTACTTGACAAAGCTATAGTGCGTTGTTTTTTAGATTCATATTAAATAATGATACCTGACAGTTTAAAGTAGAAACTTATATAAGATTTCCTATCTAAAGTGTTCGAGGCCCAATCTGCATCAACAAAACCCTCCAATTTACAATTATCTTTGCTAAACATTAGCCCAAACGATTTAGTTTTACATAAGTATCTTAGGATGCGTTTTGCATGCTTCCAATGAGTATGGGAATAACAATTATTAAATTGGCTCAAATAACTCACGCTATAAGAAATATCGGTGCGAGTCAAAACACTTAAGTACATTAAGATACCTATTAATTGCTGATAAGGGTATTACTTACAAACATCTACCCCTTTTTCTAGTTTTAGATTACTTTCAATGGGAGTATCAACAACAATACAGTTTGTCATATTAAATTTCCTTAAAATATGATCTACAAACTTTTCTTGATTTAAGGAAATACAGCCATTCTCATGCATTTTTACCCTCATACCCAAGTATTGTTTTAATTGCCCCAAGTCCTTAATTATAAACTTTGACATTAGATTAGTTTTTAATTTCATAGCCATGTTACTACTGTTTGAAAAAATTAAAAGATCATCTACAAAAATTGTTGTTATGATCTGCTCCTTTTCACATATTTTTATATAAAGACATGGTTCTAACTTCGACTACACAAAATTCAATTTTAAAAAACAATCATTTACTCGTCGAGAGTTTCGCCCCAAAGTCAAAGTCAAAGTCAAAAGCGCTTTATTTAATACTCATCGTTATAAATTTTAAAAGAATATAAAGCAAATTCCAAACAATAACAATCAAAAAACTTAATGGCCCAAATGGCTCTCTAAATCTGTACGTTATCATTAACTCATTTCATCAAAAAAACTATAGCAAATTCAATTAATTACGATTATTACATATTTTGAAAATTTAATTGGAAAAAGGAGAAAAAACCAACCAACACTATCCTAAAATTATTTATAATTAAGACACAACAGTGAAACTTTGATCCTACACCTAATATGTTGTAACTTATTTCTAATAAAATACAATCAAAAAACTTTATCTTATACTAAAAAAATTCTGTAACAATGTTCCTAATTTAAGTATTTAATCTTATCTCTAACGGAATATAGTAAACATTACATATACCTAACCTATACCTAATTTTTAAACAAAAAAAAAAAAAATAACAACACTAAACGTAGCAATAATGAGCTGAAACTCAAAAACTAAATAACGAAAAAAACACCAAAGCTAGAAATAAACACGAATAATTTAGACATTGTCATTCAGCCACCAATACCTGGATTGCGCCGTCTCAACTCGATCAGCTTCAACGAATCTAGCAAATGAGTATCTCCATTGAAATCGTTGGTCTCGTGAACTCAAATTAGGAGGATATTTTATCTTCTTATCGGTGGCCCGTCGATATATGTGATATATGGCTGGGACGCCGTCAGAATCAAAAACATATCCATTCATGTCCAAATACACGAATGCTTCTGGAGGAATGAAGCCAGTAGCGAGGCAAGTCGCTACATACCCGTCTGTAGGGTGGAACGGCTGTGAAATCCAAGGGTTTTCACTCACAGTCACAGATCTTGCGATATGATTCCGAAGAAGTTTCAATATGAAGATATCGACCCTCGTCACTTCAGCAGTTTGATAAATTCTTCTATTCGATATATAATGTTTCCAATCCGTCTCAGGCTTTCTGTACAAACCAGTACATGCACGAAGACATTTCCTTTCGAAAACTCTTAATTTTTCCATAGTACTAGCACTCTGGTTGTACCAGATCTGACATCCATATGTCAAAACTGGTCTAACCAGTGTCTTGTAACAGATAATTTTGACCTTTTGGTCAATGTATCTGGAATGAAACAGCCTTCGAAGGGCCATGACTACTTTGAGTGCCTTACTGAGCATGATTTTCACATGTTCAGTATAGTACAGATACTGATCCAGATAAACACCGAGGTATCGAACACAGGATTTATGTGGAACCCGTTCAAGACTACCCTCACCAGCCATGATGTGGAAATCTTTCCAATTACGTTTCAGGTCTTGACTGACCCCCCGCAGCGTTGTCCGAAATAAGATTGTTTCACACTTCTGCACATTGATTTTCATTCGCCAATTGTCAGTATACAGCTGTACATCATTGAACATTTTTTGTAGATTGCTCTGAACTATTGTAGCTTTTCGGTCTGCCGTATAGATGATCAGATCATCAGCAAACGCTACCAATGATCGCGTTGGCGAGACGTTAAAATCAAAGCCGTTCAATAGCTTGCGAATAAAGATTGAAAAGAGCAGAGGCGCAGTAACTGTTCCCTGCTGTAGACCATTCAAGACCTTGAACTCGCGCATTGTTGTCAGATTTCCATCAGTTACAACAAACGATTTCCCGTATAACATATTGCACATCATGGCGACAAGGTGTCTGGGGAACTTGTCCTGAAGGAGTTTAAAAACTAGTCCATCTAACCACACCGTATCAAAGGCTTTCTCCATATCAATGAGACATGCTCCAACACATTGTTTATCATTTAGTTTCCAACAGATGTCTGAGGTTACTTTCGTTATTGCATGTGTGGTCGAATGCCTGGCACGAAAACCAAATTGGCAATTCGGCATCAACTCATTTTCCTCAATGTGGGCGTTTAATGCTCTGTTGAGTATCACTTCAAACACCTTGCTGATGTTAGGCAGCAAGCTGATTGGGCGATAGCTTTTCGGGCATGAAGATTCTTTTCCTTTCTTCAAGATCGGAAATACCTTAGCCTTTTTCCACTCATTTGGGAAATATGAATTGCTCAACATGTTGTTGAACAATATGCAATAGTTTCTAATAGCAACCTCAGGCAAATGTCGGAGAACTACATTTGGAATACCATCAGTACCACATGATTTCTTGTTGTTTATCTTGCGAAATATGAAACACAAGTCTTCATAGCTGACAAAATAATCAATAAGATTCAAGCTCGGTATGAGGTCAGATGTTAATGTTTCATTGAAATGAAGAATTGATTGGCCGTTCAGGCTTGATTTCAAGTCGGAAACTTTTGCTTCAACGACCTCTGAAAAAATTTCGTTCCCTCTCTCAGGGTTTGGTAGATGAACCAATTCGAAATGTGTTCCAATCAGGGCAAGTTTATCCAATCCTTCACAAATAATCCTGTTTCCATTTCTATCCGGAGTCGTACTATCAATTTCGATACCAGCCCTATCGAGAAGACTTATCTCATCACTAGTGACTTCAAGATTCGATACCTTCACTCGAGACTTCTTGCGGAATATACTATTCACTTTCGCAAACACGTCATCTGGGTCCTGTGGGCTAATACCCCTCAATTTTTCCGCCCATTGATTGCTGACCTCACTCCTGAAGTATGACCGGATTAAGTTCCGGACATTCTTCAGATGTAATTTCAACAAAGACAACGAGGGATGGTTGTAGTCCAAAAATCGTCGATAAATATTGTTGACGCGTGTGAGAAGGAGGCTTTTCAATCTTTTCAACCTTGCGATGGTTGGTGTTTCATATCCTTCCATACTGTTTCGATGTTTAATCTTGGGAACTACTTTCTCAATCGTTTCCAACGTCAGCTTCTCTAGCTTCGACAAATAGACATCTATTTCATCGTTAGTTAGATTTCTGTCATTAGGAACCATTGAGCAAGAGTTGCCACCATCAGAAGGGGGACATTGCTTCTGGTACTCTCGATTAAACTTCTTTTGAAACTTTCCCCAGTCTGTTTTTTTGAAGTTCAACCGATGATTTTCGTGTTGAACTGGAATGAGGAAGAAATCATCCCTGTGATGATTGATTTCCATTACGATTGCGTTATGGTCGCTATCATAAGGAAGTACCTGCAGTTTCCGTTGAGGACTATTAAAGCTGAATTCAAGTCTTGCGTCAGCAATGCAGAGGTCCAAATATGAATTTGTCCTAGGGTATGTTGGGAACTCCGACCCATATAGATTGCACCTGTATTCAATTTGGTTCTCTGTTATCCACGATTTCAGGAATACACCTCTTGGATTATTGGTGGCGTTCAGCCATGATGTATGCTTGGCGTTCAGGTCACCAGCAGGAATATAATAGTTATGCAGCCTGTTCAATTCGAGTATTTCGAACAAGGAATTGAGTTCCTCCTTGAGCTTGAGAACAGTTCCACCAGTTGCATAGGCAGAGATAACGAAGAGGTTATCCCCACCTGGTAGTGAGATTTTGATAACGGACACTTCAAGAGATTCAAAGCTTTTGAATTCGACTTTTTCAATATTTTGGAAGCGATAGAGTCTTCGAACCAATATCCCGGTGCCACCTCCCCCATCACCTGTTACCCTATCGT
This sequence comes from Odontomyia ornata, assembly GCA_963969285.1. Taxonomy (NCBI): domain Eukaryota; kingdom Metazoa; phylum Arthropoda; class Insecta; order Diptera; family Stratiomyidae; genus Odontomyia; species Odontomyia ornata. The sequence continues at coordinate 222,532,892 of OZ017739.1, forward strand.
TTCTTACGAACTCAAAATCCTTGAATCCCATGGAGTGCCATGAACTGAGGTGGGTTTCGGTGAGAAGCAGGATGTCAGGCTTTTGTCTGGCAATGAATTCAAGGAGATAATCACGCCGATGTAAAGTAACAATGGAGTTGACGTTGATCGAGATGAGACGAATCCTTTCCATGGGAATGTGGCTGGATGACAACTTATTTGGAGGCATTTGAAAGCCCTAAACGCTGAAAAACAATGTTAATTTTCGAATCTTGTTTATCGATTCGCTCCGATAAGGAATTTAGTTGTTGATAAATTTTAAGGAGCAGCTCATTATTGCTACTTACATTATTTATTTTATTTACATTGTCTGCTGGTCCTCTCGCAGCAAGTGCAAATGACACCCCGGGCTTGACGAAGTTGGTAGGTATTGAACTGCGGTGTGCTTGAATTTGTTTTGATGTGACTTTAACCTTTGCATCTTCATACCGGGGGCATCCTCGATATGATGCTGGATGACCAAAGGCACCGCAGTTCACACAATATAGTTTTTCTTTTGGCTCCGCCTGAGCCAATTTGCACTCGCCGGGAGCATGGATGTCTTTGCATTTCACACACCTATATTTCATGGCGCAATTGGCAGCCGAATGCCCGAATCTTTGACACCTGTAGCACTGGTTGACCTCACTTTTCTGGAGGCGTTCCCACCTCACCACGCGGAAGTTCAAGTACCGTATTTTCTGCAGCGCACTCGAACTACTTTTGCTGGAAATTTGGACTAATTAGTGAGGCAAGTTTTTGCGCTCCACAATCGATCTTCTCGTTGCAAAATTTTTAACTGAAATAAACTGTATTTCTGGTGCAGCTTCTTGCAGTACCTGAAGGAGATCGATTGTGTCCTCACCACAGTCCAGACCCTTCAATAAAAAGGTTTGGTTCTTCTCGCTTTTCGGGGTGTACGTGAAATGCGGAACATCTCCAGAATTTAAGGCACTTTTTGTTGCCTCGAAATCAACCAGCGACTTTGTCCTTATTGTCAACTTATCGGCATTGACTCTTTTTATCTGAAAATCTTTTAGTTTATTTTCGGCTGCCAGAAGCCGAACCATATCTTTTCCCGTTTGCCCAAACACATTGATTGGTGGGACTTTCTCTTTTTTTTCATTAATGTTAACGGACGGACCAGCAGACGGACCAGCAGACAAACCTTTTGGTTTTTTCTCCCGGTTTTTAACTCTAAGATATTCTATGAAATCACTATCTAGTTTTGACGTTTTACCTGTATCCTCTTCAACGTCCATTGTTTCTTCTAGACCAGCTAGCGCTGCATAATAATTCTTGCTTTCGTTTGCGCCTCCTGCGCTGAGGACATCCTCTTGATGAGCTTCTTCCTGTGGCTTTTTAATTTTCTTTTCTTCGGTTTTTGGGTTTGTTTGTCGGCCTTTCTTGCTTTCGTTATCCTTGTTGAACGTAAACGTTCCAACAAGTGCTTCCAAAGATTTAACTCGCAGCTTGAGTTCTTCATTTTCTTTTTCGATTTTTTCAGCTCTATCTTTTTCGTGGATAAGCTGTTCGATTTCCGTAACCGATAGGATTGTCGGTTTTTCTGTTTTATTCTCGTGACTTCTTTTTAGTTTTTTTTCCCCGTCATCATTGGCGATGGGCATGATCCTGATTGATGGCTGAAGCCATCGGGCTCCTCCATCTCGTCGCTTTCGCAGCGAGACTGGAGAGAATGTTCTCAGACCGGGACTTCCCTTGAACGTATTTCCACTTTTGATATTTCTTCAGGAAATGAATTTCAGGTATTCGATAAATGCTCGAATAATATCGACGGTGATAGTTTTCCCAATAAAATCAAAATTTGCTTTTGACTGGCTCGTAAAAAAATATTGCAATTGTTTGAAACTGACTTTTGCAAAAAATTAATTAATTTTTAAAATTAATGACAGGAGCGATTAAAAACACGTCTACACGCAACGAGTGCTAGACGTAGAATAGAGCGTCGCCCCATACTTCTGCTCCGTACAGTAGCACTGACCCTACAGCACTCATCAAGAAGCGTTCTCTTGATGGGCTGGGTCCCCCTACGTTGGCCATAAGTTGACTAGCCAATACTCCTGAAGCAGCCTTCTCAGCCGTTGCCCTGATTTGCTCAGAGAAACTCATCTTTGAGTCGATCAGTATCCTCAGGCACTTCACCGATGGCTTCGATTCAATTTGTGAGTCTCCAATACTGATCACCCTTACTTTAGGGGCTCTCCTTTTTCTCAAGATGGCCACTTCGGTTTTCTCCAGTGCTAAACTGAACCCGCGAGCAGTCGCCCAGTCCCTCACCCGGCGCATTAGCATGCCTAGCCTAAGTTGCGCTTGTTCAACGGTGCATCCGGCGGCCAGTACTACAACATCATCCGCAAAGCTGACCAAGCGCGGCTCATCTGGCATCTCAAGTCTCAGTAGCCCGTTGTAAGATACGTTCCACCCGTCCGGACCAGGGATAGACCCTTAGGCAACACCCGATGTAATTTTCAACCTTCGTTGGTCCTGTGTCGTGTCGTAGAGCAGGCTTCGGTCCTTTAGATAGTCCCTTAAAAGCCGCATTAGATATTCTCGAACTTGAAAATGGTTTAACAGCATATCTAGAATACCCACCCATCTAGTGGAGCTGAAGGCATTCCTAACGTCATGTGTCATTTATAGGACGATCCGTCGCTTGGTGCGACTATATGCCTCTGCCTTTTGGACCGCGCTCACTACCTCTGCAATCACATCAATGGAAGAGGGTCCTGCTCTAAAGCCGTACTGCCCCAGCAGCACGAATCGCGTCAGCGAGTCTTTCCTTGATCAGTTTCTCTAGCACTCTCCCAGCCGTGTGTAGCATGCATAACGGGCGATATGCAGACGGTGATTCGAAATTTCTCTTCCCCTTGCTGGTCAGCACGAGCCTCGCCACTTTCCATAGTATCGGGAAAACCCCGTCCCGAAGGCAGGTGTCGAATGTGCTGAGCAGCAAGTCAGGACAATAGTAATAGACGAGCCGCAACACCTCAGCTGGAACACCATCTGGACCTGGAGCCTTCCTCGCTTTCAACGAAAGGACTGCCTCTTCCAGTTCCAGCTGTGTGAAGAGTGGACACTCGACTGCTGTTTCACCATGGACAGCGTCAACACAGACGGGATGGGCGGAGAAGAGTGCCCGCACTATCTCGTCCATCTTTTCCGCATCAAGTACACAAGGCTTCCGTAGGGCACCAAGCTCCCGCATAACTAGCTTGTAGCCAAGGCCCCACGGATCCTTGTTCACAGGTCACATTGTCCACTGGTTCCTGCCAGCAGCGAGCCTTGCTGTCGTTGATCAATTTGCGGAGGCATTTTCTAGCCGACTTATGTGCTGCTGTGCGGTTTCATACCTCGTCCATGCTCCGTGCCCGTAGAGCCTCATGCCGAAGCTTGTGGCACTCCCTTCGCTTTTCAGTGATTTTAGTTGACCACCAGTACACTGTGGGCTTGCTGTGCCAGGGTTTTCGATGGGACATAGAAGCTTTGCAAGCAGTCGTGATGATGCCCATAGTTGAGTTCAACACGTCTTGAGCTGCCAGTTCTTCCGTCCCCTCCGAAGCTCCCTGCAGCAGTACACCCGCTTTGAGAACCTCGACGAACCTCTCGACGTCCATCCTCCGATGCTCCATCCAATTGTAGAAAGCTGAGAGCACGAACGTCGGAAGACAGCATCGCTTATCGCAAGCAGAATGTACTGATGATCATCCTCTAATACTATCCAGTTGTGTATCCTTCCTACAAAGGACTTCGAGGCGAATGTCACGTCCGGTATGGTTCCTCCACAGCCAATACGGCGGAAGGTCGGCACATTGCCGGTGTTTTGTACGACGAGCGCCGTCCTGGTCACCATTTCTAGGACTCTTTTTCCCCGCGGATCTGTTTGAGGCATGCCCCATTCATCGAATTGATGTCTCCCCCAAAGAGCACGTTCCCGTCTGCGTTCAAAACAGTGCCCTCCAAAGCCTGAAACTTGGCTTGAAAAGATGTTATCGATTCGTTCGGCGTTAGGTACTTACTGAAGAAGGTGGTCCCTTAGCGCCAAACCCACCCAAATCCATCCCCCCGTCCACAGCTCTCCACCTGGAAATCACTATTTCAAACCCAGATGGCGGCAGTACCAGTTTCATCAGGATACCATGATGCTGAACTTTTATCATAATGCTGCTCAAGAAGTTGGCTTTCATGTCCCTCGCAAACTGCTAAAGCAGATTTTGGGTGGTTGAACTGCGGTGTAGATTTAGCTGCAGGATTCGGGTCATCGAAGTTCTGATTTTGCCTTGGCTAGGACTTCCTGTAAAAGCCAGCATTTTCCTGATCCCAAAGCGTGTCCAAAATCGGGTGTTGGATCAGCATCCTTGCAAAGGATACAGTGTGCCTCCTTCGTACACTCTTTTCTTTTATGTCCCATTTCACCGCATTTGTAACATAGCGAACTCCTATCGGGTCCTTTGTATACTTATGCGGTGTGACCATAGCTAAGGCATTTGAAACATTCAAGAGGCATTGCTCTTCTCCGTATCCTACCGACAACCAACCCTATTCGTACTTTGCTTTTATTCAGAAATTGTTCGGCGTCCTTTTCGGTCAAGTCAATTATGGCCATGCTTTGTCTCCTATGGTTTTCTTGTGTCAGCCTCGCCTTGATTCCGCCCACGCTAGGGAACTCCCTTTTGATGGCCTTTTCTACCTCGGCCAGATCCATCACGCAGTTAATGTCTCTGATTTCGATCGTTGCCACCGGCTCGAGTGAGGATATAGTTGCGCTTTTGCCAAAGACTTTCTTTACTACGTCGCAGAATGCTTCCCTATTCTCGGCCTCTACTCCAAATTCAACAAGTATGTGGCCCGACCGCGTTGGTCGCACTGCTTTACTAGCAGTGTCAGTTTCTTCGGACCTTACGTTTCCCCTGATGTGCCGCAGCATCTCCGCGTAGGATCGACCATCTTGGGGTTTTACGAGTAGTGCCTGCTGCCGGGGTCCTCGTTGGGGCTTCTTTTTCTTCTGTTTTGCATTATGTCCTTTTTCTTGTTGGGCGTCTGTGTGAACTTTAGTTTCTGACACTTTTTGAAGGAGTTTCTTTGCGGCTTTCTTCATTCCTTTCGTAAGCACTGTCTGAGTTTCATGATCTGATGCTTTACGCCCATCAGGTGCCTCTTCCTTCCTTCTACTATCCCGATCTGCTTCGATTGAGCTAGACGCCATTCTTTTATTGATTTTTCAAATGCCTTAGCTCTGCATGTGGTCTTTAGATTTCGCCTCCAGCGCTTCTTTAGTCTTCTGCTCGTTTTTGGCCCTATGCGGTCTAGGAGCTCCTCTAGTTCAAGGAGCCCAATCTTTAGGGCTTTGCTGATTTTTGGGGAGTCGTATGCAGATTGTATTCTTTTCAGAACATCTCCCGCTTTTTGGAATAGCCTTTCTTCTTCGTGTCACTGGGCGGCAATTGTACTTTGTAACCATCCTTGGAAGAGGTTATCGCTTTCCGTTTCCGAATACAGTACTTCTGCCACATTTTCGGCATTGGTGATGCAATCACACAACGTCGTTTTATTTGTCTGTTCAGTGTTTTCTTTTCCTGCCGTAATCTCCTCGTTGGCTTCAGGGTGATTCTTTGTTTTGACGGGATTTGCGACCCTTGCATTGGTCACTGTGGTAACGATCACAGCAGTGATCATCAAATTCTCGATATTCTTTATATTTTCTTCCATCGCTCCAACACCTGAAGCGTCCTGCAGAGTTTCCCGCTTTTCCTTGATAGAACGCCGCAGGAATCTCAACCTGGACCAGACTGTCTGCTAATCTCCGTTTTTCGTCCGTCTCCACTGTCATGGCATTATTCGTCGTTTTTGTCATCGTTAGGACCACTCTCAATGTCATGGCTGCAACTGCTGGTTGCGTTGTCGTTATCTTTTTGATTTTTTTTTTAGTTTTTTGATCCTTTTTTATATGTTTTTGGTTGCTCCAGTTTTATTGGTTCCCCTTCGGAGCCGTTATCTCCGTTCGTGTGTGTAGTCACCTTTTTGGTCCCATGGTTATCTTTGCAGAGCAGCGAGGCCATGCGGGGGTTGGCATAAGTCCTTATGGGGACAAGTGCTCAGCGCCAGACCAGCGCTAATCAGCCGAACGTACACCACCAATCCAATAGTGTGAACTTCGAACGTACTCTGAGGCCTGCCAAGTTTTTCCCGGGACGGAGACGGTATGATAGTTAAATTGGAGCCATTCACACATGAGTGTCACCTCGGCGCTACTGAGCAAAGCAACTAGGTATAAATCATCATATCCGCCAGCCCAAAGCATCAATTCTAGTTCGTTGTCCAAAGCGTAGTCCAGACCCAATCAGGGTCGTTACCTGTCATCCCAGGAGAGAGCCTCACGACGCCCCACATATCCTCAGTTCCGTGGGGGCGGCGTTCCCCAAAGAATGCTAGCCTCCAAGAGTATTCCTGTCGACCAACATTCTCCCTGCGTTAAGTTTAACTGAAAGCAAATAAAAGAGTTAATGTAGCGTAACGAAGCACTGGTGAGTATGTTTTAGTGTAGTCCACGCCTTCCTTTTTGCGAGAAACCTTTTACGACCAGTCTTGCCCTATACCGCACACTATTATCGCTTTCGTATTTTTTTTTTGAATACCCACTTACACTACACCACTCTATCAGCTTCTTTCCTATCAACAAATGTCCATGCTTGATTGTCGTCGAAAGCCTCCAGTTTATCTGTCATAGCCTGTCTCCACTGTTCCTTATCTGGTCCACTCATTGCAGCTTCATAACTGATTTCTTCATCGCATAATTCTAAGTTGTCCAGAATACATACTTTCTATTGGCTTTCTCCCACGTTTAATATCTAGCCCTATCTGAACTTCATCCTCTATGATAGACTCTTCTTCAGCCATAGATTGATAAGAATCATTTTCGGAAATCGATGACTCACAAATCTATGTTGGATAATTTGGATCTGAAACTGGATTTTCTGATAAACTTTCATCATCTTCGAAGTTTTCATCGTTCTCTGAATTTTCTTCTCAATTATTTGCTATTATCCGAGCTGTGTTTGACTCCGTTTTCTCCATCATAATAACATCTCTGCTCGTATTAATTTTTTTAAGCTTTTTGCTTATATAATCTGTATCTTTAACGTTACCTTGATACCCAACGAAAATCAATTTGTCAGCCTTCTTATCCCATTTTTGTCTTTGTATTTTGGGAACATGCACCATTACCATACCGACGTGGCTTAGGTTTGGTTTCTCACCTGTCCACCTCTCAAAAGGTGTCATCATACCTATCCTAGCGGCTGGCATTCTATTATTTAAATACACTGCAGTATTAACTGCTTCAGCCCAAAAAACTTTTGTCGAGGTTCGCCTCAAACAACAAGCATCTTGCCCATCTAACTACAGTTCTGTTGAACTTTTCTGAGAGCCCATTCTGCTCCGGATTGTGAGGATTGGTCTTTTGATGGACAATACGAACTCGTTTTAAGTAACTCTCCATCTCGCGCGAACAGAATTCACCTCCATTGTTGGTCCTCAATATTCTTATCTTGTTTCCAGTTTGATTCTCCACTAAGCCTCGAAATTCTTTGAAATGCAGCAACACCTGGTTCTTTTCCTTCAAGAAGTGGACAAAAGTCATTCTGCTGGCATCATCCACAAATAGGAGAAAATACTTTGCCTGACCAATTGACTTAGTCTCCATTGGCCTGCATAGATCTGAGAGTGCTACGTCCAGTAGTTTTTCGCCTTATGGTTAGCTGTTGGGAAAGGAAAACGTATCTGTTTTCCCTTACAGCACACTTCACAATTCTGTATTTGTATGTCAGCTTTCTTGTCAAAATAAACTCCTACTACAGTACCTTTTTTCGTTTTCTGCAAGAACTTACAACTTATATGTCCTTATCTTTTATACCATGTTGACATCAGCGATAATGAATTCTCGGATTTTTTTGTGTTTAACTTGCACACACCATTTATCAAATTCGCTGTACCAATGTGCTCATTCACTTGGTTGTATATCAAACAGACATTCTTTTTGAACACTACTCTCTTGCCATTAACTATAAGTTGGCTTACGGACAATAAGTTTGTCGTAAAATTAGGTATCTACAATACATGCTTCACAATCATATCATACTGTGAATCGTTTACGCATGTCGTTATTTGTGTTTCACCAACACTAACTACAGGCACCGTCTTTTGATTTGCCACTACGATTTCTTTGTTTTCGTGCACCGGTCGGAGTTGGAATAAACAATTTTGATTTGACGTCATGTGTGCGCTTGCGCCTGAATCGACATACCAGTCTTCTGTGCTATAACCGCCGTTGAAAAATGCCACACTAAAAACATTCAATAGTTTATTCGCTTTTAATTCAGGACGATTATTTTTGTAATGGCCGATTTTCATTTTATCATTTGACTTTGATATTTGTTTGCGGTTAGTGTTGCCACTTTTTGGCCGCTGTTGTTTTGTCCAAATGCAGAGTCCGTACCGGTAGTGCCAACCTCCGAACACATATCAAGTAACTTTGTTATTATGACGTCAGCGCTAATGGCGATTCCAGAATGTTCTGTCGCCATTATAATCGGTGAATACTTATCTGGGAGTCCAGCCAAAAGTAATGATCCAATCCGCTTGTTTGTGATTTTGAAACCTGTCCCCTTCAATTTATGTACTGTCTCGACCACTTGAGATAAATAGGATGTCATGCATTCACAATTGTTGAGACGTATTGAAATCAATGTTTGAAGCAAACTTATTTTTCGTTGATATCCCGTGTCATCAAATAACTGTTTTAATTTATTCCGCACACACTGTCCACTGTAGTCTCACTCTTAATATGCACATATAACGAACAGTCAATAGTCATTACGAGTTTAGCTTTGGCTTTCTTCATCTCAGTTTCACTGATAGTCGCCGGCACATTTTCAATGTCAATACCCACATTTACTAAGTACCCCGACGTCGACATTATTACTTCCGCACAATTAAAAATAGTTGATATTTCGTTCAAATGGGACTGGGCCCATAACCTAACGAAACTTGCGTGGTGGTTTGTCAAAGACTAAATTTATTGTCATATGATACAGGAAAATGCGGCCATTAGTATTTAAAATGCATTACTTTGATATTAATCCTAACACTCCAGCCGGGGAATCGACTTCCATTCCATCCCTCCCCGTGCTCCTCATTTTGGCGGCTTGTGGGAGGCAGCGGTCAAATCAATTTAATACGTCGAGGCGTTTTGTTGACGGCTTTCACCTACGAGAAGCTGCATGCCTTTATGGTTGAGGTGGAGGCTATTCTCAATTCTAGACCACTGACTATGATATCAAACGATCCCAATAATTTGGCAGCCTTAACTTCAGCACAATTTCTCATCGGAGAAACCCTCCCAGGCATGGTGAATGGTCACGCAGAGTCAGCCACCGGAGGTCTCCAAGCCCAGCTGAAGCTAATCAATCACCTCAAACTCGAATACTGGAGACGATGGTCGCACGAGTACTTGGCGCAGTTGCAGCAGATAACACCCCATCAACGAAGTGGCCACTGGGGCGAATCATCAAAACGTACGAAGGCCGATGGTTTCGTCCGATTCGTTCATGTCAAAACCGCCTCCAGAACTTTGAAAAGGCCAATACACAAACTGCCCCCGTAACCAGTACTCGATGACGCACAGTCTAACGAAGAACCATCACAAGCAAGTTCCCCCCACTTGACGAAGGAAGGGTCCCAGATCAGCGGCAACGACATCCCGAGAACAAGGTGGCGATTGATGCGGACCAGCGAGTTAATTGTGCCTGCTAGCTCCCATAGCGCATACCTCTTCAACACAAGGCTCAGCAGCCAGGCCCCATACGGGTCTGTATTTTCAACCATTAGGTCAAGTCTACTTATCTTCCAGCGAGTGAAAGTTGCTCATTTATTATGATTTGGGACCATATTGGCGGGAATAGGCTGTTCTACAGAATGGGACGAACCTTGTGGACTCTTTCAACGACTCCACCCATTTCACTAAGCCTGCATCTGAAATCGATGAACTGCGACGACAACTAGAAGTGCATGATGTTTCATGGACCGATCAAGTGACCGACCACGACATCCACCAGTACACCATCGGCTATCTGGACATTCTCGGATTAGTCATACTGGTGACCTACCTCCGCTGGCGTTCCTGCAAACAACAATCTAACCTGCATGCCCCCGTTGCCATTACCAAGACGCTACAGCCTACCGCACACCTTTGAGGAGGTTGAACGGGCCATTCAATGGGGAGTGAATGTTGAGCTCCTGACATCCCTGAAAGCCAATCAACGCTTCAATCATCTTACATAGTTATTTAAGGTTAATTAGCACTGTAATAATTAGCCCATTCGTAATTAAATCGCTTTATTTGATTGATTTATCAATTGATCGATCATTTGAATTAAATTCACCAAATTCAAATTCAATTCGCCACAAAGTGAAAATACTTTAAGTTTCGAATACTACGTTTTCATTCTAAACAATCAAGTAACCCATTTTTCATTCGTTTTTTAATTTGTCAAAACTTTAAAACAAAAGTTTATTCATTGTTCAATTGTTGGTTGGGTCGTTATATAAACTTGCAAGTTGGGTAAAAAATCAGATTTTAATAGAGGGAAAAAAGTTAGAGACTATCATAACTATCTACGAGTATACGTATATAGTCAGTTTTTTTCTAGTGTTATCAAAATTATAATAAAACTAATTTTTCTTTATACATTAGATATTTTATTAATTTTGTACAGTAGCTAATTTCGACTACTATTTGTAGTCTTCTTCAGTGCAATAATTATTGGCTTACAAGATTTTTACTTAAGTACAAATAACTTTTTAAAATGGCAATTGGATTTATGTTTTAATTAAGCTAAATAACATTGAATGGCAATTATCTTCATCCGTATTCGTTCTTCGTTTCTCAGGTACTTAGATAATCTTTATTGTTTCCATCGCATCTAATTTCCTAGGACAATTACTGCTCTCAATTACACTTACATCCTCAATATCCATCGTGTGTAGTTCTTCGATGTGGTGCTTAGCTACGGCTGACCTCATGTGCGATCCCGGGTTTTTGGCTGCGATTCGTGCTTCCCTAATATGTTCATGGAACCTGAACGGATCAATCTTTTCGTTTGTCCGATATAAATCATAGGACAACTTCTACATGCTACTTTGTAAATGCTGCTCGTCTCTTCCATCGTTTTTTTATCCTTGCCCGATCCCAATATGTTTCGTGCTGCGCATCTGCGACTGAGGACACCATTTTAATTCCGTGATGTTTGAACAGTTTCTCCATTTCTTTTGAATACCTGGAATATTTCACTTATACGCGCTTTGGAGCTTTCTTGTCGGTTTCAATGTTGTTTAATTGTCCCTTTTTAGGGTTTTGTAAAATAATTTTACAAAACCCTTCTAAAATCGCGTCCTGTCTGTCCGTCTGTCCGTCTGTCTGTCTGTCCGTCCGTCCGTCCGTCCGTGTGTCACAGCAGTTTTTCTCGGAAACTACTTAAGCTAGAAGCATCAAATTTTGTATGTAGGTGTAAAGTAGTGATCTCTTCAAAGTTCAATTACTAAAAAATTTTATAAGGTATTTAAGGGGGGTCTCCCCATGTAGGGGAGTGACCCCCCGAAAAAAAAATTTCATTGAAGGTAGCCGATATGGGTATCAAATGAAAGGTCGTGATGAGAACTTTTCAAAACAGGTCTTAGTTTGGCAAAGTTTGCTTCGAGGGGCGCACATGGAGGGGAAATACACGAAAAATTTGTGTCCCCCCCCCCCCTCGCGATTGGACACCTTCCATCCGAAAAATCTGAAAAAAATCAAGAATGTAGGCCTTGATGAGTAAAACAACAACAAATACGTGAGAAGTCGCAATTCACTCAACTATGTTAGTAATAGTATGATTTATCGATTTTATGTTTTCTTGAATAAAATCTTAACGGTACACTTAAATTCAATGAAATTCAGTACACAGATTGATTAACCCTGCAAGTTTCTAAAGAATGCATCATATTTGGCGAAGTTATAGCGGTTTGAATTTTCCTGTATTACTATGGAACAATATGCGCTGCATGTATTACTATGGCAACATATAGCTATGGAACAACATGCGCTTTTTACCGACTCAGACACTACAGTTTTGCTAGGATTTGCATGCAAATTTCAGGAATGATAGGTGTCATGAATACCTTTGAGAATCAGTTCAGCTAGTGGTATCAGTAATCGTAAAACAAAATAGTGGCTGTTTCAAACCCGAAGATTGAATAATTTTGAGTTATTTTTTCCCAACTTCAACGTTTAAGGTGCATGCTTTGAACACTTGATTCAATTTAATGAATGACTGAAGATGAGTACCTACAATTAATGCTCATAAGTGAAACAAGTCAAGGAGGCGGGAGAGAGCTCCTAGCAAAAGGGCCTTGTAACCATTCTAGGATTCGAAAAAATTGGCCATGAATCGATGATAAGAGTACAGGAGAGTGGCCCCTGAAAAAAATCATCAAACGTAGCCGATATAAGTATGAAATGAAAGTTCTCATGGGAGCTTTTCAAAACAGTTCTTAAACTGTCAGTTTTTGCTTCAGTGGGGGCACAGGGGGGGAAATACATGAAAAATGTGTTTCCTCCCTCGCGAATGGACATCTGAAATAATTATCAAGGGAGATATTTATGAGTATAACAATAACAAAAACCTCAGAAGTCTAAATTTGTTCAACTTTATTAATAATAGTATGATCTTCGAATTTCATTTTTTCTCCAATAAAATCGTCTTTGACATGTATCCTGATTTGATTCGATCTGGTGACTGCATTTTGTAAATTGAATACAAAACCCTTCTGACATGAGCGTAGGTCTGTTTACCCAACTTGTTTGTTTTCCGATCTACTTCTTGATGATTGCTTCGATGCATTTTTCGTCGTGTCCATTTATGCTAGCTGTATTTATAATACACTCCTTTTCTTTTTTGAATCGCTCTGCTGTTAATGGCACTGTCAGTAAGCGGTGAATCATTGAATGGTATGCTGCCATTTTTCGGGGGTAGCTATGGCTAGAGTCACTAGTAATTGTACGTTGGGTACTCGAGGGCTTCCGGTAGATGTCGACTTCAATCCTGCCTTAGTTCCTAATAAGTTTAAGATCAAGGAACGGGATTTCACAATTTACTTCTATCTCCATGCTGAACTTAATCTTTGGGTGGATATTGTTAATTTTCTGGACGGTATTTTCCAATTCTTCCTTTGTAGTTATGATGAAAATATCGTCCACGTATCGTAGCTGCAATTTTGGCGTCAAACCTTCTTCTTCAATGATATTTTCAATATGAGCCATAAAAATTTCGCTGATAAGAGGAGATAAAGGATTGCCCGTTGCTGTACCGGACGTTGTTTTGAAAAATCGTTGCTTAAACATGAAGTAATTCATTCATGCATAGTCTAGCCAATTTTCCGTAGCATTTTGCCTTATCTTTCCATTTACTGGTGTTTTCTATGCTCAAAAATCACTTTTCCAGTAAATACATTATTTCTTTAACTGGAACATTCGGAAAAAGGGCTTTTACGTCAAAAGACACCATAATATCTTTGTTGTTCAAATCATTTTTTTCTGAATTTTTGATGCGCATTTCCGAGTTTTTAAAAGACCGATTATATATTGGCATATTCAATTCGTTAATTTGGTTGGTTAACCATTTGGCTACGTTATATGTGGGCGAACTCATGTCGGCTATAATTTCATGTACCTCCTCACCTTTCTTATGAGTTTTTGGTTGAATATGAATGTGGGGGAGCAATGGATTTGGCATTCTCAAATTTTTACTTGCTACCTCTCGTCTACATTCCTTGAGAGTTTTTTCTACTCGTTTTATGGAATCTGGGAGCGGATTGTTTCGCAGTTCCATATAATTTCCATTCGATAAGGTGTTTAATATGATTTTGTCATGCTTATGTTCGTTCATTATTACCACTGCGTTGCTCTTAACAGCTTTTCGATAGAAAATTGGTCTTTCCTTTAACTGCCTTATTATTTTGTTTTCTGATATTAAATTTGGTTTTTCATTCAACAATATTTTGGTCAATTTTTTCCTAGTATCCTCTTTTACATCACTATCTAGGTGTTTTATTCCCGCTTCAACATCAATAATAATGTCGCGTGTTTTGGTTCGCGGCCAATAATTTTAACGTTCCGGGAAAGTGAAAACGCAATGTCTTTTAATTTAAGTTAAAAGAGTTTATTCAATTCAAGAAAATGCACAATAATCAGTTTAACACTTTCACTTATTTTAATGTTCACTATTAAAAATCTAACACTTGTCCATAAACTTCTTATCGCAATTGTCTTCTAAATCACTTCACTATTACGAAACACACTATCGCAGTTCTTATCGCGGTCGAATGAATGATGATCCCCTCATTCATTCAGCTCGCCTTTATATAGGGTCTGTAGTCATTCAACCCAGTTCTCGTACATTGGCGAGTTCGCGGGAACATTCGAGCGACTGCAAATGAATGGAGCAGTGACTCACTTTCAGACGTTGTTCATGCTTGTTGGGTTCTCGTAGTTTCGAGTAAATTCGTGTTCTTCATTGTTGTGAAAACAATTGCGACAGTAGCTCGCAGAATTATTTGTACATGTAACACTGCCCCCACCTCAGTTCTTTTCGCCCCGAAAAGATGTTTCGCCAGTTGTAGTCAATTCTCCCTGGATGTAATATGGGGCAAGACGGTCCAGATGCACGATTTTCATTTTGGCTCTCGGTTTACGGTGTTCCTGTATGCGATATACGACGTCGTTGATTCGCTTTGTGACTCGGTATGGTCCCTCCCAGTTATGTTGCAAATTTAGAGACCTACCCTTTCGCCGTTGCGGGTTATATAGCCACACCAAGTCATCTTGCTGGAAGCCAGTAGAATTTGCCTTTAGATCATACCTGGTCTTCATGCGGTCAGTAGCCGATTCGAGGTGTTTTCGCACTGTCCGATGTATCTGGTTCAACCGTTGTCTTAGATCACTTGCGTACTCCGAGATCGTTTGGGGTTTCTCAGGGGGTGTTCCGAACTTTATATCGGCTTGCAAACGAATAGTCTTTCCAAAAATGACTTTGGCTGGGGCTTGGCCCGTCGATGCATGTTTGGCAGCTCTGTACGCCATCAAAAATAGTGGGATATGTCGGTCGCAGTCCCTTTGGTTCTCGTCAACCATCTTGGCAAGGTGTTTATTGAGCGTGCCGTTGAAACGTTCGACCATTCCATCGGATTGGGGATGCAGCGGTGTTGTCCTCGTTTTCCGTATTCCGAGCAGCTCGCAAATTTCGCCAAAAACTTGTGGCTCAAAGTTTCGGCCTTGATCCGAATGTAGTTCGCAAGGCACGCCGTACCTACTGACCCAATTTAACACTAGCTGTTTGGCTAGAGTAGTCGCTTCCTGGTTGGGAATGGGGTAGACCTCGGGCCACTTGCTGAAATAACGGCTACAACCAGCGTGTATCGATTTCCCCAATCGGATTCAGGAAAAGGTCCTGCGATGTTAACAGCAACCCTTTCGAATGGCACGCCTACGTCGTAGGTTTGCATTTGTCCTCTCAGTCGTCGTTTTGGATCTTTGACGGAAGCGCAAATTGTGCATCTGCGACACCAGTCCTCTACGTCTTCTCGAGCATGGAGCCAGTAGAATCTTTCCCGCGATTTCGCTAATGTTTTGTTAACACCAAGATGGCCTCCCGAGGATCCTTCATGCATTTCCTTAACCACATCGTGGATTCGGCTTTTGGGTAGTATAGTTTGCATCCTATAGGAGCTGCCATCCACCGTTTCCCATTTCCGCTTGAGTACACCACCCTCCACCTGAAGGGAGTTCCATTGTGCCCAATAGCTTTTCAGGGTTGCGCCATGCGTTGAAACGTCCTCCCACTCAGGTCGCCCAGTCGTCTCCTTCCATACGAGCAATGGTCCGATGTCTTCATCGGCTAACTAGGCATTTCGAATCTCCTCCGATGACCAACCTTCATCGAATTCGGCCGTTATCACTCGCAGATCAACGCTCGGCTCCTTTTCCTCAATCCGTCGGCAATGCTTGCAGTCAGCTGGACATGGGCGACGAGATAGGGCGTCAGCATTTCCATGAACTCCGCCCTTCCGATGAACAATTTCGTAGTCGTATGACTGCACTCTTTCGATCCATCTCGCAACTTGTCCCTCGGGGTTTTTGAAGTTAAGTAGCCATCTCAGCGATGCATGGTCCGTTCGAAGAACAAATTTCTGGCCATATAGGTATTTGTGGAACTGCTTGGTGGCCTCTATTATAGCCAATAGCTCCTTCCTGGTCACACAGTAGTTCCTCTCACTTTTTGAAAGAACTCGACTGTAATACGAGAGGACTCTTTCTTCGCCATTGATCTGCTGGGAGAGTAAAGCTCCAATACCGCCGTTGCTTGCATCAGTGTCGCCTACAAACATTTTTCCGGGTTTCGGATATGCCAGCACGGGTGATTCACACAGCTTTTCCTTCAGGGTCTCAAAGGCTGTCTGGCATTGTTCGTTCCAGACATATGGACGATTTTTCTCGGTTAGCTGATGGAGACACTTAGCTATTTTGGCAAAGTCTTTGACGAATCTTCGATAGTAGGTAGCCAGACCCAGGAAACTTCGTAGTTGGCGCTTGTTGTTTGGTGTTGGCCAGCTTATCACGGCTTCAACCTTCTCAGGGTCTGTTTTGACCCCTTCTGCTGATACGACGTGTCCCAGGTATTTTACTACAGCTGCGAAAAGGGTACACTTGTCTGGACTAAGTTTCAAATTTGCCAGTCACAACCGGGAGAAAACCTCTTCTAAGTTCCACACATGCTCTTCGAACGTTCTCCCGATGACGATGATGTCATCTAGGTACACCAAGCAGGTTTTCCAGGTTAGACCACGTAGCACGTATTCCACCAAGCGTTCGAAAGTGGCTGGAGCATTGCGAAGCCCAAACGGCATCACCACGAATTGCCACAATCTGGTCCCAACTGAAAATGCGGTCTTCTCTCGGTCCTTCTTGTCGATTTCTACCTGCCAGTAGCCACTCTTGAGATCGAGTGTAGAAAACCATTTTGCGTCGGCTAAAGTGTCCATGATGTCATCGATGCGTGGGAGCGGGTAACTATCTTTCTTAGTGACGTCGTTAAGCTGCCTATAGTCGACACAAAAACGAGTGCTACCATCTTTTTTCTTTACTAGAACTACAGGCGCGGCCCATGGACTGACAGAAGGTTCAATAACGCCTTGTTTTTCCATGTCCGAGATCAGCGCGCTCACTTCTCCTTGTTTGGCTATAGGGAGGCGTCTCGGTGCTTGTCGAATCGGCTTGGCTCCCTGTATATCTATGACGTGAGTTACCAGAGTCGTTCGGCCTTGGTCATCCGGGCTTGTTGAGAAGATGTCACTGTACTTGGTGACCAGATCAGAGGCTCGTTTGAATAGCTGCACTGGCAATTTGACCTGCTTCAATATCGCAGACGTTGATTCCCGGGCTTTGTCTGTGTCTTGCCTCCTTTTGCAATGATGGTCGTGAGTAGCTTCCAAAGAGGTGATGGTGGAAACAGGCTGGCAGCTGCCGATGACTTCTCCCGCTTTGATGCTCGTGGTTGAATCTGCGGTGTTAAGGACTCTAACTGGCACATATCCGTTCCTTAAAGATCATACAAGGCTTCGTCCTACAATCAAACTGCGCAATGCGGACGTCTTCGTTGGCTCTATCAGATAAGATCGGTGGTCTCCAGAATCACCATCAAGCTTGGCCCATACAATGCTTTCGGAAGAATTCGGTACATCAGTGTCAGTACATACCACTACATTCATCTTGGGAATTTGGACGCTGGGATCCTCCATCAGTACTTTGACATTCTGCCATTTCAATACACGTTTGCCCAAATCCAACGTGATTCCATGTGGTCGCAGAAAATCCATTCCGAGAATGCAGTCATCCATAATGTTCGCAACCAGAAAATTGTGTCGGAACACAAGGTCTCCCAACTGTATCTGGAGGTTGACCTCTCCATGAACAGGTGCAGTTTCTCCCGTAGTTGTCCGTAGTGAGAAAATTCTGCCCTTCTGAAGTTGTTGCTGTCTAACTAGGTCTTGTCGGATAATCGATCGGGTTGCACCAGTGTCGATTGTTATGGTGCAGTTTTCTCCGTTAACTTGACCCGGAAGGCATAAGTCCGCTTCTCCACGAAGTAGTCTTGACACGGTGATAGTGGTGCTGGGGACGTCGATCCTCCTAGCCAACCTCTGCCCCACGAAATTGGCTCTTACATGTTTCCCGACCCCTCTGTTTGAAGGGCTTCCATTCTGGGCTCCTGACTCGGTCTAGATCTCCTTCTAGCTGCATACCCTGGACAATAGCTTGGTTTTCTTCGCTTCTTGCAGTCTCTTTGTAGGTGCCCCTTCTCTCCGCAATTCCAGCATCTGTGCGCACCATTTACATGCGGGTCTCACTCAATTTCCACGCGCGCACACCTGCACTCGTCTGTCACTACCTCACGAACCCGGGCAGTGATACGAGTCACATTTTTCGCTGCCTCAAAGTTCAGACTGTAAGCCAATGCGTCCTTAACCGTTTGCTTTTGAGCTAACCGCACGGCTTGTTGCAATTCCGGGTCCTTTAGTGCGCTGATAAATGCTTCTGTCGCTGCAATATCTCGATGTTCTGGGTCGTAGGCTGGGTAAGCCAAAAGTGCTAGTCGCTCAATGTCTTGGGCTAGCTGCTGTAGGGTTTCACCAGACTTCTGCATCCGATGCCTTAGCTGTGACCGATAACCCTGCTTTAGATGATCGTCTCCATAACGCATGTCGAGCGCATTCATTATAGCATTCGGGTTTGAGTGCATATCATCGGGGATCGTCTGCAAAAGCTCGGCAGCTGGGCCTCTTAGAGCAAGAATCAACGCAGTTGCTCGGTCCTGTTCATTCCAGTGGTTTGCCCTTGCGGCAGCTTCAAACTGGGTCTTGTAAATACTCCAGACCGTTTGCCCATCGAATATTGGTGCTTGCACATTTCTGGATGTGCTTTGCGCTGCGGTTATAAGCGGGGCTGGTGAAGTGGTTGCTACTGCCTTCGCAGCTTCCAATTCTTTTTTCACTTTTTCCATCTCGTGGTTCATTCTCTCTTCGACCTGGCTGACCTTTCCCTCGACCTGGCTGACCTTTTCCTCGACCTGGTGAACCTTTTCCTCGACCTGGTCAACCTTTTCCTCGACGCCTTTAATTTGTTTGTTAAGACTACCGAGCTCCGCTTTTATTTCGGTGGACTGCTTTTGAAAATCTGCCTTGATTTCGATCGCTTGTTGATCCAGCTTCGCTGATTGTTCATTAAGCTTCGCTGATTGTTCATCTAGCTTCGCAGTTAAATTAGATGACTGTTGTCGCAGCTCTTGCTGCATCAGCATCAACATTTGCATAAGCGCATTTTCTGGTTTCTTTGGTTTTGATGTTTCTGCTTCACCACCCTCTGCGCCTTTTTCTGCATCTGAGGGCTCACCTGAATCCAGATACGTGCCTTCCGATTTAATTACGTCACGCAAGCGTGCAATCAGTGTGGCCTTTGTACCTTGCGTAGCCAGGTTTCGCTGTTCCAACTCTTCCTTAAGCTCCGACATGGTCAATTCATTGATTTTTAAGTTTAGGCTTCGTGGCATTTTCAATGTTTCTTTAAATTTAACTATTGTGCACTATAAAAATGTTCAAATTTTCACTTTCAAAATTTTAATCCCACTTCTCAACACCACTGTCGCGTGTTTTGGTTCGCGGCCAATAATTTTAACGTTCCGGGAAAGTGAAAACGCAATGTCTTTTAATTTAAGTTAAAAGAGTTTATTTAATTACCAAAAATGCACAATAATCAGTTTAACACTTTCACTTATTTTAATGTTCACTATTAAAAAATCTAACACTTGTCCATAAACTTCTTATCGCAATTGTCTTCTAAATCACTTCACTATTACGAAACACACTATCGCAGTTCTTATCGCGGTCGAATGAATGATGATCCCCTCATTCATTCAGCTCGCCTTTATATAGGGTCTGTAGTCATTCAACCCAGTTCTCGTACATTGGCGAGTTCGCGGGAACATTCGAGCGACTGCAAATGAATGGAGCAGTGACTCACTTTCAGACGTTGTTCATGCTTGTTGGGTTCTCGTAGTTTCGAGTAAATTCGTGTTCTTCATTGTTGTGAGAACAATTGCGACAGTAGCTCGCAGAATTATTTGTACATGTAACAATAATATTTTTTAAAGTATTTATTGCTTCTTGTTGGCTGAATGTCGTTGTTGTATTATTTATTATATAATTCTTTATGAATTGTGGTCTACTTGGTGTAGAAACAATTTTTCTTTTACTCAGGCTATTTAATTTACTATCTAAGATGGCATGTTTTTTGAACTTCTCGCATAGAAATGCCGCATTGAGTTTTCCGGCCGCTGTGACTATATCTTCGTAGCCATTATGTTAGCCAATTTTAAATGCGTGTTATATGCTTTCAGGGTGAAATGGTCCAATTTTTTATACAGATCCTTTACACTAGTTTTTACTAAATTTTTCTCCACTAGATTTGTGTAACAATCCGCTCCCAGATTCCATATAACGAGTAAAAAAAATTTCAAGGGATTTAGATAAGTTGCTGCAACTATAAATTTGAGAATGCGGAATCCATCGCTCCCCCGCAATCATATTCAACCAAAAACTCATTAAAAATGTGAAAAGGTACGTGAAATTATAGTCGACACGACATATAACGTAGCCAAATGGTTGACCAACCAAATTAACGAATTGAATATACCAATATATAATCGGTCTACTAAAAACTCGGAAATGCTCATTAAAAATTTGGAAAAAATAGATGATTTGAACAACGAAGATATTATGGTGTCTTTTGATGTAAAAGCCCGTTTTCCGAATGTTTCAGTTAAAGAATCATTGTTTTTACTGGAAAAGTGATTATTGAGCACAAAAACCTCCAGTGAATGGAAAGATAAGGCAAAATGCTACGGAAAATTGGCTAGACTATGCATGAATGAAAATTATTTCATGTTTAAGCAACGATTTTTTAAAACAACGTCCGGTACAGCAACGGGCAATCCTTTATCTCCTCTTATCAGCGAAATTTTTATGGTCCATATTCAAAATATGATTGAAGGAGAAGGTTTGATGCCAAAATTGTGGGCACGATACGTGGACAATATTTTCATCATAATCACAAAGGGAGAATTGGAAAATACCGTCCAGAAAATTAACAATATCCACCCGAAGATTAAGTTCAGCATGGAGATAGAAGTAAATTGTGAAATACCGTTCCTTGATTTGGAACCTATTAGGAACCAAGGCAGGATTAAAGTCAACATCTACCGGAATCCCTCAAGTACCCAAGGTACAATCACTAGCGACTCTAGCCATAGCAACCCCCGAAAAATGGCAGCATACCATTCAATGATTCACCGCTTACTGACAGTGCCATTAACAGCAGAGCGATTCAAAAAAGAAAAGGAGTGTATTATAAATACAGCTAGCATAAATGGAAACGACGAAAAATGCATCGAAGCAATCATCAAGAAGAAGATCCGAAAACAAAATAGGGACAATTAAACAACATTGAAACCGACAAAAAAGCTCCAAAGCGCGTATCAGTGAAATATTTCAGGTATTCAAAAGAAATGGAGAAACTGTTCAAACATCAAGGAATTGTAGTGGTGTCCTCAGTGCGCAACATGAAACATATTGGGATCGGGCAAGGATCAAAAAACGATGGAAGAGACGAGTGGCATTTACAAAGTAGCATGTAGTAGTTGTCCTATGATTTATATCAGACAAACGAAAAGATTGATCCCGGTCAGGTTCCATGAACATATTAGGGAAGCACGAATCGCAGCCAAAAACCCGGGATCGCACATGAGGGCAGCCGTAGCTAGGCACATCATCGAAGAACAGCACATGATGGATATTGAGGATGTAAGTGTAATTGAGAGCAGTAATTGTCCTAGGAAATTAGATGCGATGGAAGCAATAAAGATAATCGAAGTACCTGAGAAACGAAGAACGAATACGGATGAAGATAATTGCCATTCAATGTTATTTAACTTAATTAAATCATAAATCGAATTGCCTTTTCTTTGAAAATTATTTGTACTTAAGTAAAAATCTTGTAAGCCAATAATTGTTGTACTGAAGAAGACTACAAATAGTAGTCAAAAATAGATTTGTACAAAATTAATGAAATATTTAATGTATAAAGAAAAATTAGTTTTATTATAATTTTGATAACACTAGATAAAAACTGACTATATATGTATATATAATAAGGCCATCAAGCCTCAGTCAGTGTTTAATAAATTATTGCAATTGAAAAAGTCGATCGCAAGTATTTCTGAAGGTATACGGTTAATGAAAATTAGCCTCAAAATAAATGTGACTCCGAAATCTCAAAAAGTCCTTATTAACACACATCTCGATACAACAAATCAACAAAAAAATCTAGTGGAGAAAAATTTAGTAAATCTACTGTAAAGAATCTGTATAAAAAATTGGACCATTTCACCCTGAAAGCATATAACACGTATTTAAAATTGGCTAACATAATGGCTACTCAAAACGAGGATATATAGTATATATCTATAGTTATAGCGACCGGAAAACTCAACACGCCATTCCTATGCGAGAAGTTCAAAAAACGTGCAATCTAAGATAATAACTTGAAAAGCCTGAGTAAAAGACAAATTGTTTCTACACCAAGAAGACCACAATTCATAATGAATTATATAATAAATAATACAACAACGACATTCAGCCAACAAGAATTAAACACACTGAATAAAGGATTCAATTATGCTGTAGAACCAATAAACTCTCAAGGAATGTAGACGAGAGGTACCAAGTAAAAATTTGAGAATGCCAAATCCATTGCTCCCCCGCATTCATATTCAACCGAAAACTCATAAAAAAGGTGAGGAGGTACATGAAATTATAGCCGACATGAGCTCGCCGACATATAACGTAGCCAAATGGTTAACCAACCAAATTAACGAATTGAATATGCCAATATATAATCGGTCTATTAAAAACTCGGAAATGCGCATCGAAAATTCGGAAAAAAATGATTTGAACAACGAAGATATTATGGTGTCTTTTGACGTAAAAGCCCTTTTTCCGAATGTTTCAGTTAAAGAAATAATGTATTTACTGGAAAAGTGATTATTGAGCATAGAAAACACCAGTAAATGGAAAGATAAGGCAAAATGCTACGGAAAATTGGCTAGACTATGCATGAATGAATTACTTCATGTTTAAGCAACGATTTTTCAAAACAACGTCCGGTACAGCAACGGGCAATCCTTTATCTCCTCTTATCAGCGAAATTTTTATGGCTCATATTGAAAATATCATTGAAGAAGAAGTTTTGATGCCAAAATTGCGGCTACGATACGTGGACGATATTTTCATCATAACTACAAAGGAAGAATTGGAAAATACCGTCCAGAAAATTAACAAGATCCACCCGAAGATTAAGTTCAGCATGGAGATAGAAGTAAATTGTGAAATCCCGTTCCTTGATTTGAAACTTAAAAAGTAAAATCTACTGTAAAGGATCTGTATAAAAAATTGGACCATTTCACCCTGAAAGCATATAACACGTATTTATAATTGGCTAACATAATGGCTACTCAAAACGAGGATATATAGTATATATCTATAGTTATAGCGACCGGAAAACTCAACACGCCATTTCTATGCGAGAAGTTCAAAAAACGTGCAATCTAAGATAATAACTTGAAAAGCCTGAGTAAAAGAAAAATTGTTTCTACACCAAGAAGACCACAATTCATAATGAATTATATAATAAATAATACAACAACGACATTCAGCCAACAAGAATTAAACACACTGAATAAAGGATTAAATTATGCTGTAGAACCAATAATACTTTAAAAAATATTATTATTGATGTTGAAGCGGGAATAAAACACCTAGATAGTGATGCAAAAGAGGATACTAGGAAAAAATTGACCAAAATATTGTTGAATGAAAAACCAAATTTAATATCAGAAAACAAAATAATAAGGCAGTTAAAGGAAAAACCAATTTTCTATCGAAAAGCTGTTAAAACAACGCAGTGGTAATGATGAACGAACATAAGCATGACAAAATCATATTAAACACCTTATCGAATGGAAATTATATGGAACTGCGAAACAATCCGCTCCCAGATTCCATAAAACGAGTAGAAAAAACTCTCAAGGAATGTAGACGAGAGGTAGCAAGTAAAAATTTGAGAATGCCAAATCCATTGCTCCCCCGCATTCATATTCAACCGAAAACTCATAAAAAGGTGAGGAGGTACATGAAATTACAGCCGAAATGAGTTCGCCTACATATAACGTAGCCAAATGGTTAACCAACCAAATTAACGAATTGAATATGCCAATATATTAAAAACTCGGAAATGCGCATCAAAAATTCGGAAAAAAATGATTTGAACAACAAAGATATTATGGTGTCTTTTGACGTAAAAGCCCTTTTTCCGAATGTTTCAGTTAAAGAAATAATGTATTTACTGGAAAAGTGATTATTGAGCATAGAAAACACCAGTAAATGGAAAGATAAGGCAAAATGCTACGGAAAATTGGCTAGACTATGCATGAATGAATTACTTCATGTTTAAGCAACGATTTTTCAAAACAACGTCCGGTACAGCAACGGGCAATCCTTTATCTCCTCTTATCAGCGAAATTTTTATGGCTCATATTGAAAATATCATTGAAGAAGAAGGCTTGACGCCAAAATTGCAGCTACGATACGTGGACGATATTTTCATCATAACTACAAAGGAAGAATTGGAAAATACCGTCCAGAAAATTAACAATATCCACCCGAAGATTAAGTTCAGCACGGAGATAGAAGTAAATTGTGAAATCCCGTTCCTTGATCTTAAACTTATTAGGAACTAAGGCAGGATTGAAGTCGACATCTACCGGAAGCCCTCGAGTACCCAACGTACAATTACTAGCGACTCTAGCCATAGCAACCCCCGAAAAATGGCAGCATACTATTCAATGATTCACCGCTTACTGACAGTGCCATTAACAGCAGAGCGATTCAAAAAAGAAAAGGAGTGTATTATAAATACAGCTAGCATAAATGGACACGACGAAAAATACATCAAAGCAATCATCAAGAAGTAGATCGGAAAACAAAATAGGGACAATTTAACAACATTGAAACCGACAAGAAAGCTCCAAAACACGTATAAGTGAAATATTCCAGATATTCAAAAGAAATGGAGAAACTGTTCAAACATCACGGAATTAAAATGGTGTCCTCTAAGCGCAGATGCGCAGCACGAAACATATTGGGATCGGGCAAGGATCAAAAAACGATGGAAGAGACGAGTGGCATTTACAAAGTAGCATGTAGTAGTTGTCCTATGATTTATATCAGACAAACGAAAAGATTGATCCCGGTCAGGTTCCATGAACATATTAGGGAAGCA
Source organism: Odontomyia ornata (assembly GCA_963969285.1). Lineage (NCBI taxonomy): Eukaryota > Metazoa > Arthropoda > Insecta > Diptera > Stratiomyidae > Odontomyia > Odontomyia ornata. The sequence goes on from OZ017739.1 coordinate 222,558,465, forward strand.
CGAATCGCCCAAAAACCCGGGATCGCACATGAGGGCAGCCGTAGCTAAGCCCATCATCGAAGAACTACACACGAGGGATATTGAGAGCAGTAATTGTCCTAGAAAATTAGATGCGATGGAAACAATAAAGATTATCTAAGTACCTGAGAAACAAAGAATGAATACGGATGAAGGTAATTGTTATTCAATGTAATTTAGCTTAATTAAATCATAAATCCAATTGCCCATTTTTAAAAGTTATTTGTACTTAAGTTAAAATCTTGTAAGCCAATAATTATTGTACTGAAGAAGACTACAAATAGTAGTCGAAATTAGCTACTATACAAAATTAATAAAATATCTAATGTATAAAGAAAAATTAGTTTTATTATAATTTTTATTATAACTTTATGTAATTATAGTTCAATTATTTTACCTTATCACAAATAATGTATTTGAACGTGTGCAAAAAATAATAAAATCAAAGTTCGGGACAAAAGAGTCCCGGCGCAAACATTATTTATTATTTCTGTTACTACCAAAATAGTAAACTGCGCTTGCTTTCTTACCTTTGGGGGCCGCCATTTCGAGTGCATGATGATTTTTTCAAGAATTTTCCCTAGGTTCGAAAGAAGACAGATTAGTCTCAATTGAATTTCTTAATATCACCATTTGCTCTTGATTTTCGCAAAGGAGCTAATGTACCTGCTTTCTAAGTAGATGGAAAGTAACCATAATTTAGTACAGGAATACTAAAAATGGTTTTAAAAGTGGAAACCGTGTGATTTGAATCGTTGAATTTCGGTGAAGGTAGCTTAAAGATTTGCTGTAGTGATGTTCATCAATGTTTTATGCAACTTATGGCGTTCGAATTTGATTTTGGATCAAATACTTTCTTCACATAGCAAACACTGCGAAACATTTTTTAACTATATTATGTTTATTATACAGATATTAATCAATATTGTCTCCAGAGGAGCAGAAACGATTCCATCTAGTATTAAACAACGTTAAGAAATACCGTTGTCAAATCTTAACTATTTTTGTAGATATAACTATACATACAGGTACTTGGTACTGTGTGTAATATAAATTTCAATCCGCTTTGAAGAACTAATAGTTATCACTTTCATCAGTGTATGTTGTATTGACTATGACCAAAAGTAATGTACAACTCAACTATTGCAAGCTAGTTTTTCGCTCACAAATTTATAGTATTTGCTTACTTTCAATACCATTTTAAAATATATTAAAATCGACAAATGGTTAAAGCCAGGAAAAGTTAAATTTCTGTGAATCTTTATGACAAAAATTATTATTTTGTTCTACTCTGCCAAATTTTAGGCAAACATTCGGACAACTAAGGCAAAGTATCGTTTTTATAGTATTTTTAATTAGTTTTGGGGGGCCTGATCCTGTATGATTCAAATGCCTTATCCTACACGATTCATATGCATAAAAATAAAAATCCCTAAATTTAAGTACATGATTAGGCATTAACTCTCATTTTATGAAATGTCTTTGTTCAATTCTTTATAAATTATTTTGTGTTCCTAAGAATTACAGCTTATTCAAATATTACTTTCCAATTACCATCATTACGTTTGTTCAAAACAAGATTTTTCAATATACGTACGAATTATAGCAACTCTTAATGTCAAGCAAAGATCAAGTAGGTATTATTGTGCAGATGTGAATTACATAAGGGTGATTTTTTTTTCGTGAATAAATAACTTAGAAAACAATCAGATAAAACAAAACCTAGGTAAAATTTATGTAAATAATCGAAGTTAAACCTTTTTATCTAGTACGTTCTAATTTAAACGTCCCATTTGGAACCATGAGGAATCACACAAATTAGTCAATCAGTAAAAATTATATCGACTAATTTTTTATCTTATTCGAGCGTTATGAAGCTGTGTATATTGGGTATACTAAGAAGAAAAGGAATTATTTAAACATTTGTAATATAGTACTGTTAGTATTGCTTTAAACAGCATTCTCATAATAATATGTTGGCATTTAAAGTATACGAGTATTTTATTTAAGTTTTAAAAATTTGAAGACATAAAATAATACTGCTTGCATTGCTGAATCATGCTGTTACTTTCAGGTCTAATGAGTTGCTCTCTTACGTAAACAATGATTAAATTGCCATGGTAACAATTAGTGCAAACAACTGCACGCACATAATTTTATATTCCTCTCAATCTTAAATACATTTGTTGCCACGCAACAACTCCAAAGGTAGCGCCACGTTCAATGTTTCCCCACTAAAGTCGGTTATGCCATTGTAGTGAAAATAAATCTTCTTATAAATTTTTCTCATTAAAATCATGTCACAAACAAAATACTACCACTAGTAAATTTTTTATTTTTTCATGATTTTGCTTACATTTCTATCTATTATCCGCCCCTATAAAACTTAATATATGTTTTAAGTGTAAATTCCCTTACATCTCTTGGCGTAACAGTTCTGCAAAGTACTCCGCTTACAATCGACGTTACGTCCCTCCATGCAGGGATTGAAAAAAATTCGTATACGTGCACGCACTTCTTCAACCCATATTAAGTTTTGAAATTTGTGACAAGACATCATTTTTTATTTCGGGAATAGGGAACAAAGCCCTCAATCCCTTCAGGATTACTATGGCGTTACGTCTGATCAAAGGTGTAACTGAATATCATCAAATTAAGAATGAAGTCAAATGTCTCAATTTTGTCGACAATAATTTTGTGGAACGAGTCCAAAAATTACTTGATTCAGTGCCTGCATGTAGGAAATTGTTTAAAAATAAGTTTTGCCGTTAAAGGGTCACTATTGGTCATAGAAGTGAGTGGAAGCCATGAGGTTTGTTAGTGATATCAGGATTATCCTAAATAACATTACCACTAGCTTAGAGGGAGAAGCAATTTCGTATGTCAAAATTATTTGAGGTTAATTTACTATGAAGATTAAATTTATAATTAGTTATTGTTTTAAAAACGAATTTTACCCGTTGATGTTTTTAATTTGCTAATGAAGAAAAGGAGAAGGAACAAAGGAAACGTTTTACAATCACCTGCAAAGACTGGTCAACTCATTGCACACAAACGACACAAAAATAATTCTGGTGATTTCAACGCTAAGGTTGGCAATGAGCTATCTTATCGGGGAACGACTGGAGGATATAGCCTCCATGACAAAACAAATGATAATCGCCAGCACCCAATTGACTTTGCATGTAGCAGAAATCTAGTCATACGTTCGACTTGCTTCCCACATCGACGCATTCATAAAATGCCCTGGGTATCACCGGATGGCAACACACAAAACCAGACCGATCATGCTCTGATCCAACAAAGTTCGGCCTCGAGCATACTTCACGTCCGTACATACTGAGGAGCCAACTGTAGCTCAGATCATTACTTGATCAAATTAACCTATCGATGTCGTATGTCAAAAGCATATTCGGCGAAGACCAGCCTGCTACAAAAATTTGATATCGAAAGGTTCCAAACGGCGTCTGTGGCCAAACGTTTCACGGTGACCCTCGACAACCAGCTGGCTCCTATCTCGTTAGACGCATCGTTAAAGACAAACAACGAGCTCAGGATGAAAGTGAAAGCGGCTATCAGGACCATGGCAGAACAGATAATCGGACATCAAGCCCGGCGCAAGAGGAATGATCGGATCGATGATAAGTGCCAGAATGCGTTAGAGGAAAAGAATCAGGCACACAATGACTATGTAGGTAGGAAAACCAGGACGAAGAGAGAACACTATGGAAATCTCAGAAGAGTAGCGAATAAGATAATTAGGATAAAGAAAAGAAAATACTATGATGACCAATTGAGAAGTGTAGATGTAAGTTTAGCGAGCAACAACACAAGACAAGCATACAAAGTAGTGAAAAGCCTGAAACGTGGTTATGGGCCCAAAACCACACTGTGTCGTGATGACATCGGCAATATCATCGCTGATGAAACCAAGATTAAGGAAAGATGGGCATCATATTTCAAGAACCTCCTTAATCCTCCACACAGCTCCAGAACATCGAGGCCTATAAATGTCTGCGGAGAGCTTTCATTGGCCCCACCAACTCTGTATGAAGTTTATTGTATTATCAAAGCCCAAAAGAAAAATAAAGAGTTTTGTACATTATAATAAAATCGGACCATACGCCAACAGTATTATTGGGAAGGTGGTTTTAGGGCATGTAGATCAACAACAGACCAATTGTTCAGTCAAGCAAGCACTTGAAAAATACTGGGAGTTCATCATAGACGTACACCAAATTTTCGCTGACTTTAAGCAAACATGCGACAGTATTGATCGTAACGTACTGTACCAAATAATGCTTTGCTTTGGCATCCCCGCCAAATAAGTCCGTCTTACCAAAATGACAATGACGTCAACGAACTCTCAAGTCCGCATCAATAGCCAACTCGCCGATGACTTTGACACAAATATCGGACTAAAGCAAGGAGATGGGCTGGCCCCATTGCTATTCAATTTGGCTTGGAGTACGTCATACGGAAGCGACCTGTTGATACGCAAGGTACATTACTATTCAAGTTGAGCCAAGAAGTAGCCTATGCCGACGAGATCAATATTCTGTCATGGTCATCAAAAACTGCCAAAGAACTCTTCCTGAAACTCGACAGTGAAGCAAAACTAGTAGGGCTAAAAATCAATGCAAATAAAACAAAGCTCATGACGCAGTCGAGGAAAAATACCTCAAATACACAAAATATCACACTTCGCGAATCCAGTATCGAGAATGTTAGCAAATTTGTGTACTTAGGCGACAAATAACGAAAACGGGTGATTAAAGAGACGAAATACGCCGAAGAATACAGCTGGCAAATAAAATATTTTGTTCAGTATTGACAATCTTGAAGTATACAAATCTGTGATAAGACCAGTGTTATGCTATGGGTGTGAAACATGGACCCTAAACCAAGCATCCGCAAATATATTGACCGCCTTTGAGCGACGGGTTCTGAGGCAAATAATCGGTGCGAAGCTTAAAGGGGACCAATGGCGAATTCAATGCAACCATGAGCTGATGAAATTTTTGACGAACCGGAGGTCTCAACGATTTTCAGGCTGGGGAAGCTGCAATGAACTGGACACATGAATCGTATGGATGAACAACGGATACCCAAAAAAGTATTCGTTGGGAGAACTGAAGGCCGGAGGCCAGTGGGGAAACCGAGGAAATGCTGGTCTGACTTGGTCGACGAAGACAGTTCATTGCTGCTCGGATTTCGGAATCGGAGGACGCGGTCAATGGACCGAGACAGTTGCAGGCGTTTGCAGGAAGCGAAGGACCGAGAGGGGCTGTAGTGCTTAGAAGAAGAAGAATGTCCTCTTCAATCATTATGTCTAAGGCTTTCTCTGAAGAGCTTTTCATTTCTAAGATGATGACTTCATTCAGCGCGTTTTCTAGGTGTACAATGATCTGCAACTGACAATATAACCAAGTTCTTGTCTGAGGTTATTTTTTGAAATCCCTTTTCGATGAATATCTTGAAGCATCTATTTGTGAGAATCTTGCATTCCCGGGTCTTGATTTTGCTGATTCCAGCTTGTGCCGGAATTTTTCACAATGTTCTTGAATTTCTGTTTGAAAATTTTTGACATGTGAATATTTTCTTCCATTCAAGAAAAATATAATCGCTGTCCTCGATTGCATTGTTCTATCTGGAGATAATGGTTGTTCTCAATTGCAATGTTTCGAATTTCTATTTGAAAATTTTCGATACACAAGGAAAATGAAATCATTACCCTCAATTGGAAAGAACAAATTCCTAATCATGCAATATTTTCACAAACTTCTCGCTTCGCCCAATCGGGAAGTGCCAGATTTTAATAGTTTTATTTTTTTATTTTACCAAACAAAGCCACGTCTATTCATTGTGGCTATTGCTACCGAACTCTAGTTAGTGTGTATGCCCTGACCAACCAATAAAGACATCTGCCAATGTGAAACAACGTCAAATATTGAGATACCAAGCACTTGCAATTACTAAGTTTAGTCGTATATTTTTCAACGGCTTTCGTGTAGAATACATGCCTGCAATTTTATGCTCCTCTATTTCCAATTAATCAGCAGTCACCAAGTAGCGCAGTAGGAAATTATTTAAACGATGCATTCAAATTCGATAATCTATTAGAACGCAGATACTGTTGAAGTCAGCGAAACCAAATCCCGTTGGCATCAGCAGCCGGAAAGGAAAATTTCTCGTAAGTTCCTTTAGTTTTAACAGCAAATAGTTATTTTATTGGTCACCTCTTTGAAAGTCAATCACTATTTAAGACAAGTAAAAGTAGCAAGAGAGTTGTTCTATCAGAAAATCATTTTAAAATAATCAGAAAATCAAACAACGTCTTCTGAAAATCAAAACTTGGCTCACATGAATTGAGCTCGGAAAAATAATGTATGGTTATTATATATTTTAATTTGCCACTATTTTATTTTCAGTCTAGTGGACTCAATGTTACAGTAGTCATGATAACCAATGAATGTTTTGAAATATTCCTTAAATTTTTATCAAAATCCTGATACATCTGAAGTGTTTGGGTCCTTTACGAATGTATATTTACACATTATGACGTGTAATTTCAAGCGTCTTTAACTGAATTTTCAAATCATTTTCAGAAAGCATTTAACATAGGCAATAAAAATGTTCATCAAATGAACTATTATTAACAAAGTTGATCGAATTTAACTTCTGTGGTATTTGTTGGCCTTGCACTCACAAAGACCTTGTAGCGCAGCAATCACTACTGTGGACGACAATGTACCTCTAGTACAAAACGATATAGGAAGTTAATGAACCAAGTACAAAAGCACTCACTCGATCATCAGCATTCAACCACGCGCGTCGTATACGTCATTATTATACTAAATGTAATCAATTTTGTTGTACAAAATAAATGTTGTTTGTATTACGTTAAACTTCGAACGTTGTTATTACATTCCATTCATTCGTACAGTGGTGACCCCGGTTAAAGTGACATTTTTTTCATTTTGCTAAAATGTCAGACGATGAATTTCAAGAGTTGGACAATGGCGGCAACGTTAAGTGTGACTCTGGGAGTAACTCGCCCGTCAAAGTGTTCAAAGTCGAAGCGGCTGCAGGTAAATTGCCCCCATTTTGGCAGAACAACCCGGAATTGTGGTTTGCTCGAGTCGAAGCCCAATTTCGCTCTAACAAAATTTCAAACGACGCCACGCGCTTTGACAAGGTCGTGTCAGAACTCGAGATCGAAGTGATCACCCAGGTGGCCGATGTTTTAAGGGCGCCACAAGAAACAAACCAGTCCGATGCAATTAAAACGAGACTCCTCTTGGCCTATGGGCTTCAGGAAAACGAACGTTGGCAGCAACTCCTTCATCGCAGCGACCTAGAGGACCAGCGCCCAACACAACTCCTGCGGAAAATGCAGTCAATCGCAAGTGTTGATATGCCAGAGGCGATAATCAAATCATTGTGGCTGCAGCGTCTTCCCGCAAATGTTCGCTCAATACTTGTGACGGCCGAGTTCAAGGGCTTAGAAAAGACGGCCGCGGCGGCGGATCGCATTTTGTCCTACAAAGCAACGGATGCTATCGCAGGCGTGCAATGCAGCGCAGAAATTTCTTCCAAGCGAGACAAGAATACTGACAGCGAAATGATGGAACAAGTTTCAGAACTCCGAACAGAACTTCATCGTATCCGCTCGGATGCATTTACAGCAAATTGTAGCACATGCCACCACTCAGGGCCACGCAAGGCACCCCCGCGTAAGGAATCGCCAGGGAAGGTCTGCTTTTATCATAGAAGTTTCGGAACCGCTACCAGACGTTGTCACCCCCATGCTCTTTCCGTGAATCAAGGGCGGGAAACGAGTCGAGCCACTAGCCCTGCAGGCGACAGCTGGTGGCATTTCACAAAGTCGCCCCTTGATACACGATAACTCAACGAAATTCAAATTTCTTATCGACACTGGTGCGGATGTTTCGGTCATTCCAAAATGTTTGGCAGGTAGCCGTAAGCAATCACCCTACAAACTCTTTGGGCCAATGGCACACCCATCATCACATTCGGAAAAATTACACTACAATTGTCCCTGGGTTTTTAACATTCATCCGAATGGACGTACATTGTGGGCAACGTGTCACGTCCGATCATTGGAGCTGACTTCTTGGGTCATTTTGGACTTTTGGTGGATTTGCGAAATCGGCGACTGGTTGATCCGGCAACAAATTCATCAACGCGAGGTCGCATTAACAAAAACCAACACGATTTGGTACTCACCGTCAGCAACATTACGCGTTACCATGCGTTGCTCCGGAAATTTCAAACGCTTTCTAATCCCCCCGCGGTACCAACGCCGATTAAGCATGGGGTTCATCATTTCATCAGCACCACTGGAACCCTCATAGTGGAACACCCGCGTAGGTTATCGAAGGATAAACTGCAAGCAGCCAAAACGGAATTTAAATTTCTATTGGATCGGGGACTCTGTCGGCCGTCGGATAGTCCGTGGGCAAGTCCTCTGCATTTGGTGCGCAAAAAGGACGGATCATGGCGACTTTGTGGGGACTACTGGCACTTAAACAACGCCACAGTACCAGACAAGTACCCGATGCGGCATATACAAGACGTTACCGAGGCTTAATGGAAAAAAAATCTTTTCGGAGATCGACCTGCTAAAAGCTTTCCATCAGATTCCCATCGAGGAAAAGGATATTCCGAAGACGGCCGTTACAACGCCGTTCGGCCTATTCGAATTCACGGTTATGACGTTTGGTTTACGAAACGCTCCACAGACGTTCCAACGCTTCATGGACAGTGCGCTCCGGGGATTGGATTTCTGCGTTTGTTACATAGACGACATCCTGGTGGCATCGGAATCTGAGGCTCAGCACATGGAACACCTCACTAAATTGTTCGAACGACTAGCGAAGCACGGAATTGTGTTGAACGTCGCAAAATGCATATTTGGAGTCCGTGAAGTCGAATACCTGGGGCATTTGGTCAGCCCAAATGGTGTCTCACTCCCGCCATCCCGGGTGGAAACAATTTTAAATTTTAAGGAACCCATCAACGTCAACGAACTTCGTCGTTTCCTAGGAACCATAAATTATTACCGTCGCTTCATATCGAAGGCAGCCGACATCCAGGCACCATTGAATAAATTCTGCATCAAGGCAAGAAACAACGACAAAACACCCATCGTCTGGACACCCGAAGCTGAAGACGCGTTTCTCCAATGCGAAAACAGCATAGCCAAGGCCACAATGCTAGTGCATTTCAAATCAAATATACCGCTTAGATTGTCAACTGACGCCTCGGACGTGGCAGTAGGGGCAGTACTGGAACAGAAGCAAAATAAGCGCTGGATGCCTCTCGTGTTTTTCCAAAGGAAACTGTCCGCCGCAGAAACCAGGTACAGTGTCTATGATCGTGAACTGCTTGCCATCTACGACAGCATCCGTCAGTTTCGGCATTATGTGGAGGGCACACAAGTTCATGTGTTAACAGACCACAAGCCACTTACCTTCGCGTTCACCCAACCTGCCAATAAAGCGTCTCCTCGCCAGTTACGTCAACTAAATTTTATATCGGAGTTCTGCACTGATATACGATATATTCCGGGCCCCAGCAATGAAGTAGCAGACGCTCTTTCACGATTGGAAATGATAACTACCCCATCCACTGTCGATGTCAAAGACTTAGCGAGGAAGCAACAGGACGACCACGAAAACCAGCAACTCATTCGACTGAATACTACATCACTTAAGCTAACCCAGATCGTAATGGACGACAACATTAAAGTGATCATAGACACTTCTAGGCCTCAAGCTCGGTTCCTGGTACCCGCACGCCTCCGTAGAAAATTTTTTGACATTTTCCATCAGCCTTCGCATCCAAGCGGCCGTACAACCGTTAAAACCATCGCAAATAAATTCGTGTGGATCAACACGAAAAAGAAAGTCCGCCTTTGGGCTCGCAACTGCATTCCCTGTCAACGCTCCAAAGTGGGCCGGCACCAAAAAAATCCAATTCAACCCTTCCCGAGGCCTGAAGAACGATTCCAGCACGTGCATCTTGACATCATCGGCCCGTTAATTCCTTCCCAGGGATTTAAATACTGCCTTACGATGGTCGACCGCTTCTCAAGGTGGCCCGAAGCTGTCCTGTTGGCCGATCAGACGGCAAATTTGGTAGCACAGGCATGTTTTAATAACTGGGTAGCTCGTTTCGGAGTGCCACGCACTATCACAACGGACCAGCGCACACAGTTCGAGTCGGCGCTATTTAGATCCTTGACAGCGTATTTAGGATGTGAAAGAAATAGGAAATCGCCTTATCATTCCGCATCCAATGGTATGGTCAAACGCTGGCATCGCTCGCTCAAATTTGCAATTATGTGCCACGAGAATCACCCAAATTGGCCTACCGTGCTGCGTATCGTCCTCTTGGGCCTACGTGGAACGTTCAAGGAGGATATTGGGGCTTCGTGTGCGGAAATGTTGTACGGAACGACGCTTTTATTCCCAGGAGAGCTTGTGGCCCCTCAACAGCTGGAGCGGACCCGCACGTACTCCTCACACAACTTCGTTCCACAATGAAACACCTGCGCACGATGCCACCAATACATCGTAATAACAAGACGACCTTCGTTAACAAAAATTTACTCACGTGTTCACACGTCTTTCTGAGAAACGACGCAGTAAAAAGACCTCTCACTCAGCCATACTCCGGCCCCCACAAAGTGGTAAATCGTATCTCCGAGGCACTATTCAAAATCGATATCAACGGGAGAGTTGTCAATGTACCAACGGAAAGACTCAAACCCGCATTCATCGAAAACGCTCCTGAATCACGAGCCCACACGCCTGAAGCCCGCGTTACCTCACCAGTTGCTCACGATACTTCGCCGCGGATTTCGATGTACCCAGACACAAATTTATCATCAACCTCAGGCGATCTAAACCAAGCGACACCATCCTCGTTCACACACGACCTCACCTTCAGACAGTATACGTGTCGGGCTGCCTACCGACACGTCACCACCAGTAACGCATCACAGGAAATACGCAGCCTCGCCATCGAGTCGGATACGTGTCTTGCCGCCATTCAATGCTCCACCAACAGCGTAAGGACATACCCGCCAGCTAGGAACTGCTCCCACTCGTCACAGTAAATGGCACGCACATCCATCGCAGCATACCATTCAATGATTCACCGCTTACTGATAGTGCCATTAACAGCAGAGCGATTCAAAAAAGAAAAGGAGTGTATTATAAATACAGCAAGCATAAATGGACACGACGAAAAATGCATCAAAGCAATCATCAAGAAGTAGATCGGAAAACAAAAAAGGGACAATTTAACAACATTAAAACCGACAAAAAATCTCCAAAGCGCGTATCAGTGAAATATTGCAGGTATTCAAAAGAAATGGAGAAACTGTTCAAACATCACGGAATTAAAATGGTGTCCTCTAGTTGCAGATGCGCAGCACGAAACATATTGGGATCGGACAAGGATCAAAAAACGATGGAAGAGACGAGCAGCATTTATAAAGTAGCATGTAGTAGTTGTCCTATGATTTATATCGGACAAACGAAAAGATTGATCCTGGTCAGGTTCCATGAACATATTTTTTTTTGTGGTAGGGAGCTGAAGGCATTTACGCCCGCCGAGTCTGGCAGTGTGGGACTCCCATGGAGGATACCCTTGGACTACCCACTAAACACCTCCCCTGTCAATCTGAGAAGCTAGCCTGGAACCGTTTGACATATTACTTCGGGCCAGGTCTCGTTTTGTTACGCCGTGGGCGCCTTCAAGCTGGGGAGTCCCTTTCCTAGCGGGAGGGGAGGGGGGAAGAGGAATTGCCAGAAGAGAGACCCCCCAGCCCCAGCGCCTCCGGCTGCTGTGAGTCCCTTTTATATTTTAGGACTGCCCGAGCATAATGTGCCACCTGGTTCCATTTGTCAACCGATTCGAGCATCACCGCAACTACATTATCCGGAGTGAGCTCTCCCGTCTCCCTGTAGAGTTCCCTTTGCAGCTTGACCCATTTTGTACACGCAAAAAAAGTGTGACAGGCATTGTTCTCCTCTCCTGGGCAAAACCGACAATCGGGAGACCGTGACTTACCGATCTTGTGCAGGTAAAACTGAAAGCACCCGTGCCCACTCAAAAGCTGGGTCAGATAGAAGTCAGTCTCACCATGCCTTCGATTTAGCCACGGTCTCACATCCGGGATGAGGCGCGCAGTCCACCTTCCCTTCGTGCAATTCCCCCAAGACTGCTGCCAATCGTTGAGCGAGCGTTGTCTTTCCTCGCGGACAACCATCTCCCTTGCATCCTCGTTTCAGCGCAGGTAAATAGCGTGGCGCTCTCTAGCAAAGAGGGCGACAGGTATCACGCCTGCAATCACTCTCACCGCCGAGTCGGAGACTGTTGAATATGAAGATGCAATTCTCAGTGCTCCTCTTCTCTGTACCTGTGCCAATCGTTTTCGGTATACCTCCTTGCTGAGAGCGTCGCCCCATACCTCTGCTCCGTACAGTAGCACTGACCCTACAGCACTCATCAAGAGGCGTCTTCTTGATGGGCTGGGTCCCCCTACGTTGGCCATAAGTCGGCTCAGGGCCGATATTCCCGAAGCAGCCTTCTCAGCCGTTGGCCTGATTTGCTCAGAGAAACTCATCTTCGAGTCGATCAGTATCCCCAGGTACTTCACTGCTGGCTTCGATTCGATTTGTATATCTCCAATACTGATCATCCTTACTCTAGGGATTCTCTTTTTTGTCAAGATGACCACCTCGGTTTTCTTCAGTGCTAAACTGAGCCCGCGAGGAGTCATCCAGTCCCTCACTCGGCGCATTAGCATACCTAGCCTAAGTTGCACTTGTTCAACGGTGCGTCCGGCAACCAGAGCCGCAACATCATCCGCATAGCCGACCAAGCGTGACTCATCTGGCATCTCAAGTCTCAATAGCCCGTCGTAAGACACGTTCCACAGGTCCGGACCAAGGATAGATCCCTGGGCAACACCCGATGTAATTTCCATCCTTCGTTGGCCCTGTGTCGTGTCGTAGAGCAGGTTTTGGTCCTTTAGGTAGTTCCTCAAAAGCCGCATTAGATATTCTGGAACTTGAAAAGAGTTTTCCAGCGTGTCCAGAACATCCACCCATCTAGTCAAGTTGAAGGCATTCCTAACGTCGAGTGTCACCAACAGGACGATCCGTCGCTTGGTGCGACTATATGCCTCTGCTTTTTGGACCGCGTTCACCACCTCTGCAATCGCATCAATGGTAAAACGTCCTGCTCTAAATCCGTACTGCCGAGAAGATAGGTCCCCAGCAGTACAAATCGCGTCAGTGAGTCTTCCCTTGATGAGTTTCTCCAGCACTTTCCCAGCCGTGTCTAGCATGCATAACGGGCGGTATGCAGACGGTGATTCGGGATTTCCCTTCCCCTTGCTGATCAGCACGAGCCTCGCCACCTTCCATCGTACCGGGAAAACCCCGTCCCGTAGGCAAGCGTTGAATGTGCTGAGCAGCAAGTCAGGACAATGGTGATAGACGAGCCGCAACACCTCAGCTGGAACACCATCTGGACCTGGAGCCTTCCTCGCTTTCAATGAGAGGACTGCCTCCTCCAGTTCCAGCTGTGTGAAGAGTGGGCACTCTACTCCTGTTTCACCATGGACAGCGTCAACACAGACGGGATGGGCGGAGAAGAGTCCCCGCACTATGGCGTCCATCTTTTCCGCGTCATGTATACAAGGCTTCCGTAGGGCACCAAGTTTCCCCATGACCAGCTTGTAGCCAAGGCCCCACGGATCCTTGTGTACATTGTCCACTAGGTCTTGCCAGCAGCGAGCCTTGCTACTGTTGATCAGTTTGCGAAGGCATTTCCTGGCCGACTTATATGCTGCCACCTGGTTGCATGCCTCGTCACGGTTCCGCGCCCGTTGAGCCTCACGCCGAAGCTTGTGACACTCCCTCCACTTATCAGCGATTTCAGTAGACCACCAGTACACTGGGGGCTTGCCGTGCCGGGGTCTTCGACGGGGCATAGAAGTGCAGCAAGCAGTCGTGATTATGCTCATAGAAGAGTTCACCACGTCTTGAGCTGCCAGTTCTTCCGTCCCCTCTGGAGCTCCCTGCAGCAGCTCACCTGCTGTGAGAACCTTGACGAACCTCTCGACGTCCATTCTTCCAATGTTCCATCCAGTTGTAGAAGGCCGAGAGCACGGACGTCGGGAGATAGCATCACTTATCTCAAGCAGAATGCACTGGTGATCACTGGCTGAGTAGTCCTATAATACTTTCCATTTGTGTATCCTCCGTACCAAGGACTCCGAGGTGAATGTCACGTCCGGTATGGTTCCCTCACAGCCAATACGGCGGAAAGTCGGCGTATTTCCGGAGTTTAGTACGACGAGGGCCGTCCTGGCCGCCATTTCCAGGACTCGTTTTCCCCGCGGATCCGTGTGAGGCATGCCCCATTCGATTGCTTTAGCATTGAAGTCGCCCCCAACGAGCACTTTACCCTCTGCGTTCGAGACAGCGCCCTCCAGAGCATTAAGCTTGGCTTGGAAAGATGATATCGACTCGTTAGACGTTAGGTACACACTAAAGAATGTGATCGCTGAGCACCGAACCCACACGAAACCATCCCCCCGTCCACAACTCTCCACTTGAAAGTCACTGTTCCGAACCCAGATGGCGGTAGTACCAGTTTCATCAGAGTACCATAATGCAGGACTTTTATTATGGTGTTGCTCACTCAGCAGCAAGAAGTCGGCTTTCCTGTCCCTCACAAACTGCTCAAGCAGATTTTGGGCGGTTGAACTGCAGTGTAGGTTTAGCTGCAGATGCGGGTCATCGAAGCTCTGATTTTGCCTTGGCTAGGGCCTCCTGGAACACCCGGCATTTTCCTGATCCCAAGACGTGTCCAAAATCAAGTTTTGGATCAGCATCCTTGCAAAGGATACAGTGTGCCTCTTTCGTACACTCTTTTCTTTTATGTCCCATTTCACCGCATTTGTAACATAGAGAACTCCTAACGGGTCCTTTGCATACTTGTGTGGTGTGACCATAACCAAGGCATTTGAAACATTGAAGGGGCATTGCTCTTCGCCGTATCCTACAGACAACCCACCCAATTCGTACTTTGCCCTTGTTCAGGAATTTTTCGGTGTCCTTTTCGGTCAAGTCAACTATGGCCATGCGTTGTCCCCTGTTGTTTTCTGGTGTCAGTCTCGGTTTGATCCTTCCCACGCTAGGGAACTCCTTTTTGATGGCCTCTTCTTCCTCGGCCAGATCCGTCACGCAGTCTATGTCTCGTATTTCGATCGTTGCCATCGGCTCGAGCGGGGCTTTAGTTGCGCTTTTGCCGAGGACTTTCTTTACTGCGTCACAGAATGCATCTTTATTGCCGGCCTCTGCTCCGAATTCGACCAGTATGTGGCCCGACCGCGTTGGTCGTACTACTTTAATGGTAGTATTGGTGTCTTCGGGCCTTACGTTTCCCCTGATGTCCCGCAGTACTCCCGCATAGGATCGGCCATCTTGGGGCTTTACAAGCAGTGCCTGCTGCCGGGGTCTTCGTCGGGGCTTCTGCCTCTCCTGCTTTGCATCAGGTCCTTTTTGTAATTGGGCGTCCGTACGAACTTTACTTTCTGGCTTTTTTTGAAGGAGTTTCTTTGCAGCTTTCTTCGCTCCTTTTGTAAGCACTGTCTGGAACCCCTGATCTAGTGCTCCACGCCCTTCAAGTGCCTCTTCCTTCCTTCTTCGATTGGGCTAGACGCCATTCTTTTATTGACGTTTAATGGTGGAGCTATCTGCGTGTTGCCTTTAGATTTCGCCCCAAGCACCTCTTTAGTCTTCTCTTCATCTTCGGCTCTTAACCAGCTTCTCCAATAGTGCCCTATGCGATCTAGGAGCTCCTCTAGTTCAAGGAGCCCTTCCTTTGCTGCTTTGCTGATTTTTGGGAAGTCGCATGCAGCTTGTATTCTTTTCAGAACATCTCCCGCTTTTCGGAGTAGTCTTTCTTCTTCATATCGCTTGGCCGCAATTGTACCTTGCAGCCATCCTTGGGTGAGGTTATCGCGTTCCGTTTCTGAGTGCAGTACTTCCACCACATTTTCAACTTTCGCGGTGCATTCACGCGGTGTCTGGTCACTCTTTGCTTTTAGTGCCGAAATCTCCTCGTTGGCTTCTGGATTTTTCGTTGCAATGTCGGGATTTGCGACCCTTGCATCGGTCGCTACGGTAACAATCGCAGCAATGACAATCGGATTTTCGGTGTTCTTTGTGTTATCTCCCACCGCTCGAACTCCTGAAGTGTCCTGCAGAGTTTTCCGTTTCTCCTTAATAGGACGCTCGGGCGTTCGCATCATTTTTTTGCTGCGCCCAAACGCCGCAGGAATATCAGTCTGTATTCTCCGTTTTTCGTCCGTCTTCACTGTCGTTGTGTTAGTCTTCGTTTTTGTCGTTGTTAGTATCGCTCGCGATGTACTGTTGACATCGTAGCTGCAACCGCTGGTTGCGTCGTCGTTATTATTCTTCGTTTCTTTTTCTGGGTATTTGTGGTCTTTTGATTTCGTGTGCTCCAGTTTTGTTAGGTCCCCCCTCGGAGCCGCTATCTCCGTTCGTGTGTTGTCGCCTTTTTGGTCCCATGGTTATCTTTGCAGAGCAGGGAGGCCATGCGAGGGTTGGCACAAGCCCTTATGGGGACAAGTGCTCAGAGCCAGACCAGCGCTAATCAGGAGTCCGTCTCAACCGAACCTACACCACAAACCCAATGGTGCGAACTTCGAACGTACTCCGAGGCTGCCAAGGTTTTACCGGGACGGAGACGGTATGATAGTTGAATTCGAGCCGTTCACACACGAGTTTCACCTCGGCGCTACTGTGCAAAGCAACTAGGTCCAACCCATCACATCCGCCAGCCCAAAGCGTCATTTCCAGTTCGTTGACCAAAGCGTAGTCCAGATCCGATCAAAGTCGTTACCTGTCATCCCAGGAGGGAACCTCACGGTGCCCCCCATATCCTCGGGTCCGTGGGGGCGGCACTCCCCAAAGAATGCTAGCCTCCAAGAGTGCTCTTGTTGACCGGCATTCTCCCTGCGGGAGTTTCCTCGGGTACGTGGGGGCGGAACTCCCCAAAGAATGCTAGCCTCCAAGGGTGCTCTTGTCGACCGGCATTCCCCCTGCGGGTACCATGAACATATTAGGGAAGCACGAATAGCAGCCAAAAACCCAGGATCGCACATGAGGTCAGCCGTAGCTAAGCACATCATCGAAGAACTACACACGATGGATATTGACGATGTAAAAGTAATTGAGAGCAGTAATTGCCCTACAAAATTAAACGCGATGGAAGCAATAAAGATAATCTAAGTACTTGAGAAACGAAGAATGAATACGGATGAAGGTAATTGCCATTCAATGTTATTTAGCTTATGTTATTTATCTTGTAAGCCAATAGTAATTGTACTGAAGAAAACTGCAAATAGTAGTTGAAAATAGGTATTATACAAAATTAAGAAAATATCTAATGTATAAAGAAAAATTAGTGTTATTATAATTTTTATTATAACTTTATTTAATTTTAGTTCAATTATCGTACCTTATCACAAATAATGTATTTGAATGTGTGCAAAAAATAATGAAATCAAAGAGTCCCGGCGCAAACATTATTTATTATTTCTGTTGCTACCAAAATAGTAAACTGCGCTTGCTTTCTTACCTTTGGGGGCTGCCATTTCGAATGCATGATGATTTTTTCAAGAATTTTCCCTAGGTTCGAAAGAAGACAGATTGGTCCCAATTGAATTTCTTAATATCACCATTTGCTCTTGATTTTCGCAAAGGAGCTAATGTACCTGCTTTCTAAGTAGATGGAAAGTAACCATTATTAATGCAATCATTTGCAATGACGACAAGAGGTCTAGAAATTGAGTTGCTACATTTCCTGATTACTAAGTTTGGAACCAAAAGGGTTGTTATTATGGATATTTGCTATTATAGATTGGATTTCATCAAAATTAGTGAAAAGATCACGATAATTTAAAGAAGTGGGATGTGAGGAGCAGTTATCAGGCGAAAAGATTGTCAAAAAAATCCTTCAAAACCCAAACTAACAAAATTGGCTCTAAACAAGTTCTTTTAATGCATTATTAGCAGAAGGGGTTTCACCGTAAAGATTATTATAAAAGGAGGAGCAAACGTTCAATTTATCATCCATCATAACATATGATTTGTCATTAAAACAAATAGGACCCCTGAAAATTTTCCAATTATTTGATAACTAGCCAGTCAAGTTATTTATTCCTTTGAAAATATGTGAGGATTGCTTCATAGAAGAAAGTCGTTGTTCATACGCGGTATTCTATTCAAAATGCATCTTGTCTCTTATGATTTTACTTATGCAATTAATTTGTGAACGAAGAAGAATATGCTGTGAATTTACTTTACTGTAATCTTAGATTACATCGCCGCCTTCGTAATATAATAACTGGATTTGTAAAATCGATGACGTGTTAGATATGGGCTAAGATTAGCTGTGCACTTTTGCATTTGTCAATAAGTGATATTTCTTCGACTCAAGAACGCTACGAATTTAGTACAGGAATACTAAAAATGGTTTTAAAAGTGGAAACCGTGTGATTTGAATCGTTGAATTTCGGTGAAGGTAGCTTAAAGATTTGCTGTAGTGACCTTCATCGGTGTTTTATGCAACTTATGGCGTTCGAATTTGATTTTGAATCAAATACTTTCTTCACATAGCAAACACTGCGAAACATTTTTTAACTATATTATGTTTATTATACAGATATTAATCAATATTGTCTCCAGAGGGGCAGAAACGATTCCATCTAGTATTAAACAACGTTAAGAAATACCATTGTCAAATCTTATCTACTTTTGTAGATATAACTATACATACAGGTACTTGGTACTGTGTGTAATATAAATTTCAATCCGCTTTGAAGAACTAATAGTTATCACTTTCATCAGTGTATGTTGTATTGACTATGACCAAAAGTAATGTACAACTCAACTATTGCAAGCTAGTTTTTCGCTCACAAATTTATAGTATTTGCTTACTTTCGATACCATTTTAAAATATATTAAAATCGACAAATTGTTAAAGCCAGGAAAAGTTAAATTTCTGTGAATCTTTATGACAAAAATTATTATTTTGTTGTACTCTGCCAAATTTTAGGCGAACATTCGGACAACTAAGGCAAAGTATCGTTTTTATAGTATTTTTAATTAGTTTTGGGGGGCCTGATCCTGTATGATTCAAATGCCTTATCCTACACAATTCATATGCATAAAAATAAAAATCCCTAAATTTAAGTACATGATTAGGCATTAACTCTCATTTTATGAAATGTCTTTGTTCAATTCTTTATAAATTATTTTGTGTTCCTAAGAATTACAGCTTATTCAAATATTACTTTCCAATTACCATCATTACGTTTGTTCAAAACAAGATTTTTCAATATACGTACGAATTATAGCAACTCTTAATGTCAAGCAAAGATCAAGTAGGTATTATTGTGCAGATGTGAATTACATAAGGGTGATTTTTTTTTCGTGAATAAATAACTTAGAAAACAATCAGATAAAACAAAACCTAGGTAAAATTTATGTAAATAATCGAAGTTAAACCTTTTTATCTAGTACGTTCTAATTTAAATGTCCCATTTTGAACCATGAGGAATCACACAAATTAGTCAATCAGTAAAAATTATATCGACTAATGTTTTATCTTATTCGAGCGTTATGAAGCTGTGTATATTGGGTATACTAAGAAGAAAAAGAATTATTTAAACATTTGTAATATAGTACTGTTAGTATTGCTTTAAACAGCATTCTCATAATAATATGTTGGCATTTAAAGTATACGAGTATTTTATTTAAGTTTTAAAAATTTGAAGACATAAAATAATACTGCTTGCATTGCTGAATCATGCTGTTACTTTCAGGTCTAATGAGTTGCTCTCTTACGTAAACAATGATTAAATTGCCATGGTAACAATTCGTGCAAACAACTGCACGCACATAATTTTATATTCCTCTCAATCTTAAATACATTTGTTGCCACGCAACAACTCCAAAGGTAGCGCCACGTTCAATGTTTCCCCACTAAAGTCGGTTATGCTATTGTAGTGAAAATAAATCTTCTTATAAATTTTTCTCATTAAAATCATGTCACAAACAAAATACTAGCACTAGTAAATTTTTTATTTTTTCATGATTTTGCTTATATTTCTATCTATTATCCGCCCCTATAAAACTTAATATATGTTTTAAGTGTGAATTCCCCGACATCTCTTGGCGTAACAGTTCTGCAAAGTACTCCGCTTACAATCGACGTTACGTCCCTCCATGCAGGGATTGAAAAAAATTCGTATACGTGCACGCACTTCTTCAACCCATATTTAGTTTTGAAATTTGTGACAAGACATCATTTTTTATTTCGGGAATAGGGAACAAAGCCCTCAATCCCTTCAGGATTACTATGGCGTTACGTCTGATCAAAGGTGTAACCGAATATCATCAAATTTAGAATGAAGTCAAATGTCTCAATTTTGTCGACAATAATTTTGTGGAACGAGTCCAAAAATAACTTGATTCAGTGCCTGCATGTATGTAGGAAATTGTTTAAAAATAAGTTTTGCCGTTAAAGGGTCACTATTGGTCATAGAAGTGAGTGGAAGCCATGAGGTTTGTTAGTGATATCAGGATTATCCTAAATAACATTACCACTAGCTTAGAGGGAGAAGCAATTTCGTATGTCAAAATTATTTGAGGTTAATTTACTATGAAGATTAAATTTATAATTAGTTATTGTTTTAAAAACGAATTTTACCCGTTGATGTTTTTAATTTGCTAATGAAGAAAAGGAGAAGGAACAAAGGAAACGTTTTACAATCACCTGCAAAGACTGGTCAACTCATTGCACACAAACGACACAAAAATAATTCTGGTGATTTCAACGCTAAGGTTGGCAATGAGCTATCTTATCGGGGAACGACTGGAGGATATAGCCTCCACGACAAAACAAATGATAATCGCCAGCACCCAATTGACTTTGCATGTAGCAGAAATCTAGTCATACGTTCGACTTGCTTCCCACATCGACGCATTCATAAAATGCCCTGGGTATCACCGGATAGCAACACACAAAACCAGACCGATCATGCTCTGATCCAACAAAGTTCGGCCTCGAGCATACTTCACGTCCGTACATACTGAGGAGCCAACTGTAGCTCAGATCATTACTTGATCAAATTAACCTATCGATGTCGTATGTCAAAAGCATATTCGGCGAAGACCAGCCCGCTACAAAAATTTGATATCGAAAGGTTCCAAACGGCGTCTGTGGCCAAACGTTTCACGGTGACCCTCGACAACCAGCTGGCTCCTATCTCGTTAGACGCATCGTTAAAGACAAACAACGAGCTCAGGATGAAAGTGAAAGCGGCTATCAGGACCATGGCAGAACAGATGATCGGACATCAAGCCCGGCCCAAGAGGAATGATCGGATCGATGATAAGTGCCAGAATGCGTTAGAGGAAAAGAATCAGGCACACAATGACTATGTAGGTAGGAAAACCAGGACGAAGAGAGAACACTATGGAAATCTCAGAAGAGTAGCGAATAAGATAATTAGGATAAAGAAAAGAAAATACTATGATGACCAATTGAGAAGTGTAGATGTAAGTTTAGCGAGCAACAACACAAGACAAGCATACAAAGTAGTGAAAAGCCTGAAACGTGGTTATGGGCCCAAAACCACACTGTGTCGTGATGACATCGGCAATATCATCGCTGATGAAACCAAGATTAAGGAAAGATGGGCATCATATTTCAAGAACCTCCTTAATCCTCCACACAGCTCCAGAACATCGAGGCCTATAAATGTCTGCGGAGAGCTTTCATTGGCCCCACCAACTCTGTATGAAGTTTATTGTATTATCAAAGCCCAAAAGAATAATAAAGAGTTTTGTACATTATAATAAAATCGGACCATACGCCAACAGTATTATTGAGAAGGTGCTTTTAGCGCATGTAGATCAACAACAGACCAATTGTTCAGTCAAGCAAGCACTTGAAAAATACTGGGAGTTCATCATAGACGTACACCAAATTTTCGCTGACTTTAAGCAAACATGCGACAGTATTGATCGTAACGTACTGTACCAAATAATGCTTTGCTTTGGCATCCCCGCCAAATAAGTCCGTCTTACCAAAATGACAATGACGTCAACGAACTCTCAAGTCCGCATCAATAACCAACTCGTCGATGACTTTGACACAAATATCGGACTAAAGCAAGGGGATGGGCTGGCCCCATTGCTATTCAATTTGGCTTGGAGTACGTCATACGGAAGCGACCTGTTGATACGCAAGGTACATTACTATTCAAGTTGAGCCAAGAAGTAGCCTATGCGGACGAGATCAATATTCTGTCATGGCCATCAAAAACTACCAAAGAACTCTTCCTGAAACTCGACAGTGAAGCAAAACTAGTAGGGCTAAAAATCAATGCAAATAAAACAAAGCTCATGACGCAGTCGAGGAAAAATACCTTAAATACACAAAATATCACACTTCGCGAATCCAGTATCGAGAATGTTAGCAAATTTGTGTACTTAGGCGACAAATAACGAAAACGGGTGATTAAAGAGACGAAATACGCCGAAGAATATAGCTGGCAAATAAAATATTTTGTTCAGTATTGACAATCTTGAAGTATACAAATCTGTGATAAGACCAGTGTTATGCTATGGGTGTGAAACATGGACCCTAAACCAAGCATCCGCAAATATATTGACCGCCTTCGAGCGACGGGTTCTGAGGCAAATAATCGGTGCGAAGCTTAAAGGGGACCAATGGCGAATTCAATGCAACCATGAGCTGATGAAATTTTTGACGAACCGGAGGTCTCAACGATTTTCAGGCTGGGGAAGCTGCAATGAACTGGACACATGAATCGTATGGATGAACAACGGATACCCAAAAAAGTATTCGTTGGGAGAACTGAAGGCCGGAGGCCAGTGGGGAAACCGAGGAAATGCTGGTCTGACTTGGTCGACGAAGACAGTTCATTGCTGCTCGGATTTCGGAATCGGAGGACGCGGTCAATGGACCGAGACAGTTGCAGGCGTTTGCAGGAAGCGAAGGACCGAGAGGGGCTGTAGTGCTTAGAAGAAGAAGAATGTCCTCTTCAATCATTATGTCTAAGGCTTTCTCTGAAGAGCTTTTCATTTCTAAGATGATGACTTCATTCAGCGGGTTTTCTAGGTGTACAATGATCTGCAACTGACAATATAACCAAGTTCTTGTCTGAGGTTATTTTTTGAAATCCATTTCGATGAATATCTTGAAGCATCTATTTGTGAGAATCTTGCATTCCCGGGTCTTGATTTTGCTGATTCCAGCTTGTGCCGGAATTTTTCACAATGTTCTTGAATTTCTGTTTGAAAATTTTTGACATGTGAATATTTTCTTCCATTCAAGAAAAATATAATCGCTGTCCTCGATTGCATTGTTCTATCTGGAGATAATGGTTGTTCTCAATTGCAATGTTTCGAATTTCTATTTGAAAATTTTCGATACACAAGGAAAATGAAATCATTACCCTCAATTGGAAAGAACAAATTCCTAATCATGCAATATTTTCACAAACTTCTCGCTTCGCCCAATCGGGAAGTGCCAGATTTTAATAGTTTTATTTTTTTATTTTACCAAACAAAGCCACGTCTATTCATTGTGGCTATTGCTACCGAACTCTAGTTAGTGTGTATGCCCTGACCAACCAATAAAGACATCTGCCAATGTGAAACAACGTCAAATATTGAGATACCAAGCACTTGCAATTACTAAGTTTAGTCGTATATTTTTCAACGGCTTTCGTGTAGAATACATGCCTGCAATTTTATGCTCCTCTATTTCCAATTAATCAGCAGTCACCAAGTAGCGCAGTAGGAAATTATTTAAACGATGCATTCAAATTCGATAATCTATTAGAACGCAGATACTGTTGAAGTCAGCGAAACCAAATCCCGTTGGCATCAGCAGCCGGAAAGGAAAATTTCTCGTAAGTTCCTTTAGTTTTAACAGCAAATAGTTATTTTATTGGTCACCTCTTTGAAAGTCAATCACTATTTAAGACAAGTAAAAGTAGCAAGAGAGTTGTTCTATCAGAAAATCATTTTAAAATAATCAGAAAATCAAACAACGTCTTCTGAAAATCAAAACTTGGCTCACATGAATTGAGCTCGGAAAAATAATGTATGGTTATTATATATTTTAATTTGCCACTATTTTATTTTCAGTCTAGTGGACTCAATGTTACAGTAGTCATGATAACCAATGAATGTTTTGAAATATTCCTTAAATTTTTATCAAAATCCTGATACATCTGAAGTGTTTGGGTCCTTTACGAATGTATATTTACACATTATGACGTGTAATTTCAAGCGTCTTTAACTGAATTTTCAAATCATTTTCAGAAAGCATTTAACATAGGCAATAAAAATGTTCATCAAATGAACTATTATTAACAAAGTTGATCGAATTTAACTTCTGTGGTATTTGTTGGCCTTGCACTCACAAAGACCTTGTAGCGCAGCAATCACTACTGTGGACGACAATGTACCTCTAGTACAAAACGATATAGGAAGTTAATGAACCAAGTACAAAAGCACTCACTCGATCATCAGCATTCAACCACGCGCGTCGTATACGTCATTATTATACTAAATGTAATCAATTTTGTTGTACAAAATAAATGTTGTTTGTATTACGTTAAACTTCGAACGTTGTTATTACATTCCATTCATTCGTACAGTGGTGACCCCGGTTAAAGTGACATTTTTTTCATTTTGCTAAAATGTCAGACGATGAATTTCAAGAGTTGGACAATGGCGGCAACGTTAAGTGTGACTCTGGGAGTAACTCGCCCGTCAAAGTGTTCAAAGTCGAAGCGGCTGCAGGTAAATTGCCCCCATTTTGGCAGAACAACCCGGAATTGTGGTTTGCTCGAGTCGAAGCCCAATTTCGCTCTAACAAAATTTCAAACGACGCCACGCGCTTTGACAAGGTCGTGTCAGAACTCGAGATCGAAGTGATCACCCAGGTGGCCGATGTTTTAAGGGCGCCACAAGAAACAAACCAGTCCGATGCAATTAAAACGAGACTCCTCTTGGCCTATGGGCTTCAGGAAAACGAACGTTGGCAGCAACTCCTTCATCGCAGCGACCTAGAGGACCAGCGCCCAACACAACTCCTGCGGAAAATGCAGTCAATCGCAAGTGTTGATATGCCAGAGGCGATAATCAAATCATTGTGGCTGCAGCGTCTTCCCGCAAATGTTCGCTCAATACTTGTGACGGCCGAGTTCAAGGGCTTAGAAAAGATGGCCGCGGCGGCGGATCGCATTTTGTCCTACAAAGCAACGGATGCCATCGCAGGCGTGCAATGCAGCGCAGAAATTTCTTCCAAGCGAGACAAGAATACTGACAGCGAAATGATGGAACAAGTTTCAGAACTCCGAACAGAACTTCATCGTATCCGCTCGGATGCATTTACAGCAAATTGTAGCACATGCCACCACTCAGGGCCACGCAAGGCACCCCCGCGTAAGGAATCGCCAGGGAAGGTCTGCTTTTATCATAGAAGTTTCGGAACCGCTACCAGACGTTGTCACCCCCATGCTCTTTCCGTGAATCAAGGGCGGGAAACGAGTCGAGCCACTAGCCCTGCAGGCGACAGCTGGTGGCATTTCACAAAGTCGCCCCTTGATACACGATAACTCAACGAAATTCAAATTTCTTATCGACACTGGTGCGGATGTTTCGGTCATTCCAAAATGTTTGGCAGGTAGCCGTAAGCAATCACCCTACAAACTCTTTGGGCCAATGGCACACCCATCATCACATTCGGAAAAATTACACTACAATTGTCCCTGGGTTTTTAACATTCATCCGAATGGACGTACATTGTGGGCAACGTGTCACGTCCGATCATTGGAGCTGACTTCTTGGGTCATTTTGGACTTTTGGTGGATTTGCGAAATCGGCGACTGGTTGATCCGGCAACAAATTCATCAACGCGAGGTCGCATTAACAAAAACCAACACGATTCGGTACTCACCGTCAGCAACATCACGCGTTACCATGCGTTGCTCCGGAAATTTCAAACGCTTTCTAATCCCCCCGCGGTACCAACGCCGATTAAGCATGGGGTTCATCATTTCATCAGCACCACCGGAACCCTCATAGTGGAACACCCGCGTAGGTTATCGAAGGATAAACTGCAAGCAGCCAAAACGGAATTTAAATTTCTATTGGATCGGGGACTCTGTCGGCCGTCGGATAGTCCGTGGGCAAGTCCTCTGCATTTGGTGCGCAAGAAGGACGGATCATGGCGACTTTGTGGGGACTACTGGCACTTAAACAACGCCACAGTACCAGACAAGTACCCGATGCGGCATATACAAGACGTTACCGAGGGGCTTAATGGAAAAAAAATCTTTTCGGAGATCGACCTGCTAAAAGCTTTCCATCAGATTCCCATCGAGGAAAAGGATATTCCGAAGACGGCCGTTACAACGCCGTTCGGCCTATTTGAATTCACGGTCATGACGTTTGGTTTACGAAACGCTCCACAGACGTTCCAACGCTTCATGGACAGTGCGCTCCGGGGATTGGATTTCTGCGTTTGTTACATAGACGACATCCTGGTGGCATCGGAATCTGAGGCTCAGCACATGGAACACCTCACTAAATTGTTCGAACGACTAGCGAAGCACGGAATTGTGTTGAACGTCGCAAAATGCATATTTGGAGTGCGTGAAGTCGAATACCTGGGGCATTTGGTCAGCTCAAATGGTGTCTCACTCCCGCCATCCCGGGTGGAAACAATTTTAAATTTTAAGGAACCCATCAACGTCAACGAACTTCATCGTTTCCTAGTAACCATAAATTATTACCGTCACTTCATATCGAAGGCAGCCGACATCCAGGCACCATTGAATAAATTCTGCATCAAGGCAAGAAACAACGACAAAACACCCATCGTCTGGACACCCGAAGCAGAAGACGCGTTTCTCCAATGCGAAAACAGCATAGCCAAGGCCACAATGCTAGTGCATTTCAAATCAAATATACCACTTAGATTGTCAACTGACGCCTCGGACGTGGCAGTAGGGGCAGTACTGGAACAGAAGCAAAATAAGCGCTGGATGCCTCTCGTGTTTTTCCAAAGGAAACTGTCCGCCGCAGAAACCAGGTACAGTGTCTATGATCGTGAACTGCTTGCCATCTACGACAGCATCCGTCAGTTTCGGCATTATGTGGAGGGCACACAAGTTCATGTGTTAACAGACCACAAGCCACTTACCTTCGCGTTCACCCAACCTGCCAATAAAGCGTCTCCTCGCCAGTTACGTCAACTAAATTTTATATCGGAGTTCTGCACTGATATACGATATATTCCGGGCCCCAGCAATGAAGTAGCAGACGCTCTTTCACGATTGGAAATGATAACTACCCCATCCACTGTCGATGTCAAAGACTTAGCGAGGAAGCAACAGGACGACCACGAAAACCAGCAACTCATTCGACTGAATACTACATCACTTAAGCTAACCCAGATCGTAATGGACGACAACATTAAAGTGATCATAGACACTTCTAGGCCTCAAGCTCGGTTCCTGGTACCCGCACGCCTCCGTAGAAAATTTTTTGACATTTTCCATCAGCCTTCGCATCCAAGCGGCCGTACAACCGTAAAAACCATCGCAAATAAATTCGTGTGGATCAACATGAAAAAGGAAGTCCGCCTTTGGGCTCGCAACTGCACTCCCTGTCAACGCTCCAAAGTGGGCCGGCACCAAAAAAATCCAATTCAACCCTTCCCGATGCCTGAAGAACAATTCTAGCACGTGCATCTTGACATTATCGGCCCGTTAATTCCTTCCCAGGGATTTAAATACTGCCTTACGATGGTCGACCGCTTCTCAAGGTGGCCCGAAGCTGTCCCGTTGGCCGATCAGACGGCAAATTCGGTAGCGCAGGCATTTTTTAATAACTGGGTAGCTCGTTTCGGAGTGCCACGCATTTTCACAACGGACCAGGGCACACAGTTCGAGTCGGCGCTATTTAGATCCTTGACAGCGTATTTAGGATGTGAAAGAAACAGGACATCGCCTTATCATCCCGCATCCAATGGTATGGGCGAACGCTGGCATCGCTCGCTCAAATTTGCAATTATGTGCCACGGGAATCACCCAAATTGGCCTACCGTGCTGCGTATCGTCCTCTTGGGCCTACGTGGAACGTTCAAGGAGGATATTGGGGCTTCGTGTGCGGAAATGTTGTACGGAACGACGCTTTTATTCCCAGGAGAGCTTGTGGCCCCTCAACAGCTGGAGCGGACCTGCACGTGTTCCTCACACAACTTCGTTTCACAATGAAACACCTGCGCACCATGCCACCAATACATCGTAATAACAAGACGACCTTCGTTAACAAAAATTTACTCACGTGTTCACACGTCTTTCTGAGAAACGACGCAGTAAAAAGACCTCTCACTCAGCCATACTCCGGCCCCCACAAGGTGGTAAATCGTATCTCCGAGGCTATCAACGGGAGAGTGGTCAATGTATCAACGGAAAGACTCAAACCCGCATTCATCGAAAACGCTCCTGAATCACGAGCCCACACGCCTGAATCCCGCGTTAGCTCACCAGTTGCTCACGATACTTCGCCGCGGATTTCGATGTCCCCAGACACAAATTTATCATCAACCTCAGGCGATCTAAACCAAGCGGCTCCGGATTCCAACTTGCATCCTCGTTCACACACCACCTCACCTTCAGACAGTATACGTGTCGGGCTACCTACCGACACGTCACCACCAGTAACGCATCACAGGAAATACGAAGCCTCGCCATCGAGTCGGATACGTGTCTTGCCGCCATTCAATGCTCCACCAACAGCGTAAGGACATACCCGCCAGCTAGGAACTGCTCCCACTCGTCACAGTAAATGGCACGCACATCCATCGCCTCGCATTGAATGTTTGCTGTTACTTTGGCACCCTCATCAGCTGTCATCAATAGTTGCCATAGTCACTCAGGAGGGAGTACTACTGTGGACGACAATGTACCTCTAGTACAAAACTGTAGCGCAGCAATCGCTACTGTGTACGACAATGTACCTCTAGTACAAAACGATATAGGAAATTAATGAACCAAGTACCAAAGCACTCACTCGATCATCAGCATTCAACCACGTGCGTCGTATACGTCATTATTATACTGAATGTAATCAATTTTGTTGTACGAAATAAATGTTGTTTGTATTACGTTAAACTTCGAACGTTATTACATTACATCCCATTCGTACAACCTATTTTCGTGATTTCATTCAGATTTTTCTGCTCAAAGATGTCCAACCGCGAGGGGATAGGACACAAATTTTTCGTACATTTTCCGTCAGCCTGCATCCATTCTTGGAAATGCTTCTTGTTTAAGACCTGTTTTGAAAAGTTCTCAACGAAAGCTTTTCTTTAACATCCGTATTGGCTACATTTGCTAAAAAAAAATTTTAAGAGTCACCCCCTCTATATGTGGGGACCCCTTTAAGCACCATAAAATATTTTTTTGCACTGAAAATTTTGAGAGGGTACCACTTTGGCGTACTTAGGAAATTGAATCACTCTAGTTCATGTGGTTTGCGAGAAAACTTGCCGTGGCGCACGGACCAACCGACGGATGGGACGGACAGATAGGTCACGATTTTAGGAGGGCATTGTAAAAGTATTTTACAATCCCCTTGAAAATGGTCTGTTGCATAGATACCTTCCAAGTTAAGCCATTAAAAACAGTTCCATGAAAGGTATTCATTATTTCTATTGCTACCAAAATAGCGAATTGCGCTTGCTTTCTAACTTTTGGGAGCCACCATTTTCAGTGCATGCAATTAACTTTGGGATTTTATAAATTTTTGCATCTTAAGGTCTTATTAATATGCCGAATCTCATTCAAATCAGAGTTTCACTCTAGACAGGGCAATAGTATTAAATTTTACGTGAAAATAGCAGCGAAAAATGGTATGTTTTAAATTTTTGGCTTTTTTTATTTTTCATCTGATTTTGACAGTTTTTTTGTAGAATACTTGAGCTTAAAACAGTTATCCATAATACCAAGTTTCATCAAAATCCATTGGAAAATGTGGCCGCTAGAGGGCTACGAAAATCTGAAAAAATCGCATATTCAAACCACAGGCATTTCAAAACTTGCTCATGGATAATCACCAAAATAACAGAGTTTTTAGACCTAACTAATTTTTATCTTAAAGCCAAGTTTCACATACATTCAATCCAAATTGCGACATTTAGAAGCGTTTGAAGTTTTGAGCTTCAACTAGCCGCCATT
The DNA here is from genome assembly GCA_963969285.1 of Odontomyia ornata. NCBI lineage: Eukaryota > Metazoa > Arthropoda > Insecta > Diptera > Stratiomyidae > Odontomyia > Odontomyia ornata. The sequence continues at coordinate 222,588,913 of OZ017739.1, forward strand.
TCGGTCTTTGAGACCTAACCTTCAGTTTTTTTACAAAGTTCTTTAGATGCTTATAGTTTTTACTAAACTACCAAATTTCATCAATATCAATTAAAGCGTTTGGTCATAGCTTCAACATGGAAAATTTGCACGTATTTCGACCTTTGAGCGGCCGCCATTTCATTTCAGACAGATCGACTTTAGATTTTTTATTGTGAGATTCACTGCACAGTTCAATGATCATCTATACCGAATTCAATACCAATCGATGCCACACATTGGTTAGAACAGAAATCTTAATTTATAACATGATAAGAAGGTACAAAGCTTGACAACGGCACTATAGTTAAACAGCAATTATTACAAGATTTGGTCGTAACTAATTCAATGTGATTTAAAGATTGCTAAGAATTGTATGTGCTCAATGGCTTATAAATTGAAAAATATAATTTACAACTATTCGCAAAACCCAACAAGGAAGAAATTCACATGAATATGACACTTTGAGCTTACAAAGTACGATAAGATATTTAACCCTAATAATTAATTAACATAATGAACTAAGTAAATGAAACCAGAAGCAAGTTTTAACGTATGCTATAAAAACAATGAGGAAAAAGGAAGAAATAAATAAAATCTAAGAACTAAGCTATTAACCACGATCAAATGGGTAATATTCAAAACCCGGTTAGTAAAATAATGGCCTATGTGAATCTAATGAGGAAGGAGTAGCCAACGAGGAATTATCTACACAAAGTGATTTGATAGGTGAGATATAACAATTAACATCTCTAAAGATACGTTTTGATCAAACAATTTCCTTACTACTGGATTAGGATGAGAACCCCAAGAGGTTAAGCGCTTCATTCTCTGCTCGATCATGATGAATAGAATTTATCTAATTTTGGTCTCATCGTAAAGTACGAGTATACTGTTTCTGAAATGTTTTCTGTTTGCCCTCCTGTACTTTGGTGGGCATTCTCTAAGGATTTTGCGTTAAAAAAATTGAATTTCATCAGCAATAGTTGAGGAAATAGAATGCCAAACAGTAAGACAGTAGGTAAGAATTGGATGAATAAGAGTTTTGTACATTAAACGTTTAATACTGCAACTCACAGCTTTGCTTGAAAGAAGAGATGACAATGCTACAGATGCACCAACTGCTTTTCTCAGAACTGACCAAACACGCTAATTAAATTATAGCCTATAATGTAAGTAAATGCCCAAATATTTAAATTAATTTAGGTAACTTTCTTTTCCGTATGTTTGTGTTTTCGACGCGTTTGAAATGGGCATTTAATGGTGGCTGAAATACATAATTGAGCGTAATCCATTTTAAGACCTGCGACCGAAGTCCTCTCCGATCTAGTTGGCCGACAAGCAGCCACCGCGAAATGGATTACGGGTGCACGGACTGGTTGACCGGTTGGTACCATTCGTTGGCCCGACTCAGACTTCACGTCTAAAACCGATGAGAGGTCGGTTCCGACTTCGTTCGCATGAATTTAGAAAGAAAATCATTACAAATGGCACCCAACGTGGGGCCCAAAACATCCAATGGGGTGTCTTCTGACGAGTTGGTCGTTTACGGAGGATGTAAGGTACCTTGGTACTCGAGCCCCACAGACAGGAGCAGTGGAGTTGTGTTATCCACACTTGCATTCGTTTCACGTGAGTTATAGCTTTCACTCTCCTTTGTTTGATTTTTTTGTTTTTGTGACAGAATCCTTCCGATGTGTTTTTCCAGGTTGACACCTGTAAGGACCTTCTATTTTCTTGATGGAACTGTCAGCCAGATGGGTTTCTCCTATCTTTTTATTTATTTTATTTATTTATTCAGATAAATAACAGTCATTTACAAATATATATAGAAATTTACAGCACAAATAGATCTAGTATTACCATAACTATATACAAATTCTTTATCAAAAAATTCAAAAAGTGACGAAAGTTACAGACATTATCGAATTGACAGAAAAAATAGGAAAATGCTACAAAATTAATAATGTGAATATTCAGTCATTACCGTTATTTCATTAAAAGAACAGGCTACGCTAGTATATCGATTCACTCACTTTCTTTTTATACATATTTAAATTGCATGAATAAATATCGAATTCATTTAATTTGTCATTATAGAAAGTACATGAACGCCTGAAGAAGGTATTCTTAGCACAATTGGTGCTACGAAAAGGCAATTAAAAATGTCATTAGAACGTGATGAAACAGAACGCAGAATTTTGATCTGAATTGAATTTAACAAATCAGAGCAGTTTATGTGATTATTAATAATTTTATGTAAGAGCACGGAATCCAAATAATTCCGTCTAGAAGATAGGAGCTGTAGATTGTGCCTAGATACACTCTCTTCGTAATTTGTGTATGCATATCCCATGCGATAATCAAGAGATTTCAGAAACTGTTTTTGCACTTTCTCAATTTTCTGAATATAAGTATCATATTGTAGTGGCCAAATAACACTTCCAAATTCAAGGATACTACGAACATATGTATTATAAAGAATTTTTAATGTGTCGTCTCTTGTAAAGGGTTTACTTAATCGAAGAATCAGTCCTAGACGTTTAAAGGCCTTAGATACCATGTTGTTAAAATGCAGATTGAAGAAGAGTCTTGAATCTAAAATCAGACCTGGATCTCTAACCTCATTAACCCGGTTAATCGGCACTTCCGAGGTTGTATATGCATAAGTTATTATATGACGCTTTCTATTGGCCTGGGCTCTCAAGAAAATAGAAGGTTACCTTGCCTTTATGTCGCGGAAGGATTCTACTCATCTTTTCATGCGTGATAGACGAGTGGTTTCGGTTCAACGTTCGGTGGCGTATGCTGGAGTTGCGGAGCCTGGAATGCTTCCACGTGTCGGGAATTTTGACCGCGTACACAGCTGTTACGGTAGCTCTACCACTTGTCTCGTCGAGTCTATTAACGTAGTTTAGAGACGGTTTTTGTAATGTATGTGGACGTGAGGATAATTTCTTGCAAATTGGCTGGAAACACCCTTTTTTCGGCAATCTACCATTCACTCTCATTTCCCTTTCGATTAGTCAACGCTGCTGGAAGGGAAAGTGTTTACTAAATAAATTTTTTTTTCAATTTAAATAGCAATAGCTCGCCAATATCGGCCACTAAATTATTAATACGTTTCCTTTTTTTATATATACCTTTGGTTCTTTCGTAGCTAACAGCGGTTTCTTTTAGAACTAACACCATTAACGAAACCCAACCATGGCGACAAAGCGGACCCCAGAAAGGCGTTGGACTCTTTCCAAAACGGTCCAACCCGCTAACTGCGGGATTTGTTTCGAAGACGTGGTCGAGGGCGCATCAAGTGTGCGGTTGGAATGTGGACATTTGTTTCATCGCGCCTGTGTCCAACAGCTCCTACTATCGTCCGAGCTCTGTCTACTATGCCGACGCCCTATAGATCGAACAGTCGTAGACGCCCCCCTAGGAACGCACGTCCCGACGCGCGGAGCAGTGGCGAAGGGACCACAAAATGTTGAGGTTCCAACAGCGCCTTCTACAAACTCCTTGGACACAATCCAGGCTTTAATGCAAGGAATGTCTGAGAGGATCGGACACTTGGAGAGAGGACTCCAGAACGTCCAGATTAGCCAACCCCCCAGCCGCGTAAGAACGCCATCTGGCTGGGAGCCCAATCCCAGTGTGGCTATGCCCCACCCTACACTGGCTGATGATTGGACCCTCCCTCCAAGGAACTCGGGAATGGATCCCAGTGCTCCCGAGTATCGACCACGATACAGCACCGCAACTCCGTTGATACCCGCAGTCCCCGATTCAGTCCCTTACAGCAGGCCCATTGAGGATGCGACTCACCCCGCGAACGTATTGACACCCGTCCGAGACCCTACGCCTCGTATCATGGAGAGTTGGCGCCTTAGCTTCAACGGTTTCAATTTGATGACACCGGTGGACCGGTTCCTGTTTAGAATTCAGGCTCTAGTCACCAGCACAGTGGGAGGTGACTTTTCGGCTTTCTTTCGGCACGCACACCTTCTGTTCAGCGGAGATGCGGCCAAGTGGTACTGGAGTTTCATAGAATCGATGCCACGCCCCGATTGGAGTTCTTTTTATGCAGCCTTCCGCAAACACTTTCACGATGGCTTCACTGAAAGAGAGCTACGCGAACAACTGAAGAAACGCAAGCAAGGCGCCCACAAACCATTCGACCAGTATTATACCAGTATAGTGCGGTTAAGCACTTGGCACTTGGTGGAAATTATCAGGGAGAATGTGCGTTGGGACCTTCACAACAGTCTCCTTCATGTGCCCATTCACACCGTACAAGGATTACGCCTCCATGCCCGTAGGCAAGGACAGCTTGATGAGTAGCGAGGAACCTTCCATCCACAACCTCGCATGACGGGACCTAATCCACGAAATAATAATACCGCGGAGTTAGTGGCAGCGGGTCATATAATTGGCGACCCGATACCCCTACCGAGGGGCGGAGCACCCATGGAGTGCGAGTTCGAAGAAATGACTGACCGACCATTAGTTGAAGCAGTTGCAAGCCCGATGGTCTGTTCGAACTGCCGACAACCGGGGCATTGGTTCCATGCATGTCCGGCGGGACCGACAATCTTCTGTTACCGGTGCGAAAAGGCAAACACTTCTGCATTAGATTGCTCAGATTGCAAGTTACGGAAAAACCTGCCAGCGAATGCCGCGACCACCCGTCGGCACTCCTAGAACCCATACGAACCAATACCGACCCTATCGCTAGTTGCGACTAAGCACTAGACATGACCCCAACCGAATGACTGGCACCACCAAAAACAGTTCTCCTGAAGTTCCGCAGCTGACGTCACACGTTGTCGAGGCGGACACGCAGGGGAATGGCAGCGAGACGAAGGTCCCTTGGTATGTTAAGCCCTTCCACGTCAGACTGCGGGATTATTTGGCTACGCGCCAGCGCATCTTCAATGAGGAGATAGTTACAACTACCCCACCGCGAAGGAAGCGAGTCACGCTTCGGATGCGGAGCTTCTGGAGAAGGGTCAGGCAGTCGAGGAAGGTGTTGCGGGAATAAATTTAGACAAATTATTGAAGGATGACGCTCGACTATATGCGTCATTTCTTCTCCTGCAAAAGCGATTGGCAGGCTTAGTCGATACGGGAGCCAGTCTGAATTGCATATCAGCCGATTTTGCAGGGGAGGTGCTGGCAACTCACGCGGACCAAATTCATCATTTTACCACCTGGTTAAGCACGGCGGACGGAACTCGTCACTCCGTAGTGGGGAAAATTACGACGAATGTCACATTTAAAGGGGTAACTAAACCTCTGGAATTTTATATCATCCCCCAATTAATCCAGAATCTTTACCTAGGGGTGGATTTCGTTCTAAAATTTAACTTGGCCCCGGCACTATTTTCCGGCACGACACTGGATTCCATCGCCACTGTTCCTGACGAAACTCTAGCTTCCCACTCATTACGAAATGTAGTGGATGTGAATCAACAACTGCGACTTGACTCGGTTATATCGGCTTTTCCATCCCATGAGAAGGAAGGTCTCCGCAGGATGGCCCTGGTGTGGTGGGGGAGGCTAAACTCATAAAGTAGAGACATTTTTCCATATCTCCGGCGAAGGAAAAGTCGATATATGCCGAAGTTGATCGAATACTAGCACTAGGCGTGATCGAAGAATCGCAGAGGGCGTGGGCGTCCCCGATCACCTTAGTTGTCAAGCTAAACAAGGTCCGGCTATGCTTAGATACCAGACGTTTGAACGCCGTCACTGTCAAGGACGCATACCCTCTACCGCTGATTGAAGGCATCTTGAGTCGATTGCCTAAAGCCCATTACATCACGAGTTTAGACCTCAAGGACGCTTTCTGGCGAATCCCTTTAGACCATGGCTCAAAGGAGAAAACAGCCTTCACAGTCCCAGGTTGCTCACTGTATCAATTCGTGACCATATCATTCGGATTGTGCAATGCCCCTCAGCCAATGACGCGCCTTATGGATAAGGTGATACCAACGCATTTATGGCACCAAGTTTTCGTATACTTGGACGATCTGCTGCTTATAAGCGAGACCTTTAACGAACACCTCGACCTGCTTCGGGAAGTTGTTTCGCACATCTGGAGGGCAAGGTTAATCATCAACATACAGAAGAGTCAGTTCGTGATGACGGAGGTGAAGTATTTGGGCAACATCATTGGGCATGGCAACATCAAGACCGACCCGGACAAGACTCAAGCGATTGACGCTTTTCCATTACCCAAGACCACCAAGCAGTTACGCCGATTTCTAGGCTTATGCGGATGGTACCAACGTTTCGTACGTGAATATGCCACCATTACCACACCTTTGACCGACATGCTGCGTAAGGGACGTAAGTTCGTCTGGGAAGGGCCCAGCTTGCGAGCCTTCGAAGAGCTAAAGAAGAGTCTGACAACAGCCCCCGTACTGCACAGCCCGGACTTTGGGAAATCGTTCTCAATCCATTGTGACGCGAATCAACATGGGGTGGACAGCCCCCTATGGATCGACTTGGACCATCCCGCCTTCGAGTCAATAGGTTACACCCAGCTAATGAATACGATTCGGAACCAGTTACCACAGCTGCCAGAACTGCGGGTGATGGAGGGATTTATATACAAGCGGATGGGACATGCCTCCGGAGACCCCATCCAAGAAGAAGAACAGTGGAAGTTATGGGTGCCCGAAGAACTGACCTTCGACTTGATTAAAAGGGCATTGAGTGCTCACGGCGGTTACGGTCGTACGCTTCGGTGACTGAATACTTACTTCTTTTGGCCTAATATGGCACAGCAAGTAAAAGAGTACGTAGCTGCCTGTGAGCTGTGCAAATGCACTAAAGCGCCCAATTCTGTTCTTTGGCCCCAATGGGTGCTACCGGTGCGGGTGTTCCAGCGCCTGTATATAGATCTCATTGGTCCGTACCCTCGCCCGACTTCGGGATGTACGGGAGCTGTCGTGGTCCTGGACCAATTGTCCAAATTCCCAATTATTGAACAAATTCGAAACCTGCAAACTGGCCCGATAGTCAGCTTTCTGGAAAATCACGTTTTCCATATATTTGGAGTACTGGAAAAGGTGGTCTCCGACAATGGAGTTCAGTTCACCTCGGCTAGATTTCGGGATCTAATGGACAAGAATGGCATCACTCATCGGCGGACTGCCGTTTATTCCCCACAAACCAATGCGTCCGAGCGGCTGAACCGCACCCTCGTAGCCGCCATTCGGGCCTACGTCAAACCGGATCAGAAGGATTGGGACCGCAGAATTTCCGCCATCACCTGTACCCTGCGTTTGTCATACCATTCCACCACAGGTATCTCCCCGTACTTTGCCGTGTTCGGTTAGTATATGATCTGCCACGGAAACTCGTACCGGCTATTGCGGCAGTTGAAAGGTTTGGAATACCCAATAGTGGTTCTGGAGCCACACGAGAAACTCCAAATTTTACGAGAACAAATTCGGGAAAAGGTTGAAGACAGTAGATGGGCAGGGGAGGAGCGTTATAACCTGCGATCTCTTCCTTCTGGCTTGAAGGCAAGTGATGAAATCTACCGACGGAATTTCAGACAAAGTGAAGCAAGCCGGTACTACAGTGCCAAACTGGACAAGAAGTTCGTGAAGTGTCGTTACCTACAAGTTTTAAGTCCCACGCGATATCTCATTGCGGACATGTTCGGCAAGGAGCTGGGAATCTACCATGCCAAAGACCTACGACGGTGAAAAGTGCCAGCAAAGAGTTTCTTCCTTCTCGCTGTTGTCCCCCACTGTTATCTCCTGCGTAGCATCGATCGCCTTCTCCTGGGCTAAAAATATCAGCGACCTCTTCGGGTCAGAACGTGCCGCGGGAAGATTTGCCATTCACAAGCCACATGACCTCTTCGGCCGTTATACAAGTAAAGCCATCTATGGCAACCAGCGTGTCCTTCAGTCTCCCCATGCCTGGTTGGCATCGTGGACACTGCCCTGTAATGAGTCGACTCTACGCCACTGCCGGCTCGCACACATGCCCATCACTGCCATATGGCTTTCGAGTGAACGTCAGCTTAGGATGACATTCCCGTCCTACGTCAGTTTGAGTCGAGGAATGTCTCCCAAACCTGATGGCAGTTGGAGTCGGTAACCGACAGACGGGCCAAGGCAGTGTCGAAGACAACCAAAAAGGGAAAAAAGGTCGTTGCAAGTTACGTGCATGACTCGCAACAAGCATTGGAAAACAGCAAACTAACTGGAACATCCCTAAACCAGCCAGTGGACATAACCCCAATTCCACGAGTATCAAGAGTGTACGATAGATGTAACTTTTTTACGCAAACGTTTTGCATAGATGATATGGCAGTTAAATTGGAAATACGGGATACGGCCGTACAAGACAGGTATCACAGGTATTATAGAGGAGCGCAGGCTGCAACATGGATTTGCAAGGATTACCAGATCGACATTAGAATGACCTCCTAACCGATTACACAATGGTGATGTCGAAGCATTATTTTCTTTAATGGATTATGAATTTACTAGATCAATGTGGAATTATCCATTTCGAATAACGTACCGATTAATACTACGTGAAAAAGAACTGCACTTTCATATCGGTGTTTACAACCCTAGTAAGGACTTAACCTTTTCATTCAATTTACTCCTACATAACTACCTGAAGGTTCTCAATGTGCGCCGATGCCAAATAACAGGTTTTCACGGTTGTACATTTATTGATAAGACTAAAGATGGTGCTACATACAAAGAAGGTCGTGAAGTTGTTACAATAGGCGAATGGACCGATAGAATATATCAACATACACCACAAGAACATACTATTGCAAATGTTGTCTCTGGACGAAAGAGGAGGCTGCAAAAATACAATTTCCCCGACACAGTCATTTGGCATCCTTGGATAGACCAAGCCCGAGAGATAGCAGATTTTGGAGATGATGAATATCCAAAGATGTTAGGCGTTGAATCTGGACATGTTTCAACTTCAGTTATTCTGCTGCCTGGAACAGCCTTTGAAGCTAGCCAAATACTACAGATTACTATCGAAGGTAACGTCAGTAGTAAATCAAAATAGATTCGCTAACCATCGAGGCAAAGGGGCTTTCAACCGAGCTAAAAAGGATTAAGTATAGATTTTGCAGTTTGTTGATTTCTACGATTCAACTTGGTACTGCAAACTGTGCGTATTCTTAAATCGTAAAATTCAACGATCTTTAAACTGGACTTGACTAGCTCATTGACTCGCCTCGAATTCGGTTGGTTCCTGATGGAAATCAACTGTGACATTCAGCATACATAAATCTGAATACCTTTTTTTTAATAACTTTTGAATATACCTAAGGAGAAAGCTGATTAACTAAATCCATATATAATTTAATCCCTCTGCATGTTTTGGTGCTGGAACTTAATTATCAAGAGTTGAAATAATAGTCTATTCATTATTTAGAAAGCAAATGGAAGCAATATTCCTTGAGAATACAATATGTAGCTAATAGATAGATAAATTATAAGTCAAAACAAAAAAAAAATGAAAACTATAAAAAATTGAGGACAATAGGGTTTTAGTTGTACTAAAGAGCAATAAAATTTTGAATGAAACAAAAAGTTAATTCCTATTGAACTGTACAGTCAATATAAATATAACGAAATCTTAGGACAAAGAAAATGGTGGTAAATCAGAACTATTACATAAATTTTGAAAGGTAAAATTAGCCTCCCTAATACTACACACCGCTAAAACGTAAAAAAATAAAGCAACTCCGAATCCAGGTCATATATTCTTTTAATATAATTGCAAATGATTAATTGTGTTATAATTAGTCACAGTTTTTTTGTGCCAGTTGAAGTTTTTAAAAGGGGAATTCTAGAGAATTCATTGCAATGTAAATACGTAATGAAAAACTATTTAATATAAGAAATGCACTGTTTTGAATGTTCGTAAATGTTTTAGAACCCAACCTGCGTTCTACCAATCGGCACCTTTGAATATTTCACAAAATTCAGTTCATGTATTTGCTTAGGTAATTTTTAAATAATATTTTGTATTGCCTATTCATAAAGTAGGTTAAAAACTATGAACTGCACGTCTGAGAATGAGGGCTGTATTAGCCCTGCACAAGTGTAATATGATCATGTTTGAATGCGAGGAATTAATCTTGAAAAGATCTCTTTCGATAAAATTTTAACACCATAGAAATGTTTCTACCGAATCAACTGCAAAACTTCAGTGAGCTAATTGAGGCTTTCATTTTATTCAAAAAAAAATCCCTAAGATTCCTGCTGTATAAATATATTTTTTGGAAACTATTCCTTTTCTATTCCCCTCTCCATCAGTTAACGTTGGATCAATTTAATAGAGGAATGCCCTCATTTCAATGATTTTTTTTTTTCATATCGGAATTAACTTAATATTTCAAATCAACATGAATGTCCCCAACAGTGATAAAATCAAGGGCGTGCTTTTCAAAAATTGTATACTTCTTTATTGTTAACCGATAATTTTGATATAGTGAAAAAAACCAACTTCCTTTTGTTCCAAAAATACAACAAAAAGAACACGTTAACCAAAACTGCAATTTAAGAATAAGAAGCTTTTAATATAATTATTACAAAAGAAAAGAGAACAAGAATTAACTATTTAGATTTACTTGATAGTATTCAACAATCATTTTTATTATTAAATCACACTAAATTTTATGGCTTTTATCCGTGATTACTTTGAAAATGATGAACTGAGAGAAAATATTATAACTTGAATAGAATTATTATAAGAAACTTAAAAGTTAAATCAGAGAATAAATAATATGAATTATTAATTTTTAACTAGACTTTCCTTTCCAGCCTGCCTTTCTTTTTTTCCAGCGGGAAGGAGAGTGCATGGTAAGTATGCCGTCACGAGAGTAGGGTTTTAAAAATCCGCAGTACCTTAGTTTGTCTTGTATTATTTTCTTGGCGTAAAGTTCCTCGGGATTGAGTTAACGTAGTGTACTTTTTGGTACCGCGTCGGTGAAATTCAGGAACGCAAAATTGAGATTAGCTTTTTGTAATTGACTGAAGAGATGAATGAATTCGAAATAAAGTAAAGTAGATTTCTCTTCCGTATGTTTGTGTTTTCGACGCGTTTAGAACGGGCATTTAATGGTGGCTGAAATACGTAATTGAGCGTAATCCATTTTAAGACCTGCGACCGAAGTCCTCTCCGATCTAGCTGGCCGAGACACAGCCACCGCGAAATGGATTACGGGTGCACGGACTGGTTGACCGGTTGGTACCATTCGTTGGCACGACTCAGACTTCACGTCTAAAACCAATGAGAGGTCGGTTCCGACTTCGTTCGCATGAATTTAGAAAGAAAATCATTACAGCATAAAGAAATCATAGAAGAGAGAACATGGATTGTCTTATCGATTTGATGGTTGCTAATTACACACTCAAGCTACGAAGGGACCTCTACATCACTTGTCTGGCAATTTCTTATCCTTTCTCCCTTCCTGCTAGAAGCGGGATCCCCAGCTTGAACTAATGTGTCAAACGGTTCCAGGCTGGGTTCTCGGGTTGACAGGGGAGGCGTTTAGTGGGTAGTCCAGTTGCCTTCTTGTGAGCATGAGAGTACCACATTCTGTGCGTTTATGATATCCACCTCCCAATCACAAAAACAAAAGAAACGTTCATCCGGGAATCTCTCTGCCAAGAGATCAAATAACTGTTCTTCAAAACAACACCAATCAACATTCTTAAACAAGCAAAATAAGGCAGCATGAGGAATAATTGAATACAAATTAGGAAGAAGACGTGTAAGGAAAAGCGCATGATGATCAGAAGGAGCTGCAATTGAGAAACAGTGATGTGTTACACAATAAGCGTTTGGAAGTGAAGGCGAAATCAGAAAATATTCTAAGAAAGAGGACCCCCTGGAAAAAGTAGGAATGCCTGCATTAATAATAAATACTGACACGCTCTTACCTGACATTAACCAATTGTTAATAGTTCTACCGTTAATTTTATAAGTAGTATCACCCCAACTAGGGTGTCTAACATCAATATTTCCTTCCCAAATGAAATTATTAAATCGTTTGAAAAATTTAATAATTGTTCGAAATCAGAGAAAAGTGATTGGCCGAGGTCACAAGGGATGCACAAAGAATTTAAAAATAATTTACAAATACGACCACCAGCACCACGCATATGCAAACAAGCGAAAGTACAAGAAAAAGATGAGAATTTATATTGAATTTGGAAAACAATAGGCTTAAAATGAGCAAGGATGGATGTACCTCTATCAATATCATTGTGAAACATTGTGTGATTTGGAAATTGTGGTTTTTGCCTTACACTAAACCGAGTTTTGTCACAATGTCAGGCACAAACTCACCAATGATATTTTGGAGAGTAAACCGCTCATCATGAGTTTGCATGGAAGTAATGCTCATTGTAATAATTTTAATCATTCATTGGTCGAAATACTAATAAAAAAGTTAAATAAGGCATCAGATTGTTCTTCCACAGACAAAATGCAGTATTAAGCAAGAATTTATTTAGATTTTGTTATGAGAGTCACAGGAGATACGCCAAAATTGAGAAGAGATTCATTGTTCGATTTAGAAAGGCAGTTTTCAGATCATTTTTTGATTTTAGGACATTTGAATAAACCAAATTGTTCTTATCTGGAGTGAAAAAAGAACTTGGGATGTTATTAGATGGAATCTTAAACGACATTGGATTTTCTTTTACAGCACGTTTTTCTGCAACACACTTTTTTTGTCATATCCACAATTTGAAGGTACGTGCCCAAAGAGTTGACCTCAGTAGCATTGTGTCAAATCACCCCTCTTTGGGGTTTCGCAAATTATTTCACGATCCAGTAAAAACCGGATTTTTAACATTTTCCCTAGATCGTCGTTATTACTAACCTCGAATTTGAATATATTTAACTTTACATCATTACGGTGAAACCACGCTGTTGATAAGTTTGCTATCCCGAAATTATTTAGTTCCAGAAATTGTGGCAAGACATCATTTCTTATTGCGTGAATGGGGAACAAAGCAGTCAACCGCTTGAAGGTTACCATGGGGTTAAGTCTGATCGAAGGTATAAACGAATGTTATTAAATTGAGAATGAAGTCAAATATCTCGGTTTTGTCAAAAATAACGTTGGGAAACGAGTTTAAGAATGACTTAATCCGGTACGTGCACATAAGGAATTGTTTCAAAATAAGTTTCACCATTAGCGGGCTAATATTGTTAATAAAAATGGGTGAAAGCCATGAGGATTTGTTAGTGATATCAGGATTATCCCGAATAATGTTACCACTTGCAAAGGGTGAGAAGCAATTTTGTATGTCAAAATTATTTCTTTAGATTTCATTATGAGAGTCACAGGAGATACGCCAAAATTGAGAAGAGATTCATTGTTCGATTTAGAAAGGCTGTTTTCAGATCATAATATGATTTTAGGACATTTGAATAAACCAAATTGTTCTTATCTGGAGTGAAAAAAGAACTTGGGATGTTATTAGATGGAATCTTAAACAACATTGGATTTTCTTTTACAGCACGTTTTTCTGCCAACTTTTATCTTAATTTACTATTTCTGGGCAGCCAAAAAAGTTAACTCGATGACCGGTTCAAAGACATAGCACGCAATACACAGAAGGAGTATACGGATTATTCAAAGTCTGATTATTGTTACCCTTACGTGGGCACACATCATCTATTGGTCCCTTTCCACAAGCAACACACTTTTTTTGTCATATCCACAATTTGAAGGTACGTGCCCAAAGAGTTGACCTCAGTAGCATTGTGTCAAATCACCCCTCTTTGGTTTTTCGCAAATTATTTCACGATCCAGTAAAAACCGGATTTTTAAAATTTTCCTTAGATCATCGTTATTACTAACCTCGAATTTGAATATATTTAACTTTACATCATTACGGTGAAACCACGCTGTTGATAAGTTTGCTATCCCGAAATTATTTAGTTCTAGAAATTGTGACAAGACATCATTTCTTATTGCGTGAATGGGGAACAAAGCAGTCAACCGCTTGAAGGTTACCATGGGGTTAAGTCTGATCGAAGGTATAAACGAATGTCATTAAATTGAGAATGAAGTCAAATATCTTGGTTTTGTCAACAATAACTTTGGGAAACGAGTTTAAAAATGACTTAATCCGGTACGTGCACATAAGGAATGGTTTCAAAATAAGTTTCACCATTAGCGGGCTAATATTGTTAATAAAAATGGGTGAAAGCCATGAGGATTTGTTAGTGATATCAGGATTATCCCGAATAACGTTACCACTTGCAAAGGGTGAGAAGCAATTTTGTATGTCGAAATTATTGGAGGCCCGTGGTGACACGTTGGCTCCATTCTCAGAGGGCATAATCCATATTCCACCAGTTTCAGACACTACGATCTCTGCTAGCAAGGTAAGTCACATATGCCCATTAAATTCACCTCCTATAAAGTTGGCTATGGATATGGCGGATAATCTGGAGAGTCGATACCTACTTTCTAGACGGAGGGACCGAAAATTGTTTGATTGTGTTCGACTTTATCTCGTTTACATGCACAAAGCGTCTGAATCAACCTGTTATGATGCTAAAACTAAAATTAATCTAAAAGTTCTAATCAACAAGAAAGCCTTCCTATTGAGATTGAGCCATTATGCCATCTATTCGTTAAATATCACGAGCAGCTCAAGCTTTCTGCTGACCAGCTAAAGAATTATCTTGAAACATACGGATTGCATGTGTCGTGACATTTTAATGTATAACGTTCAACGAAATCTGGCTACATGATAGTTACATAAACGAAGAAATTATAGACAGCAGCTGGACCATTTATAGAGCTGATCGTGACTATTCATCCACAGGTCTAGTTCCATGGCCTCTCAAAACGTTGATACTGCCTCCTATAAAACTTTTGAAATTGAAGTGGTTTGAATACGCTCAAGCAAGTGTTTTTTATACATAGGGGTATTTTACATTCCACCAAAATCTGGCAAAAACTCCTACGAGAAGATATGTGAAATTATAAACGCTATTGCTGCACCTCTAGAGGAACAAGATCAAATGATAATTTCGGGAGACTTTATCTTTTACTCTTGATGAAACTGGTAATCATCTTCTAACAGTAAACCTTTCAGGCACCATCAGTCCTAATCTAATCAATGCCTTTTATGTTAATGACTCACAACACGTAGCACTAACTCCCAATCAAAACGGAAGCTGGTTGAATCTCATTTTTACCCATGCTTATGACGATGTTGTAGTAAGTCAAAACCAATGACAAAGAGAACCTTTTCTCTAACACATGAAGCCATTTCGCTTCTTCGGTTGAACTTTCTATATCTGATTTAACTTTTTTCTGAACTTACAATGACTGTATTATATTTGATTTCTTAAATGCTGATATAATAGCATTCAAACTTAGATTTGCAACAAGCAGTCTCTTCATTCTATAACACACGCTTCAAATGCATTGAAACTCATGTCCCTAAAATAAAGAAAAAATCCAAAGTTTCTGAGCCCTGGCTTGACCGCGACCTTCACCATCTTCGGAATCGAAGGAACAAGCTCTATAAATTAATGAGAGATAACAACTTTGACACAAACCTTATGAGTAAATATGATGAGCTGGCTATTGAACTCCCTATAAGATCTCTCGAAGCATATGATCATTACATCCATTCAACTGGGAAAAATATTATTCGTAGTCGCAAAGAAATTTTCGATTTCGTAAAAACCAAGATAAAAGCCACAAGATTTCCAACATCAATACATTACAGTGAAAGTCTTTTGGATTGTCCTCAAATTATATGTGGCCTTTTTGCCGAGCATTTCCAAGAGTGACCACTTCTTCCAACATACCAAATTGCCGTACAACGACAGCATCATTCATTGATGAAATGAGTTTTTCTAGTGAAGTTATCGTGAACGCTATTAAAGAACTTGACAAGGGACCAAGATCTAATTCTCTTCCTTCTAGATTTCTTTTTGAGTGTATACATCAGATCACTTCCCGTCTGCTTATTCTATTCAACGCGTCTTTATCACGAGTCTGGAAGTTTTCTCATTTAACTCCAATTTTCAAAAGTGGCGATAAGCGGTCTATAACGAACTATAAAGGTATTGCCATACTTTTAGCAATATTCATGATAAGCTTACCACGTTGGTTGAGCCACAATTAAACAAGAAGCAGCATGGTTTTCGCAAAGGTTGAACAACTACTACTAACTTAATGCTTCCCACCTCAACTATTCTCTACGAAATGGAAAAAGGTAACCAGATTGACGCTGTTTATACGGACTTCAGCAAAGCTTTTGATCGAGTCGATTATGGATTTTCGATCTCCAAACTTCTCAAGTTCGGTCTCTCTGGGTCCTTACGGAGTTGGATTGCATCATACCTAAATAATTGAACACAGTTTGTAAAAGACTATTTTTCTGTAGGCCAAAATAAATTCATTGTTGAAATGTTATAATGATAATGATAACATGATGATGTTGGAAAGTGTTATGTTATAAGCTTCTCAAGAAACAATTCAGTATTCGAGCACACTTACAACCCGAACCATTCCCCACTTCAAAAAGTTGACCAGGTCTCAGACTTGGGCGTTCTTTTGGACAGAAAATTTAATTTCAATTTTCAATAGGATGCAATGCTTGCTCGGGCATATAAGCAGCTTGGTTTCATAAAACATCGTGCCAAAGAATTCAAAAATCTATGGTTCACCAAGACTCTATACACTTCATTTGTGCGCGCCCTTCTTGAATATGGCTGTCTTATTTGGAATCCATGCTTTCGGGCTCACAGTGATATTTATGACCCATGAGATTTTGCTAACGTGCCACCTTACCAGGGAAGACTTATTGTTTTGAATATTTCCTCACTCTCATCTCGAAGAACTATCTTAAGCTCCTGCTTTGTTTTGGATGTAATCAAAAAGATAGTAAATGTCATATCATTATCAAGCAAATCCACGTTTAAAGAAACTATTAAACGTACTAGAAACACTTGTTTGCTTCATAAAGACCAACATAAAACCACCTACGCAGACAATGAGCCAATGAATAGTGTAGCAAGATCTTCAATTCTATGAGTTAACATTACTCACTTCTATCTCAAAACTTAACTTCAAAAAGATGATAACTAAACGCTAAAATAAGTTCTGATTGCTAAATATATATTTACTTAATTTTGTAATTTGTTTAAATATAAGTACTTATGTGATTGCTTCGTTTGGGTTAATAAATGAATAAAATTACTAATAATAATAAATTTGTCATTATTTAATGGTTTAAAAACTAATTTCCCCATTGCTTTTTTGAATTTGCTAATGTCCTATTCAATCACTATGTCCAAGCACTGCCTCCTTGAAAATTACCGTCTTGCTCTGCAATTTTTGTGACATGCCGTCATACAAAAGTAAAACTGACAACTCCTGACAGTTAATGCAGTTCCAAACAATTAGACGTTGAAATTCCTATCAAACAGCAAGTCGATTTGCAAATTGAATTGAGATTTGCACGCAGAAATGGTGAAAAAGATACAAAGTCGTGCACTATACGCAGCACAGGAAGAAGAGTTGCTGGGAACGTTTAGAGTGTGAGTATTGTACTTTACACATATGTTTAATTAGTTAATTAATTGCTAATTTAATTAGTTGCAGTCCGAGATATTTCAAGAACTTCTCGATAAGAATCCGGCCGTATTCTATCCAGCTCGTACAGCTAAGGCGCTCCTAAATCACAAAAGTAGTCATTGCTGCCTGATCAGACAGTCAAATCAATTCCTATTGAATTGGTGCAGTAAGTTTATGTTCATAAGAAAAATTGGCGTTAAAACCAATTACATTTTATAGAATGCAATGTTTTGAGAAGCAGATATTACCCTTAAGTGGAAATGAGCGTCCATAAAGACGGACAAAGGTAAATCAATTTACAATATGTAATTCATATGTAAACAACAGATGTTCTTTTGAGTAAGGAAAAACAGGAAAACCAAACGTGGAGTTTGATAGACGGAGGACCCCTACAAAAGTTTTGCAACGTGACGTGAAAGGTAATTGTTTTATATTTTTGCAAAAATGTCATATCAAGTGTAAGGTGAAGTTACTTCGTTTGAACAAAAAAGTGTAAATCAAGCACCCAGAATAAAAGTTACGCGGATTGTTTAAATTTGAAACTTGAGTAGTTCCTAAGTCAATCAGCGCCGTTTCCCAAGTTACACGTATTGATTATTGACACAGCTTTCAGTGAAGCATGTTTTCGGTTTCGCACGGCCTTAAGTTTCCTGGTTTTATTAAAGTTTGATACCATTCCACAGGATTTGGTGTATAAAAAATTTACTTATTATAAGTGCTAACTAAAAAGTCTTTAGCTTTTGATATAATTAAGCCTACATCACTTACCGTATTCACATAGAACTTCTAAAGTGAAAAAGCCACAATATTTGAAATTTTCCTAACATAAGCGCGTTTCTGAGTTTTTATAGGTACATGATATACGTTTAAGGTGGTGATCGATTCATTGAGCAATTTAAAGATAAGTAGAACATTTACCACATTAATTTATAACTTTACTGCTTTTTTGTTAATTTTGTAGGAATGGTGAAGTTTTGCTCTGTAGACAGCTGTCAAAGATCAGCAAATGGAGTGCCATCAAAGCACTACATTCTGCTGCCTCAACAAGGTCAACTCCGGCAACAATGGCTGGCAGCGGCGAAACATGCCCAGGGCTATCTCCCGGACCACAGCGCTTTTTGTGAGCGGCATTTCAACGAGGAAGATCTCATAATGTTAGACTTAACCAGCTAAACAACCGTAAGCTATTTTTAAATTAGATCATATTCTTTATCGGTATGTTTCGTATTAGAGTTTTGTGAACTCAATTTAAAAAACTTCAATAAAATCAAATCTTGTTCATCTGCCCATCTTCAGCAATGATTGGTTCATTCATATAATTGATTGAAAGCATGATTTTGTTAATTGGTTCCATCTTCTTCTTTTATCTAATACGAATGAAAAACCTTTCTTTCCATTTCGCACAATAATTTGATTTCTCGAAATCGGTTCAGTCTTCTTAAGTGATTCGTGGTCGAAAATCAATATCGAAAAATTAAATTGGCGCGTAAAAAATTTTACAAAAAAAAATTAAAAACCAACATCGAGATGCTCTTAAAAGGGAGAAATGAATTTCATGGAATCGGTGCCAAGTCAGTTTTTCCCCGAGTATTCATTTTATTAAACAAATAACAAATAAGTATGTCCAAACGGGGAAATTGATTAGGCACTGATTCTTTGTAATTTATTTCACCCTCCTGAGGGCATTTTGAAGTCATGATTTATTTTATGCTTTTTCACGTTTTTAAAGAGGAATTTACTACTGTAAGAAAATTTTCTAACTCAAGTCATCATTGCTTATCTGCTAAATATTATTCATCCATATAAGGTGTGAAAATTATGAACCTTCCGAAAAAATTTATTATAGTAATCTAAATCTGAATCTATATACGTCCATTACTACCATTTCTGAAGAAAATTTTTTATAAAAATACATTCAGGCTCATTTTTCCGACTGAAGTATCTTCTCTTATGGTATCGCTGCATTACTTTTCCGTTATTACGCATATCTGTCCCATGTGGTAGTTCTCATAATTAACTTCAATAATTGAAACCCATCCCTGCATTGTTGTTATATAATGACATCGCGAAATAACAAAAAGATCCTTTTTAACTATAACATTCATTTACGTTTATTCGATATTCGTTGCTATTGTGAAAGCTTTCATGAGAACGATGTGCCGTAGTTAAATGAAAACGCAACTATGTATTAAACTATTAAACTTGTTAAGTGCTCGAACCTTTTTTAGGTCTTTGTAAAAATTTTTTTTACAAAGACCTACTAGTTTCGCGACCTGTCTGTCCGTCTGTCCGTTCGTCTGTACGTCCGTCCGTCTGTCCGTCTGTCCGTCTGTCCGTGCGTCACAGCTGATTTCCTCAGAAACTATAGAAGCTAGAATGCTCAAACTCTGTGACAAGGTCAGAAGTGATGGTCTCTCAAAAGTTAAGGCCTTAACAAAAATTTAAAAAATGTTATAGGAGGGTCCCCCCTAATATCGAATTGGCCCTTAAAATTTTTTTTAAACAAAGGTAGTTGAGTGGGGTATCAAATGAAAGGTCTTGATTAGAACTTCTAGAATCTGAAATAAAAAAATCATTTGATGAATTAGGGGGTCCACGGGAAGGCAAAATGTACCCAAAATTTGTGTCCCCCCCCCCCCTCGCGATTGGACACCTTTCAGCCGAAAAATCTGAAAATTATCACGAATGTGGACCTTAATGAGTACAAGGGCAACAAATACCTTAGAAATCAAAATTCGCTCAACTTTGTTAATAATAGTATGATTTGTAGATTTTACGTTTTTGCCCATAAAATCAAAACGGTACCTTTAAACTTCTTGAAATTTCGCAGTTATATAGACTGGCATAAGATATATATGTTCACATTTAATTGAGATTGAATCATAATCAAGTGAGATATAGCCATTTCAATTATATGGAATTACAACAACGATAACACGTGTTTATGGTTCATATAGGGTTTTCCAATAAGAGGTGCAATTTTGATATTAAAAGAAAAATGCCATTTTTTAAAATAAATGATCGGATGTTTAGTTCATTATAAAGAAGGAAATATGCCGTTAATAGCAATAACTAACATTGGGCAAATAGCTACTAAGACACGCTTACAGGACCATATCCTCTTCATGAAATTTTCCATAACCAAATCGCAAAGTGGCTGCCCTATGTCCTCGATAGCCTCACGAATTTCATCTTTGAGATCTTGAATCGACGCTGGGTTATTGGCGTAGGCCTTCTCTATCACGTGGCTCCAAAGGAAGAAGTCGCAAGGTGTTAAATCAGAAGATCTATTCAAAATAACACCTCTTATTGGAAAACCCTATATATATTTAAAATTGACTTAGGTTCTTTTATTTTCTTTCAATTTTCATGAAAATTTAAGGAATAGTGTTTAACTTGAACATGTTCAATCGGCCGAGCATTCAGAAAAATCATTTAAGCTGGATTAAAATGGCGGCTGCACTGTGATTATGAAAGAAAATGTGCATCTTTTGTATAAATTTGAACGATTTCATATCTAAGTATTGGATGAATAATTCAAGTTATCGATTCACGCCATTAGAAAACTTGCTTCTAACGCTAGGATGTTTACAAAGACCTTCTGGTAGGAGCACTCTCCTGCTTACTCAACTTGTTTTATATCAGTTTAGTGTAAATGTATACGTTTATATGCTCCGCCTGAGATATAGTAATTGTAACTCACCGGGAGGATCATGTTTCGGATAGCTCTGTTGGCGCAAATTACTTTATGAATTTTTTTATCCATAACAATTTTTTAATTGAGTTGCATAAATATTTATAACTTGAAAAATTGTTAAAGCGGTAAAATTTGTAGTACAAGTCGAAACTCCCTACAATTGACATTTTTCTTCTTTAATAATTTTTCAAATAAAAACATATTAGTCAACTCAATTAAAAAATATCTACGGACAAAAAATGTTTTCGCTATCGGAGCTACCCGAAATCTGATGCATACCCGTGCGTTACAATTAAAGCACAGTGTAGAGGAAGTAAACATAGATTAACATTAAGTTGATGTAAAAAGGGTTGAGCGATCAATAAAAAAAAGTTAGAGAAATTGTACCTGAATGTAATTCGTAGCTACAAAAACACAGAGTCTGCATAAGAAGAATAAATTGGAATAATTCTTTTACTACTCAGCGTAGTGGTCGGCATCATCCGTGTGGGTCTATAGTGTAATGCCCTGAAGGGAATCGTAGGAAACACCTTCAACTAATTTTTTCTTCTTTAACTATTTTTCAGGAGATAATGGAAGGTATATTTGTAGGGAATATCATTATACCATCCAAACGGATCAAGCACATAAAAATTTCGAATTCAAGAGATTGCGAAGTCACAATCGATGGTATTGAAAATATTATCGATACTGTGCCATTGCATGGTTTTGAAGTCAAAGCATTCAATAGATGCAAGAGTACTGACACTACACGTCTCGGCACACTTCTTAATTCCATCAACATATCTTCATATGATCCTAAAGCAAGAGATAGTCTTCTGGGGATAGTAAAAGGATATCAGGATGTTTTCCACTTAGGTGATCAGAACCTGAGTATTAACAATTTTTAAATTTAAATGTGTTTAAATATAACCGATAATATACCGGTGTACAGTAAAAATTATCGAATTCCTAATTCTCAGTGCGATGAAATAAAGAAG
This sequence comes from Odontomyia ornata, assembly GCA_963969285.1. Taxonomy (NCBI): domain Eukaryota; kingdom Metazoa; phylum Arthropoda; class Insecta; order Diptera; family Stratiomyidae; genus Odontomyia; species Odontomyia ornata. Next base: position 222,611,234 of record OZ017739.1, read on the forward strand.
CAAGCCCAAGATCTCTTGAAGAATGACATAATTGAGCCATCCGTAAGCCCATATAACTCACCGTTACTTTTGGTAACGAAGAAAAGTAATGGTACTGAGAAGAGATGGCGTTTAGTTGCGGATTTTCGGAGACTAAATACTAAAGTAGTCAATGATAAATTCCCTTTATCTAGACTAGATGACGTCTTAGATAAACTGGGCAGGACTAAATATTTTTCGACTCTGGAAATGACTTGTTCATTCCGTCAAATAAAATTAAAAAAGAGTCAAGGCCATTGACAGTATTTTCTGATAATCATGGTCACTATCAGTTTAAGAGGTTATCTTTTGGTTTGAAAATCTCTTCGAATAGTTTTCAAAGGATGCTCACAATTGCACTTTGCGGACTTGATTTCGAAGCTTTTTTTTTTCTGTCGACGACATAATTTTTGTCGGATGTAGTATTAATCACCACAACGAAAATTTACGAAAAGTCTTCAAAAGATTAAAGAAATTCAATCTTAAACTTAATCCTGATAAATGTCAGTTTTTGAAAACAGAGGTTGTCTGCTTAGGTCATCTTATCACTAAAGACGGCGTAAAAACTGATCCTTCCAAGTACAAAGTAATCAAGGATTACCCAGTTCCGAAAAATGCGGATAAAGTTCGGCGTTTTATTCCCAACTTTGCGAGCTTTGCAAAACCTCTAAATTCACTTCTAAAAAAGAAAGCAATTTTTATATGGGGTGAAACATGTTAGAATATATTTAAATCACTTAAAACGAAATTAATCGAACTACCAATATTACAATATCCGGACTTCGATAAACCATTTATTTTGACGACTGATGCATCTAATTATGCATTAAGAGCAGTCTTGTCTCGAAGGGAAATTGGTTCTGGCCTACCAATTTCATATGCAAGTAAGTCATTGAATAAATGTGAACTCTATAAGCCTATAATTGAAAAGGAATTACTTGCAATATACTGGGGTATCAACTTTTTCAAACCATACCTATATGGCAGAAAACTTATTGTGGTGACAGACCACCGACCACTAGTTTCACGGTTTACTCACAAAAACCCATCGTCAAGACTTACACGAATCAGGTTAGATCTATCCGACTATGATTTTGAAATTATTTACAAGAAAGGCAAAATCAATGTAAATGCTGATGCCTTATCTCGCATTGAATTGAATACAGATATTTTAAAAAGTATGATTCGCACAGAAAGAGATGAATCAGTGAAGAAAACTTTAGCTATTACAAGGGGTATGAGTAAGTTTTGGTGTTTTTCATGACTTAGTTTTTGAGTTTCAGCTCATTATTGCTACATTTAGTGTTATTGTTTATTTGTGTTAAAAATATGGTAATGTTAGGTATATGTTATGTTTCTTCTTTTGATTAGAGATATGCTTAAACGCTTAAGTTAGGAATATTGTGTTCGAGTTTTTTGAGTATAAAATAAAAATTTTATTGAATTATTATTAGAATTAGGTTATAACAAATTAGGTGTAGGATCAAAGTTCACTGTTGTGTTTAAATTATAAATAATTTTGAATGGGGTAGATTGGGTTTTTCTCCTTTTTCCAATCAAATAATAATATATCCAATAATCTTTATTAATTTAAATTTACTATAGTTTTTCTTGCTGAAGTTTTTTATTGAAAATGTTTGGAATTTGCTTTATATTCTTTTAGAATTTATAACGATTATTATTAAATAAAGTGCTTTTGACTTAGAATCGGAGTAAAAAACAAGAGAATGACCCTGTCTAGAGTGAAACTCCGATTTGAATGAGATTCGGCACATTGATTAATGAGGTCCTAGAATACAAAGATTTAAAACAATCCGAAATCAAGTTCATGCATTCAAAATGGCGGCCCCTAAAGGTTTGAAGGCAAGCACAATTCGCTATTTTAGTAGCAACTGAAATAATGAATATTTTTCATGGAAACGTTTTAAATGACAACTTGGAAGTATTTATAAGCCAGACCATTTTTAAGATACTGTAAAATATTTTTAACAAAACACTTAAAAAATTATAAAATCGCGCCTTGTATATCCGTCCGTTTGTTCGTGCGTCATAACAAGTTTTCTCGCAAACCACATGAGCTAGAATGAGGAAATTTTCTACGTAGGTTAAAAGTGGTGCCTCTTGAAATTTGGAGTGCAAGAAAATATTTTAAGGTATTTAAGGGGGTCGCTCCATACACGAGGGTGACTTTAAATTTTTTTATATCTGTAGCCCTCTAGCAACCAAGTTTCTCAACAGATTCCGGTGAAACTTGAAATTATAAGTTATTAAGGCAAGTTAATTTAATTTAATTATGCAAATCGAATGATAAATAAAAAAGTTGAAATTTACAGCTTAATATTTTTAGCAGCCGTTTTCAATAAAAATCAAAATGACGGCCCCTGATAGTTCAGAAAAGAATTGAAAATGTATATATTAATGCCAACGCAAGTGCTGATTAAACTTTTATGGAAATCTTTTGAAATTAACTATTTGAGCTATTTAAGCCTTTGTGTGGTAACCACTGTGAAATGTGTAAACAGCAAATGTGAGAAGGGCGAAACCTGTATTTATATGTTTACAACAATTTATTATCCATACGTGTGCAACTCAATTTAATTAGCAAAACATTTGCGCCTCTATAAAGGGTCTCTTAATACTATACGAACGTCAGCAGATTCTTTTTATATTAATAAACCCATGTGGTACTACAAAAATTGCAGTAAAAAGTTTTTTAGTAGGCAAGCCCAATTGTTTTTCGAAACATTACGCTACATACGAGAAATTAACCTTTCCGGCTGGTGCTGCCAACGGGGATTTTTATTAATGACGAAGTTTTTACTTGTCAAGTGTCAAAAAATGATAGCTTCAAAAGTGACATCTACCGAAATAATGGGCTATTCAAAATAACACCTCCTTATATGCGGCACAGCCAAAAACGCTAGCAGAAGCAGTGAATTTGGCCCTTGAGTTAGAACAAACCTTTGGGAGAGCCCAAATTTATAACGTTAAACGGAAAACTGAACAACTTCAGCATCAAAATAGTGTAAATTACAATAAAAATAGTAGAGAAAATTACAATTCCAAACATTTTATTCAAAATCCTCAACTCAAGAATAGAGAAAAATTCAAATATATCCATACGCTGCAACATTTTGAACAGATACCAAAAAATACCTTTAGAAGAACCGAAAGACCAAATTATAACCAAATAAGACAATATTATAAGCATACAGAAGCAAACTCCGTAAATACATAAAATGATAGAAGGTCTCAAAAAGAACTTAATAATTTACAAACACAAAACGACGTCAAACTGAAACATTGCCAAATAAAACCAAAACCTTAAGATTTTAAAAGGAGATGAAAATAAAACAGAAACTTATGATTCCTATGAAGGACTCTCAGAATTATTTCAAAGTCAAAATTTAATTAATAATGATAAAAACCATAAAATGAATATAAACACGGATACGACATTTAGAACCAAACTAAATTCAGAAACTTTATATTTACTCAGTACTGAAAATCAAGCAACCCTAACCATAACACATAGTATGACAAACAAACGTACTTCTGAAAGTATAAATAACAAATCCTTATTTCCACAAACAGAACCGGATATTTATATTTGCGACAATAAGTCTTCACCAAAAAGTACAAATACGAAAAAAGTCAAATATTTAACAGGGAAAAAGAAACAATTTTATGCAGATGAAGATAGAAGAAATAGACAAGCGATAAGATGCAGTGAAAATTCTATGAAACTAGCTTTACGTAAGGAGAAACTGTCATCGAAATCAGTCAACAGAGCTATCAGAGAAAAACGTGATAAAATATTCCAGAAAAGCACGATTGAAAAATTTAAAAATATTCGCAATTTACAAGAAGAAAAATATAATTCGAAAAATAAGGTACCAATAAAAATGATAGACAAAATCCCTGAAAAGACATTTAACGATATAATACTAAATAAATTAATACGAATGTATCAAAATAAACAGGTGCACATGAAAGCAATGTAACCGATGCCAATATCCAATCGAAGCCTGATCAACTTCATATTTGGAATTGCACATCGTTAAATGACGTCAAAAAAAGTTACAAAGCTTAGATTTAATAGACCACGGATAAATGAATTAAGAAATCCTACACTAGAAATCGTACGTACGTCTAATAAAATAATAGTATATGTTGATAACGATAAATTTTCCAGTGAATCCGTTTCTGATGAAAAGAAGTTATCATCCTTTATCTATACATCGAAGAGCGATAATCCTAAAGAAAATCTAGATTTCATTATGGAAAAACTCATGAATGCTTTGCGCAAAATAAAAATAAATGAGCTCGCGTTATCAAGCAATGATAACTTATTTGATAGTGTACACATTGAGGATTTCAAGAAGAGATATAACAAGTTGCAACCGAGTAATAATAGAGTGCATTTAAAGACAAATATATTAATATACACCCCAGCTAAGAAAATTCTAGATAAAGATATCCAATATAAACTAATAAAAGAATATCACAGTTCACCCCATGGAGGTCATCTAGGAGTAAGAAAAACTTTATTGAAATTGAAACAAAAATACTGTTGGAAAAATATGAGCGCTATGGTCAAAAAGTTTGTTAACAATTGTGTAGTTTGTGCTGCTAGCAAATCATACAGGCACACTAAAGAAAAATTTGTACATACGAGTACACCATCGACATCTTTCGAGACAATTCAAATTGACACGGTTGTTCCATTGAGACTTTCTAATCATTTCCGTTATATTCTTACAATACAATACGAATTATCGAAATTCATTGTTGCCATCCCAATTAAATCTAAGGATGCGAAAACTATAGCGACAACCTCAGTGAAGGATTTTATTCTTGAATATGGGCAATTTAAAGTTTTAAAATCAGATAGAGATACGGACTTTTTGAATGAGCTAATGAAAGAGGTCTGTAGTTTATTACAAATTGAATTATTTTCAATGCCATATCATCATGAGACTCTAGGTGTGGTTGAAAGAAACCACAAGGTTCTTAATGAGTTCTTACTCTCATTCACAGAAGATTCTGAGTAGGATACTTGGCTTCCGTATTATACTTTCGCGTATAATACATCACCTAATGTAGATACTGGTTATACACCATATGAGTTAGTTTTCGGAAAATTAGCATATCTACCAAATGACGAGAAATTAGTTACAAAATCATACAATCTTGACAACTTTGCTAATGAATTATAACTTAGACTTTTAGCAACTCTAAATAAAACTAGAGAAATAATAGAGAAGGTTAAAAAGAATAGATTAGAAAAACAAATGAGTGTTAACCCAATAGATATTAAAATAGGTGATAAGGTATTAATTAGAAATAATAATCGTAAGAAAAACCAGAAACCATATTTGGGACCTTTTGTTGTAAAAGAAAGAAAAGGTGTAAACTCCATAATTGATGTTTATGGAGTACGAAAAGAATTACATAATAATCAATTAAGACTGTACAAATGTTTGTAATGATGTTTGATAATTTCAGTGTTTTGCTTAATACTAGTATACGCTCAACAATGATACACATAATCTAAAACATTCATTCAATTATGCATTCAATATATTCGAAACATTCAATATGAAAGACACTAAATCTAAATTATACACAAATTCACATACATGCAATCATTCATTAGAATCTATGTACATACAAACATTTGAAAATATTATAAACCAATAAGTGGAACACACTTGAAATGTAGAACCTCATTAATCAGCACTCAACAATTTTGCTTCCACTTTCTTCTGCATTCCGAAAGATGAACATATATATTGCCATGTGCGTGCATGTATTCTTAGGTGGCAAGAATTTATGACCTAGAGAAAAGGTTACGTAACATATGCAGTTGAGCGGTTTATTGAATGTTGAGTAACAAACGCATGTGAAGACATATAATGTGTTAATTGATTTGTGGATCACGAGATCACTCAAACTGAGTACTGATTAATGAGGGCAGTAAGAAATAAACTAAGCATTTTATGTTTTAAGAAATTTGTATAAATAATAAACGAAACTGTAAATTCGGGAGCAGAGGGTTCTGACCCGTAACTCAATAAAGATCTGGCCATTGAATAACACTTTGGCTGGCATTATTGAAAGTACGATTTTAGACTTTCTGTTCAAGTTATTTTGGCTGGACTCTTTGGCCAAACTTAGTAGTTTCTTGCTCTATAGTAGGATACCTACGGTGCATTGTCAAAATTTGCCCAGATATTAGTAGTTTCTTGCCGTGTAGTAGGATATTATCAGGCTAGACGACACATGTAGTTTCTCAATTAAATTCAGTCAGAACGTAATCTTAACATGGCGATCTTAACAATATCCTCGTTCTTCTATGGGACACATTGGAGCTATCGTTGTGTTAGACCAGCTCTCGAAATTCCCACTGGTGGAACCTATTCGCAAGTTCACGACTCCATTTAGCATGAAATTTTTAGAAAGTCGGGTAATCCACGTGTTCGGGGTACCAGAAATTGTGTACTCAGACAACGGAGTACAGTTCAGATTTCAGAAGTTTGAGAGTCTACTCGAACAGCACGGTGTCAAACACCAACTGACGCCAATATACTCTCCTCAACCTAACGCATCTGAACGTTTGAATCACACCCTGTTAGTCGCGGTCCGTTCCTATGTTCATCCAACCCAGAAGGGTTGGGACCACAGATTGACCGCCATCACTTGCGCTCTGCGGTCATCTTATCATTCCGTTACTGGTGTCTCACCTTACTTTGCCGCCTTCGGACAGCACATGATTTACCATGATAAATCATACAGGCTGTTACGGCAATTGAAGTGTTTGGGAGATCCCGTCGTTGCGCTTGAGCTCCACGAGCATTTAGGAGACCTCCGCCAACAAATCGGACGGAAAATAAAGGCCACAGGACATGCAAATGAGGCGCAGTACAACCTCAGGTCACAACCTTCTAATTTTAAAGAAGGAGGCTGGGCATTACAATGCCAAACTGGACTGGCGTTTCCTCAAAAGCCGTGTACAGAAGGTGGTAGGACCTCATCGTTACCTGCTAAGCGACATATCGGGGATAGAAATCGGGGTATACCACGCAAAGGACCTGCACCGATAGTTATATGTATATGTCTGTTTAGTCCGTCTGTACTCAGCTTCAACCACACACAAGTTTACATACTCATAGCAAAACGTAGATATACGTGTCAGTCTGGCCGTCCGTCAATTTTTTTCTTCATTCGTCCCACTCCACGTTCCGACTCCGAAAACAATCGGTTCTCTAACTGAAAGATCCTTCAGCTCCTTATTCTCTACTCCGTCGCCTTGGGATTGGGAAAAAATTAGCTGCCCTGTATTGATCAAGCAGTCACACAACCAATCTGCTCGAAAACCTTTCTATCTCATACTCGGAATTTTGTGCGGATTTGAAAAAATATGTGATTGATTTTATTCGCAAACATATTTTTGTAGAACACTTTTTCGTTTTAATTACCTTACCAAATGTTATTTTATATCAATTTTCCTTTATATTAAAATTTAAATGTCTCCCTTTAATTTTATTCGTCATGAGATTTAACTTTTATTGCTATTTAAAGTTTTCTTTTCTCTACTCTAGTTAAAATTTCTTTACTTCATTTAAATTTTTTCACTCATTTTAAATCTTTTGTACCTCATTTAAATTTCTTTCCTACATTTAAAATTTCCTTACTTCATATCGATTTTCTCTACTTTAATTAAATTTTGATTTAAAAATTTCAAATCTGCATGTAAAATTCCGGATTTGGGAACGCTGATGTAAAACTCCTCAACGGTGTATTCCATCACGAAAAAGGAGTGAACAGGGTGGATGGAATCAGATGAGGTTTCACTGTATGCACGGGATGAGAAGAAAAGACAAGTTTTGGAACGGATCGGGGAGTCAAATGAGAACCCCGATACGGAAAGGACGTAAGAATGACGGTTGTCAGGCACTAGAACGTCATAGCATGAGAGCTTAATTGAGGATCCGAAATTCAAAAATCTTAAGTCGAATTGGATGCGTGGAAATGTACATAAGAACCTTTTCCGGAAAACCGTCTATTCTCCGCGGATCGCGAAAGTGAATATCCCCGATTTTAAAAAGTGAAGACGCATTGTACCAACACACATTGACGAAATTTCTGCTGTCGGCAGTTATCGACACACTCCGCGGGGTTCGAGTCATTCAATGTTTTTGCGATTTCGACACTTCCGCGTATCAATCTACGTAAATTTTATTTCAAGTCGTAAAAAATAATGTTCTTGTTCTTCGTATGGTCTGGCATTAGTATACCTCAACCGTCACGTACGTATGGTACACACTAGGCGAAAGCAAAACAGTCACGGACACACGTCCGCTGGCAGCTAACTATGTACGGTGCCGATGCTAGTAGTGAAGTGTTCTAAGCAGAGTACGGGACGCAAGACGACGCGAAAGAAGAAAGGTGCATTCGAATTTTCCATGGTGTGAGGAAACCACTGACTCTTCCGTTGCGACTGGAAAAAAGATTACATTGAGTTCAGTGCAGTGTGCCGGGGCAATCGGGCTTGCGTGGTGTGTTAAACACAAATGGACATTATGCAGTAAAGAAATGAAAATTGTTTCAGGGAATTAGTTAGAAATCTGATTTCTAGCGCTGATAGTCGAGTTAGAAATATTTTTAAGTGTCATAAGAATGTTGGCTAGTCCTAGACAAGTGTGTGTGAACGAGCGAGAGAACGGTTTGCAGAGTGTGTTGGTTTGATGGTTTGCCGCTGTTTCATACTTTTGCCTATTGGTGAGCTTGCTCACGCCCGTAGTCGATGTAACTTGTGAGAATCCCGAAGTGATGTGATATGACAGCGATCGGTGCGCTCGCGCAGACCATAGTACAACAAACACTGCCACATCTATATGGTCATTCAAAGGCAATATAAACAAAAGCGGAAGTTAAACATTGTGTCGGACACCAAAGAAGGCGATCAAATCATTTCATCAGTTATTGTATGTTAACCCAGATTTCACACGTGCCAATGAGGCACATCTACGCCTTGGATTCTTTTTAAAAGTAAACGGTGACTACAACGCATCGTCGGAGCACTTGCAGCTTGCATTGCTTGACTTAGCACCCTGTACATTCAGCAAACTTCAAATCCGTTTTCACATCGCTCATGATAGTATTAAATGAAAGCTGCTATAGTCGATCGGGTGTGTCCGTGTTAGTTACAGCCAACTGCAAGGTGCAGCCTGGATGGAATAAGCCATAAATTGGAATGATGGAAAATTTGTAAACAAAGTTTAACATTGATACGCTTCACACTAAATTCGTCGTCTCAATATAAAGTGAGTAGAATATTGACAATCTAGCTTAGGACGTTAGATATAAGTTAGTAAAATAAAGAAAACGAAAACTTCAGCTGCAACCTGGCGAGACAAATCACAACGACAAACATTAAAATGAAGCTCTAAGCAATCGAACCGATACCTAACGATATTCTTTCGAAAAATGTTAAACTTCTAAAATTTAAAGGTTGATTTGGACTAAAGTTAAAAATTAACTAAGCAGCATTTGAAGCTTTTAATGAGATCGTCGTTTATTGTTGCATTTTGTATGAGGGAATCAAGTAAAATAATGTTTGATGCATGTTATTTATACATTCATAAATTATGAAGATACAATGTATAGGTTAATAATAGGAGATTACTTTGAGATAAATCTTTGCGAATGGAAAAGAAATACACGTGAAAAAATAACGTAGCAATAAAGAAAAAAATGTAACTAGCTATTTATTTGCAGCATCGTAGCAGTCATAGAAATCTTTAAAAAACTGGGTGTGTTTACTGCACACAATATTTATGCGAAGTGCAAATTTACATCGGATAGAATCATCACACAAAGAACAGAACATTCGGGAGGAAGAAAATCATAGAGTCTAAATCGCTTTGTTTCATGCTAATCGTTGTAAATTTTAAAAGAACATTCGAGAAAAAAAGACAAGGACGGGACACAAACGAACAAATGAAAAATTAGAAAACAAAAAGATGAAACCGGTTTGATATGTAAACGAAAAAAAAACTAGTTAAAACCAAAGAGATTTCAAACAATAATTCGAGATTATTAAAGCATTTAAAGTTTTCTTGATCTGTTTTTCGTAAAGAACGGTGTTTACATACAGATAAACATAGGGAAAAATTGGATAGGTTATGAACGAGAATAGAATTTTCTGTAATTTTCCTTTTTTTCGTTTTATTTGGTAAATGAATAAAATGGATTATTAAACTAAACCGTCGGTCTTTCCATTCCAGCAAATCTGACCGGGTATAGGACCCGCAACGATGGCAGCCTTTTTGCATAGTATTGGCTAGCCATCAGGCGTGCTCCACCGTTTTGTTGCTATCAGGGGCTCTTGCCGAGTAGAGTGGCCTTCCGCTCGCGTGCCCTTTTATGCTATAGGGTTTTGCGATTCGATCACATAATTCTATAACATAAATTGGTCAAGTCTATATTTGTCTTTTGATGGGAAGGTTCATACAAATTATGTTTGTATGAGCTTTCCACTCAAAAGGGAAATATATGGCCACGTCTACGTTTGGATCTTGATCCGGTTTGGAGAGTACGAGGGGGAACCACATTCATCCAGATGCCCCACTCCTATTTGTGGGCCATAAGAATCGTCGGGTAACGACGAAGTCCCCACCAGTCCGTCCGTTTTTGCTCATCCGAACTTGTTCTCTGAACAAGCAATTTCAACCCTTAGCTGGTTATCTCCTTTTTTTGACTTCAGTCGACTGACTTCTGTGATCAAAGAATTCGTGAACGCGAAATTTTTTTGTAGTGGGTCCTTGTGCCAGGGAGAAAGAACCCACCCGACGACACCGCAACGCTAGCCTGCCAGTGCGCGTCCCCAGACAAGGTCAATCTCGGCAGATCTTAGCATCCTCTTCCGCCGAGGCAACAGACCATCGCTGCAGTCCTCTATGGACATTTTTATACCTCATATCACTACAACTGGAAAAGTATGCCAGGCGAAAAAAACAAATAAACGTGTTCTGGAAACCATATTCTTTCTCAAGTACAACGAAACGCTATTACTCCTATAACAATCCTCAAAACATAGAGCCGTTGCATGTTACATGAAAGATTTCATTAGATCCCTTGTCCAGATGTAGTTATAATGGATGATACGTTCTCTAATTCGAGCATTCCTTTAAATGAATGACATCTACTAAACTTTTCTGTATATGAATCATTAAAGCACTTTGCAGCAAAATACCAACGAAACTGCTTTCCACTGAATACATGTG
>OZ017739.1:222627542-222655042 GCA_963969285.1 Odontomyia ornata
TAATTTGTTTGTTCAGACTACCGAGCTCCGCTTTTATTTCGGTTGACTGTTTTTGCAAATCTGCTATCAAATCGGTTGACTGTTTTTGAAAATCTGCCTTGATTTCGATCACTTGTTGGTTCAGCTTCGCTGACTGTTCATCTAGCTTCGCACTTAAACTGGATGTTAAATTGAAAGACTGTTGTCGCTGCTCTTGCTGCATCAATATTTGCATCAGGGCATCTTCTGGTGCCTTTGATTTTGGTGTTTCTGCTTCTCCCTGAAGCTCCACCATGGTAAATTCATTAATTCTTAAATGTTAGCTTCATGGTGTTATTTTTTTTCTATCCACCAGTATCCACGATACACTTCGCTATTGTACGTGTTTAAAAATGTTCACTTTCTGAGTTTTCTTTCTCACTTCTCGACACCACTGTTGCGTGTTATAGTTCGCAGCCAATAATTTTAATGTTCCGGGAAAGTGAAAACGCACTGTCTTTTAAATTAAGTTAAAAGAGTTTATTTACTACAAATGCACAACTATTTTACCAATTTTACTTTTCACTTTGTCTATAAATTTTTAATTCAACTGTCTTAACTAAAATCACTTCACAATCAATCAATCAATATCGCTTATACCTCGCGTTCCACTCTAACGCAGTTTTTACTATATCGTGGTTGTAATAATAACTCCCACATTCATTCAGCTCACCTTTATATAGGGTCTCTAGCCATTCAATCGATTTCTTGTACATTGGCGAATGTTCTGACGAGAGCTACCTGAATGGCCGCAGTGACGTCACTTTCAGATATTGATCATGCTTGGTGGGTTCTTGTGGTTTCGAGTATATTCGTTTGTTGATCCTGATGCTCTTAATGGTTGTGAAAACAATTGCGACAGTAGCTCGCAGAATTATTTTTACATGTTACAATATATATATATATATATATATATATATATATATATATATATATATATATATATATATATATATATATATATATATATATATAAATATATATATATATATATATATATATATATATATAAAGTTTTACAAGTTTATGTACACATACATGTATATATATGCATATATATACAAGTATATATATATCTATATATATATATATATATATATATATATATATATATATATATATATATATAGTATATATATATTGTAATGTGACGCCTACGCCCGGGAATCGGAGTGATTCCGATCCCGAACACTGGCACCCGGCCAGATATGTATGACTTCGAAGTGCAAGCAGACTTCATCTCTCGTGCAGCTAGCATTGCGCCGAAAATATTTTTTTTCAAATATTTATATTTGTGGAGAAATATTTTCTGTCAATGTGATCCGCTGTAGTAAAACACTGATACATTTCGAAGCACATCTATCTGGCAATGCCTCCCACAGTTGCCATCCAAATGTCAGATGAGGATCGAAATAGCCGGATGGTATCAACTCGTGGCGTACGGTATAAGTTACTGAAGGAGAGCGGGTGTTGTGCTATGAACCGGATCCAACAAAGGCAAAAGTATTGGACGATTCTAAGGTTCTTAGGTTGGAGTTCATCTTGGGATCGACGAGTTAATTCGGATTTCGTTCTTAAGGATACTGAGGAAAATCGTCAACTACAAAGGGATTTGGCAGAGAAAACGCAACTTCAGTTAGCTGCCTATCTGTATAGAAGAGAAAAGCGCAAATGAATGCGATGTTCTAATAATGTACGAAATCGTGTATCATCAGATGTTGCAAGTGACGGATACAGCAGAGTGAAAGAGGCAGGCGACTTAATTCCAGAATCTTTCGCCATCAATCCCTGCCCGGTTTCAACCAGAATTCGAACTACTGTTTCCATCAGCTGTTTGGCTGGGATCCATCGGCAACCAATTTGCATCGTTTGGTCATCAATTGCTTTTAATTTGCTACGTAAGATGAATTAACCCGAGTGTAAGTCCTAATGTAACCATTCCCAATATATCCATCGCAATGAATCAGTTCACTGCATTATCATCGCAGCCCCAAAACCATAGATCGCAAATCTCACCGATTCCCGTTTTATCGTCTAAAGGAACTGGTTCCATAGCTAGCAGTAAGAATGGCGAAGTAGATGACTACTTTCCAGTTTAATCTTAAGCAAGTCTTGATGGGGCTGAACAACTATTTGCAATTGTTGTTGAAAAGTGATTCGAAACCCAATTAAGTAACTAGCAATTGGTGTATCAAAAATGATTTCACATTCCGCAAGAGCTTTGTGCATCATTAAGTTAATTAAGCAATGAGCTTTAAAAAAGAAAGGCACATCAAGTAATGTGCTATCTAACAGCATTCTGATTCCTTCAAAAAGTGAATAGATTATTATTTGCAACAGAAATAAAAACCTTTATATTAATAATCGTATTTTGTCTTACGATTTTATATAGATTTCATTTTCATACTTTTTAAAGTACAGTACAATAAGTCATATAGTAGTTTCAGAATTGACCTCAGTTTCTACCAACGTTTTTTATATTCAAATGCCTTCAATGGACCGTTCGCAGTGTTAAATTGTAAGAAAATATTTAATATTATTTTATATTTCTTTTTCCCATAAATCCTTTACTCTTGGATTATTGGTAATACTGATGCCGATCTTATAATATTCATAGTTTTGCTAGTTGTAACTTAATGAGAGTTATTCACAAAAGATTCTAATCCGAAGTCAGTACAGTTTCTTTTCGTTCTATTTGACGTTGATAAATTAATGTTTAAGTATCATTACTTTTAGTTTTAATATGTTTCTAGACTTGATGTGCTGTAGTTTTGAGCTCAAACTACATACTCGTACATAGCATGAATGTGAATTTTACACACATTATCGAATGTGAATGATATTTAAAAAGTTAAAAACACTCTAAGGACACTAAAAAGGGACAAGTGAATCAATAAGAAATGTACAATAAATGATCTTACTACTAAAAAAAAAGTAACATGACTTGAGGATCGAAAAAAAAATAATATCTTCGATAAATGTGCAATTAGTGTCAAAGAGCATCAGAAACTAATATGTTTGCCAAGTTTTTATATCTATACTAAATACAATATATTAGCAGCTGCAGAAAATAAAGCACAACCAGAAGAATGTTTAACAAATTTTAGCCAAATTTTGATGTTCATATTAATAAGTGTATTTGAACAATTTTCTAAAAGAGTACAACATTTGCAACATTGTAAACGATTGATAAAGAAAGAAGTAATCGCAAGTGCCGTTTCGTTAGCTACTTTTCTAACTAGATCTAGAGTGTTTTAATAGGAGTTATATTATTGTTATCAATTTCTTATAATTTCATTGAATTTGTGAATGCTTGAACTGTTGCGTTTAGATAATTTCCTTATTTTCGTTTTAATTCATAAAATTTAAAACACCGAAAGTGCTTCGGTCTTGTAAATAACTTCGATATTTTGGCTTTTAAGAGCGAATATGCAAATGCTATTTAATAAGAGAACAATTGATAACGATGAAAACTATGTTCAGTGGGTGCCTAAATTTCTCTAAAAAATCATAAATCATAAAAAAAAGCTAAAAATTTGACACTCTAGGTATGCTAAGATATTAAAAACTTTATTGCACGTTGAAGATACTATTGAAATCGACTATTTTTGCTTATTGTTAGTGATACTTTCGTTTATTAAAAAGCATAATGGTAGCGCACCGCGTCCTCGACCATTGTTTTGCCAATTGTATTAAAATTTATTAAAAACATAAGAAATTCGTATTAAAAAAAAAAAAAGAGAGGAGCTTATAGTTTGCTAATAATTCTAAAACTGTTAATTCTTATTAATTATTGTAAATGAAATATCTAAAAAGTAAAGATGAAGTACTAAAGAAGCCATAAGCCTTTCCGTTCCACATGCTCTTTCTTTTGCAGCGGAAGTGATGACCGAGGGTAAGTATATCTTGAAGAGGGTTAGGTTTTCATAATCTGCGGATGATTGATTTCTAGTCGGTTACGGTCCGCGGTACCCTTGTTTGCGCTCGTCTCTTTTTATTAGAGTAGGTTATTTTGGACTTGAGGTAGTTTAGCTTATTTTCTGGTACCGCGTCGGTGATTCGGTATCGCGCCTATGGTGATTTTGTAGTGTTTTGACTTGAGATCTGTGGAGAGATCACATCCAGAACTAACGTAACGTAGGTTTCCTGTTCTGGATGAGTTGTTGTTGACGCGTTTGTAAATCGGGCATGTGAATCCGTGGCTGAGTTACGTAACTCGGACTTGGTCTGCTCGCGTAAGACCCGCGACCGAAACTCCTCTCCGAACTAGCTAGCCTACAAGCAGCCACCACGGAGTAGACTAAGTGTGACCGGACTTGTTGACCTGAAGGGTACAGTCCGTTGTCATTTCCAAGACTGCACGTCTCGAACCGATGAGAGGTCGGTTCTGATTGCGATCGAACGAGACGGAGGTAGGAAACCGTTGCAAATGGCACCCAACGTGGGGCCTAAAACATCCTAAGGGGGAAAGAAATTCGCGTCTTCTGACGAGTTGGTCCTTTACGGAGGATGTAAGGTACTTTGGTACTCGAGTCCCACTATCAGGAGCAGTGGAGTTGTGTGATACACACTAGCAGTCACTGCACGTGAGTTGTAGCTTCCGCTCTCCTTTGTTTGATTTTGTTTTCGCGACAGAATCCTTCCGATGTGTTGTCCCAGGCTAACCCCTGTAAGGACCTTCTATTTTCTTGATGGAACTGTCAGCCAAATGGGGTTTCTCCTGTCGGCCTGGTCTCTCAAGAAAATGGAAGGCTACCTTGCCTTTATGTCTCGGAAGGATTCTACTTATTTCGTATGCGTGATAGACGAGTGGTATCGGTTCAACGTTCGGTGGCGTATGCTGGGGTTGCGGAGCCCGGAATGCTTCCACGCGTCGGGAATTTTGACCGCGTACAAAATCGTTACGGTAGCTCTACCACTTGTCTCGTCGAGTCATTTAACGTAGATTAGAAACGGTTTGTAACGTACGGGAAATGGGGAAAATAAAGTAGAAATCAATCTGAAGCACCCTTCTCTTGACAGGCCACCATCGGTCATCATTTCTGCACGAATGAGTTGGAGTTGCGGAACTGAAAGGCTGCCTTAAAATTTTTTTGTGAGGAAAAGTTTAGCTCGCCACTTTCGGCTACTATATCAGAATAAGTTTTTTTTACTATATTAGAATAAGTTCCCACATACATATTAGTACGATGGCGTTCCGTACGCCGAATAAAAACAACAAACACAACACAAGATCCCAGACATATCAAGCGGCGATCTGCGGAATCTGCCAACAGGAGGACCTCAGCGATAACAACACCTGCAGGCTGGAATGTGGACACGTGTTCCACAGCACCTGTGTTCAAGATCTACTTTCAACACCAAACGCTCGATGCCCCAACTGCCGTCGTCCCATCGATCCGGCTAATGTCGCTGTTCCACCTTTGCCACCGATTAGCCATCCAGGAGCAGCGCCGAAAAATAATCCAAAGACTAACCACAAAAGCTCGTCTCGAGGAGGAGAAGGAGCTGTCGGAGGCGAACACTTGGATGCAAACCAGCAACCAGCGCTCCAGTCCCCACCGCAAACAACAGCAGTCGCAAATGAATTGTTCCTGAGGGTGTTACAGGGTCTAACCGAACAGATGGCGAAAATGGAGCAAAGCATCCAGACCCTACAAGCCAACCAGTCCATCCAGTCGGGACCTCAGCCAGCAGTCGGGAACCGACCCGACGGCGCGACAACAACCTCGTTAGACCACTCGATGAGGGAATTCCTCCACGACCAAGTCTAGGAATGGATCCAAGTGCTCCCGAATATAGACCAAGGTTCAGTAATACGTTACCTCTACGTCAGTCAGGACTGGAAACCCAGCCACAGAACATGTCACTACCACCTCAAGATCCAACACCACGGATAATGGAGAGTTGGGACTTGAAATTCTCCGGATTCAATGCCTCCAGTCCGGTAGACCGTTTCCTCTTCAGAGTGCACTCACTAGTGATGAGTACCCTAGGGGGGAATTTCCATGCATTCTTGCGCCACGCACACCTTCTGTTCAGTGGAGAAGCCACGGAATGGTACTGGCGTTATAAAGAGTCTGTGCCTCTTCCGGACTGGAACTCCTTTTCCAGGGCGTTCCGTGATCATTTTGATGACGGTTTATCTGAACGAGACCTACTGGAGTTAATTAGGAAACGAAAGCAAGGACCTCAAGAGACATTTGACCAATTTCACGACAGCATGCTACGACTCGTGTCGCGTTTAAGACACCAATGGGTGAAGAGGAGTTGGTAGAGGGCTTACGTGAAAATTTGCGTTGGGAGTTGCAGACACGACTACTACACGTACCAATCCACGACATCCAATCGCTGCGCAGGCATGTCCGGAGGGAAGAACGACATGAAGAGAGAAGGAGGATGTTCCGAGCAGCTCCTATTCCAACTGATACTCACCGCAGACACCATGCAGAACTTTCGATCGAGGATGATCCGTCCTACGAAGCCGCTCTAGTTATGCGTACTGGCGTTTCCGGCACTCCGGAACCAAGGCTTGAAATTAAACCACCAAGCATCGAAGCGCTCACCAGTCTGACGACTTGTTGGAACTGCAAGCAACCTGGACATCGGTTCGCTGTATGTGCGGTGGAGCTGACTCTTTTTTGCTTCCAATGCGGTAAAGCTGACACTTATGCAACGGATTGCTCCGATTGTAAACAACGAAAAAACTTGCCAGCGAGTGCCGCTACCACCCGTCGACACTCGTAAGTTCTGAACAAATTGACCCGGAGCCGGTTGCTAGCTGCGACCAAACTCCAGACCCGACCCCAACCTTACTGACTCACACCGCCAAAGACACTTCTCCTGAAGTTCCGCCACCGGCATCACACGTTGTCGAGCAGGACGAAAACAATAATGGGGGCGAGTCAAACATTCTTTGGCATCGCAAGCCCTTCCATACAGACTGCGTGACTATCTAGCTACGCGTCAGCGTATCTTCAGTGAGGAGATTTTTACAGCACCTCGTCTCAGAAGAAAGCGATCCACACGTCGGATGCGGAGCTTCTGGAGAAGGGTCAGGCAATCCAGGAAGGCCTTACAAGCAATACATGTGGACGAATTGATAAAAGATGACGTTAGGCCCTATGCGTCAGTATACCTTCCACAGAGGCGACTGATGGGCCTAGTTGATACTGGAGCCAGTGTGAACTGTATATCCGGCAATTTTGCGGAAGAGATTCTGACGTCCCACGCCAATCAAATTCAGCGTTTTACCACCTGGTTACGAACTGCAGATGGAACCCGACACTCCGTAAGAGGACGAATTACGACGGAGGTTACTTTCAAGAGCGTGTCAAAATCTCTGGAATACTTCATAATACCTCAGCTCACACAGGATCTTTACTTAGAAGTGGACTTCGTCCGGAAATTTAATTTAGCCCCGGCACTATTTCCCGGTCCAACACTCGAAACTATCGACACAGTCCATGATTCGACCAACACTTCTCACACACTAAGACATGCTCTGAATGCACATCAACAGCTGCGATTGGATTCGGCTATATCGGCTTTTCCATCGCATGAGAAGGAAGGTCTTGGCAGGACAACCCTGGTGTCGCACGCGATAGACGTAGGTGAAGCCAAACCCATAAAACAGAGGCATTTCGCCATATCTCCGGCGAAGGAAAAGTCGTTATATGCCGAAGTTGATCGGATGTTAGCACTAGGCGTGATCGAAGAATCACAGAGTGCATGGTCATCCCCAGTCACTTTAGTCGTTAAACCGAACAAGGTCAGATTATGTTCGGACGCAAGACGTTTGAATGCCGTCACAGTCAAGGACGCATACCCTCTACCTTTAATTGAAGGCATATTGAGTCGATTACTGAAGGCCCATTACATTACCAGTCTGGACCTCAAAGACGCTTTTTGGCAGATTCCATTAAATCCGGAATCCAAAGAGAAAACAGCTTTCACGGTCCCCGGTCGGCCACTGTACCACTTCGTGACCATGCCATTTGGGTTATGTAATGCCCCTCAAACGATGACGCGCCTTATGGATAAGGTGATACCACCGCATTTACGACATCAGGTTTTCGTCTATTTAGATGACCTACTGCTCATAACCGAGACTTTTGACGAACACATCTGCCTGCTCCAGGAAGTAGCCTTGCAAATCCGGAAAGCTGGTTTAACCATCAACATACAGAAGAGTCAGTTTGTAATGACGGAGGTTAAGTACCTGGGTCACATCATTGGCCATGGCAACATCAGAACGGACCCGGAAAAGACTATGGCAATTGACAATTTTCCTCTACCACAAACCACCAAACAGCTGCGTCGATTCTTAGGATTATGTGGATGGTACCAACGCTTCGTGCGGGATTATGGCACCATCACCACACCTCTGACAGACATGCTGCGAAAGGGACGTAAGTTCGTCTGGAAAGAGAACAGCTTGCGAGCCTTTGAAGAACTCAAGAAGAAGCTATATCACCGCTCCCGTATTGCATAGCCCTGACTTTGATAGACCGTTCTCACTCCAACGCGACGCGAGTCAACATGGAGTGGGGGCCGTCTTAGTTCAGGTTACGCACGATGGCGAGGAGACTCCGATAGCTTTCATGTCTCACAAGTTGAACCCAGCCCAGCGAAATTACACGGTCTCCGAGCAGGAATGTCTAGCTGCGGTGTTGGCAGTGAAACGCTTCCGAGCCTATGTGGAGGGACACACCTTTGAAATCGTTACGGACCACGCTTCTCTGAAATGGCTGATGAGCCAGACTGATCTCAACGGCAGATTGGCCAGGTGGGCACTGAAATTACAGGCATTTGACTTCACAATTCGCCACCGAAAAGGAAGCCAGCATGTAGTCCCAGACACCCTATCCAGAATGTTCGCTCCTGAAGGAGCCGAGTTGGTCCAGGAGGACGACAGCCCCCAATTGATCGATCTGGACCATCCTGCCTTCAAGTCAGCCAGCTACACCTGACTGATTCACACTATCCAGAATCAACTGTCCCAGCTTCCTGAACTGCGGGCGACGGATGGATTTATTTATAAGCGGATGGGACACGCATCCGGAGACCTCATACAAGAAGAAGAACAGTGGAAGTTGTGGGTGCCGGAAGAATTAACCACTGATCTTATCAGACGGGCTCGTGACCACCCATCAAGTGCGCATGGCGGGTACGGTCGTACACTTAGGCGGTTGAAAACCTGTTTCTTTTGGCCTAAGATGGCACAACAGATAAAAGCGTACGTAGCCTCCTGTGAGCTATGCAAGTGCAATAAAGCGCCCAACACCATTCTTCGGCCTCCCATGGGTAAGGTTGAGGTCCCCGAACGCGTGTTCCAGCGCTTGTACATTGATCTTATCGGTCCTTACCCTCGATCTGCTTCTGGTCACACGGGAGCTGTTGTGGTCCTGGACCAGCTCTCTAAATTCCCTATCATAGAACCACTACGTAACATGCACACTGGACCTATACTCAGCTTCTTGGAGAACCGAGTCTTTCACATGTTTGGAGTTCCGGAGAAACTTGTCTCCGACAACGGGGTCCAGTTCACCTCAAGCAAGTTCCGAGACCTAATGTCCAAATACGGCATCATCCACCAACGAACCGCCGTCTATTCACCACAAGCCAACGCATCCGAACGACTGAACCGTACGCTCATAGCGGCCATTTTCGCCTATGTCCATCCGAACCAGAAGGACTGGGATCGCAAGTTGTCCGCCATCACTAGTGCTCTGCGCTCGTCGTACCACGCCACTACCGGCATTTCGCCGTATTTCGCATTGTTCGGCCAGTACATGATCTGTCATGGAAGCGCTTACCGGCTATTGCGGCAGCTGAAATCGCTAGAGGACCCAATCGTGGTTCTGGAACCGCACGAAAAGCTCCAACTTCTGCGAGATCAACTGCGGGAGAAGATTGAAGAAAGTAGACGGATGGGAGAGGAGCGGTACAATTTGCGATCCCATCCTTCTGGCTTTAAGGCAGGCGACGGAATATACCGTCGAAACTTCCGGCAGAGCGATGCCACCCGACATTACAACGCCAAACTAGACAAGAAATTCGTGAAGTGTCGAGTCCTACAAGTAATAAGCCCCACACGATACCTCATCGCGGACATGGCTGGTAAAACCCTGGGAATTTACCACGCAAAAGACCTTAGACGGTGAAGTGCAACTATTTCACGCGAAAAACTATGGCTTATCTAAATTTCTGTCTGGACGAAGACCTCCGAGTAACACCTGACTCCCTACTGTATAGTCACTGTCGAGTTTTCACTGAAATTGTTGTAGCCTATTCCTCGAAATCGACCTTCGACCCGCCACGTCCCTTACCAAGACTTTTTACATAGGAGTCGGGATCGAAATTACTTCGATTTGGGGGGGGGGGATGTGTTATGTGACGCCTACGCCCGGGAATCGGAGTGATTCCGATCCCGAACACTGGCACCCGGCCAGATATGTATGACTTCGAAGTGGAAGCAGACTTCATCTTTCGTGCAGCTAGCATTGCGCCGAAAATATTTTTCTTCAAATATTTATATTTGTGGAGAAATATTTTCTGTCAATGTGATCCGCTGTAGTAAAACACTGATACATTTCGAAGCACATCTATCTGGCAATGCCTCCCACAGTTGCCATCCAAATGTCAGACGAGGATCGAAATAGCCGGATGGTATCAACTCTTGGCGTACGGTATAAGTTACTGAAGGAGAGGAAGGAGAGCGGGTGTTGTGCTATGAACCGGATCCAACAAAGGCAAAAGTATTGGACGATTCTAAGGTTCTTAGGTTGGAATTCATCTTGGGATCGACGAGTTAATTCGGATTTCGTTCTTAAGGATACTGAGGAAAATCGTCAACTACAAAGGGATTTGGCAGAGAAAGCGCAACTTCAGTTAGCTGCCTATCTGTATAGAAGAGAAAAGCGCAAACGAATGCGATGTTCTAATAATGTACGAAATCGTGTATCATCAGATGTTGCAAGTGACGGATACAGCAGAGTGAAAGAGGCAGGCGACTTAATTCCAGAATCTTTCGCCATCAATCCCTGCCCGGTTTCAACCAGAATTCGAACTAGTGTTTCCATCAGCTGTTTGGCTGGGATCCATCGGCAACCAATTTGCATCGTTTGGTCATCAATTGCTTTTAATTTGCTACGTAAGATGAATTAACCCGAGTGTAAGTCCTGATGTAACCATTCCCAATATATCCATCGCAACGAATCAGTTCACTGCATTATCATCGCAGCCCCAAAACCATATATCGCAAATCTCACCGATTCCCGTTTTATCGTCTAAAGGAACTGGTTCCATAGCTAGCAGTAAGAATGGCGAAGAAGATGACTACTTTCCAGTTTAATCTTAAGCAAGTCTTGATGGGGCTGAACAACTATTTGCAATTGTTGTTGAAAAGTGATTCGAAACCCAATTAAGTAACTAGCAATTGGTGTATCAAAAATGATTTCACATTCCGCGAGAGCTTTGTGCATCATTAAGTTAATTAAGCAATGAGCTTTAAAAAAGAAAGGCACATCGAGTAATGTGCTATCTAACAGCATTCTGATTCCTTCAAAAAGTGAATAGATTATTATTTGCAACAGAAATAAAAACCTTTATATTAATAATCGTATTTTGTCTTACGATTTTATATAGATTTCATTTTCATACTTTTTAAAGTACAGTACAATAAGTCATATAGTAGTTTCAGAATTGACCTCAGTTTCTACCAACGTTTTTTATATTCAAATGCCTTCAATGGACCGTTCGCTGTGTTAAATTGTAAGAAAATATTTAATATTATTTTATATTTCTTTTTCCCATAAATCCTTTACTCTTGGATTATTGGTAAAACTGATGCCGATCTTATAA
The DNA here is from genome assembly GCA_963969285.1 of Odontomyia ornata. Taxonomy (NCBI): domain Eukaryota; kingdom Metazoa; phylum Arthropoda; class Insecta; order Diptera; family Stratiomyidae; genus Odontomyia; species Odontomyia ornata. Next base: position 222,639,426 of record OZ017739.1, read on the forward strand.
TATTCATAGTTTTGCTAGTTGTAACTTAATGAGAGTTATTTACAAAAGATTCTAATCCGAAGTCAGTACAGTTTCTTTTCGTTCTATTTGACGTTGATAAATTAATGTTTAAGTATCATTACTTTTAGTTTTAATATGTTTCTAGACTTGATGTGCTGTAGTTTTGAGCTCAAACTACATACTCGTACATAGCATGAATGTGAATTTTACACACATTATCGAATGTGAATGATATTTAAAAAGTTAAAAACACTCTAAGGACACTAAAAAGGGAAAAGTGAATCAATAAGAAATGTACAATAAATGATCTTACTACTAAAAAAAAAGTAACATGACTTGAGGATCGAAAAAAAAATAATATCTTCCATAAATGTGCAATTAGTGTCAAAGAGCATCGGAAACTAATATGTTTGCCAAGTTTTTATATCTATACTAAATACAATATATTAGCAGCTGCAGAAAATAAAGCACAACCAGAAGAATGTTTAACAAATTTTAGCCAAATTTTGATTTTCATATTAATAAGTGTATTTGAACAATTTTCTAAAAGAGTACAACATTTGCAACATTGTAAACGATTGATAAAGAAAGAAGTAATCGCAAGCTACTTTTCTAACTAGATCTAGAGTGTTTTAATAGGAGTTATATTATTGTTATCAATTTCTTATAATTTCATTGAATTTGTGAATGCTTGAACTGTTGCGTTTAGATAATTTCCTTATTTTCGTTTTAATTCATAAAATTTAAAACACCGAAAGTGCTTCGGTCTTGTAAATAACTTGGATATTTTGGCTTTTAAGAGCAAATATGCAAATGCTATTTAATAAGAGAACAATTGATAACGATGAAAACTATGTTCAGTGGGTGCCTAAATTTCTCTAAAAAAATGTTTTGTATAAAATCATAAAAAAAAGCTAAAAATTTGACACTATAGGTATGCTAAGATATTCAAAACTTTATTGCACGTTGAAGATACTATTGAAATCGACTATTTTTGCTTATTGTTAGTGATACTTTCGTTTATTAAAAAGCATAATGATAGCGCACCGCGTCCTCGACCATTGTTTTGCCAATTGTATTAAAATTTATTAAAAACATAAGAAATTCGTATGAAAAAAAAAAAAAAAAAAGAGGAGCTTATAGTTTGCTAATAATTCTAAAACTGTTAATTCTTATTAATTATTGTAAATGAAATATCTAAAAAGTAAAGATGAAGTACTAAAGAAGCCATAAGCCTTTCCGTTCCACATGCTCTTTCTTTTGCAGCGGAAGTGATGACCGAGGGTAAGTATATCTTGAAGAGGGTTAGGTTTTCATAATCTGCGGATGATCGATTTCTAGTCGGTTACGGTCCGCGGTACCCTTGTTTGCGCTCGTCTCTTTTTATTAGAGTAGGTTATTTTGGACTTGAGGTAGTTTAGCTTATTTTCTGGTACCGCGTCGGTGATTCGGTATCGCGCCTATGGTGATTTTGTAGTGTTTTGATTTGAGATCTGTGGAGAGATCACATCCAAAACTAACGTAACGTAGGTTTCCTGTTCTGGATGAGTTGTTGACGCGTTTGTAAATCGGGCATGTGAATCGGTGGCTGAGTTACGTAACTCGGACTTAGTCTGCTCGCGTAAGACCCGCGACCGAAACTCCTCTCCGAACTAGCTAGCCTACAAGCAGCCACCACGGAGTAGACTAAGTGTGACCGGACTTGTTGACCTGAAGGGTACAGTCCGTTGTCATTTCCAAGACTGCACGTCTCGAACCGATGAGAGGTCGGTTCTGATTGCGATCGAACGAGACGGAGGTAGGAAACCGTTACAATATATATATCTATATATATATATATATATATATATATATATATATATATATATATATATAGCTATATATACTTGTATATATATGCATATATATATACATGTATGTGTACATAAACTTGTAAAACTTTATATTTATATATATATATATATATATATATATATATATATATATATATATATATATATATATATATATATATATATCTATATATACACACACTATATATATATATATATATATATATATATATATATATATACACTACTGGACAAAAAAAAGTACGCACCGTTTGTATTTCCATATTTGTGTATTTATTGTTACAAAAATAATTAATAAACTAAACCTCGATCAGTCTTGATGAAAGCTTATTAGTTTTCCTTTACCTTCTCATTTAAACAATACTGTAAACATTTGAAATCTAAAAGAAAGCAGTTTTAGCGCGTTTAGTGTCTTATTTTATGCTGGACAAAAAAAGTACGCACGTAGCGATAAATTAGTAGATATACGATCACATTGGTATTTAGTATTTCGTGTGGCCATCTTTCGCTTGAATGACGGCTTTTAAACGCCGAGGCATACTTTCTACAAGATGAGTTATTTATTGCCTATCGATTTTATTCCAAGTACCCCGTAGGGCATCAAAAAGTTTTTCTTTATTCGTAACATCACCTTTAGTGACGTTCCGATATAGAATAGACCACGGATTCTCGATTGGGTTTAGATCTGGTGATTGCGCTGGCCATTCCAGAAGTATTTTCTTCGAAGAACGGAAAAAAGCCGATGTTTTGCACGCCGTATGCTTGGGGTCATTATCTTGTTGGAAAATGAAATCATCCTGTAGACCTACTTTCAAGAGGGATTCTTACAGATTTTCATTGATAGTATCAATATAATCATCTGCTGTTATCGTGCCATTCATTCATGCGAAACACCCCCACACTAGCTCACTTCCGCCTCAGTGCTTAACGTTTTTCTGAACATTTTTTTTCTAGAAGCTGTTGTCCGGGCTTACACCAAACGCGTGGTCATTGTTTATGACCAAACAAGTCAAACTTGCTCTCGTCATTCCAAACCACTTGTTTTCCAGAATGATATTGGCTTATCAACGTATTTTTTTGCGAAATCAAGGCACTTGACTTTATTTTTCTTTGGATCAAAGGGCGTCATTGTGCAAAACTATTTTGCAAGCCTGCTCCTCTTTTGCGGACTGTTCGATCAGAAATACTCAGTTTTGAGTTTTCCACAATTATACGGCTTGTAATCATAGGATGTTTCTTCACTTCCCTGATAATTTTACGATCGTCCCAGATACTTGTCTTTTTTTTCCTTCCGCGGCCGGCTTTATCAGCAACTACGCCAACCTTTTTAAACTTTTCACATATTTTTCTTACTGCACCTTCACTTATTTCATATTTTCGAGCAATTTCTCCTTCTCTGATCTTTAATCTCTGATCTTTAATTATTCCTTCACTTGAAGAGAAATTTTCGGCATTGTGCATTTATTTTCGAACGTACGCGTTCACCGAACCGGAATAACTACTCCTTAAGCGTTGAATCTATTTGTTTATATTATCTCTGCCATATGCAAATACTGTAGTGCGTAGTTTTCTTTGTCCAGCATGAAATGGATTCTCTTCGAGCTAATTTTCTTTCACGTATCGAATATTTACAGTATTATTTCAAAGAGAATATTAAGATAAACTAAGTTTTCATTGAGACTACTCGAGGTTTAATTTATAAATTATTTTTTAACAATAAATGCATAAATATGGAAACTCGAATGGCACGTTTTTTTTTGCCCGGTACTATATACATATATATATATATATATATATATATATATATATATATATATATATATATATATATATATATATATATATATATATATATATATATATATATATATATATATATATATAAATAAATGCATAAATATGGAAACTCGAATGGCACGTTTTTTTTTGCCCGGTACTATATACATATATATATATATATATATATATATATATATATATATATATATATATATATATATATATATATATATGTATATATATATATATATATATATATATATACATATATATCTATATATATATATATATAAATATATATATATATATATATATATATATATATATATATATGTATATATATGTATATATATATATATATATATATATATATATATATATATATATATATATATATATGTATATATATATATGTTTATATATATATATATATATATATATATATATATATATATATATATATATATATATATATATATATATATATATATATATATATATATATGCATATACTCTCTCTCTCTCTATATATATATATATATATATATATATATATATATATATATATATATATATATATATCTTTATATATATATATATATATATCTTTATATATATATATATATATATATATATATATATATATATATATATATATATATATATATATATATATATTTACAATGAGCCTAAATAATACGGTTGAATTATAAATAAAAGTTTTAACACATTTGTTATTTATTTCAATTGCTAAAAACGATCACATTAGGATAATTCGTCTTTCGAGCACACTCTTGAGGATGTAATTACTTATTTTCATGAATGAAAGCGTATAGCTTAGCAACAAATTCAAGATCAGACACAAGAAAATCATTTGATACTCTTCCTAGTATTGAAAACACGGTCTTACACTGTTGTTCCGATAAGGCAAGATACAAAACGTATGTACACAAAAGCATAATTTCAACTTGCTGATGTGAATTCAGATATTAGAAGATTACTTGAATTACGTATGAATTGGAATATTCATGTAGATTTAAGTTTAAAGAAATGAAATCCTTGTTGATATAAAACGAGATACTAGAGTTATTATTCAATATATTAGATCCATGAATAATGCATATCACAGAACTGAGCTAAAATATTGTAACTGAATACTGCAATTACATCTTCATTTTAATGAAGATATAGCTCCGAAAAGGGTAGGAAGTCGTTAAAGTAGCCGTTTTAGATATAATTCATCAAATTTACTTTAGATATAATTGATTTTCCTTTCAGTATAAGCTCCGAAATGTGAAGCTAGTGCAGAATGAGTAATAATATTAGTTATAATGTGTTTATTTTTCATTGAAAAATAAAAATTATTAAAATCTCTTTGTTTTTGTTTGTGGTAGGGAGTTGAAGGCATTTACGCCCGCCGAGTCTGGCAGTGTGGGACTCCCATGGAGGATACTCTTGTACTACCCACTAAACACCTCCCCTGTCAATCTGAGAACCTAGCCTGGAACCGTTTGACACATTACTTCGGGCTAAGCCTCGTTTCTCTACGCGTTTAGGCGCCACCGGGCTACAGGGATCCCTTTCCCAGCGGAAGTAGGGGAAGGGAGAGGGATATCTAGAAATGAGACCCCTTTGCCCTGGACGCCTCCAGGCGCTCATATATTTTCCTTTTTATCTTAAGGACTGCGCGAGCGTAATGTGCCACACAGTTCCATTTGTCAACGGATGTGAGCATCTTTCCAGTGAGCTCATCCGGAGATCCCATTTCTTCAATGAGGTCACGGCGCTGCCTTTCCCACCTCTTGCATACAAAAAATGTGTGGTAGGCATCATCGACCTCTCCAGCACAGAATATGCAGTCAGGAGACCGTGACTTACCAATCTTGTGCAGGTAAGACCGAAAGTATCCATGTCCACTCAGTAGCTGAGTTAGATAGAAGTCAGTCTCTCCATGCCTTCGATTGAGCCACGGCCTCAGGTCACCAATAAGGCGTGCGGTCCACCTACCTTTTGTATCGCTCACCCAGAACTGTTGCCAATCACTGAGTGAGCGTTCTCGTTCTTCGTGGGCGACAGCATCTCTGTCGTATTCGTTCCTCCGCAGGTAGATTCTGCGGCGCTCTTTGGCAAGGAGGGCAATGGGTATCACCTCTGCGATGACCAGCACTGCCGACTCCGAGACAGTCTGATATGCAGATGTAATCCGCAGCGCTCCTCGTCGCTGCACCTGTGCCAAGCGCTTTCGATACAGCTCCTTGTTGAGAGCCTCACACCATATTTCCGATCCGTACAACAGCACAGATTGTACTGCACCCATCAGAAGTCTCCTTCTTGATGAGGTGGGACCCCCTATGTTGGCCATTAGTCAGCTGAGAGCCGAAACACTCGCTGCAGCCTTGTCAACTATTGCCCTGATTTGCTCGGAGAAACGCATCTTCGAGTCGATCAAAATGCCCAGGTACTTCACTGCTAGTTTAGTCTCAACGAGTGCTTCCCCAATGTTGATCATCCTTACTCTAGGGATTCTCTTTTTTGTCAAGATGACTACTTCGGTTTTCTCCAAAGCTAGGCTGAACCCGCGAGCAGTCATCCAGTCCCTCGCTCGGCGCATTAGCATACCCAGTCTGAGTTGCGCTTGTTCAACAGTGCGTCCCGCAACTAGCGCCGCGACATCATCTGCCTAGCCGATCAAGCGCGACTCATCCGGCAGCTCGATTCTCAGTAGCCCATCGTACGTGATGTTCCACAGGTCTGGGCCAAGGATGGAGCCTTGTGCGACACCCGATGTAACTTCCATCCTCCGCCGACCCTCCTTCGTCTCATAGAGCAGGTTTCCGGTCTGTCAGATAGTTCTTCAAAATCCGCATCAGATATTCTGGAACTTGAAAAGAGTTTTCCAGTGCTTCCAGAATATCCGCCCATCTGGCGGAATTGAAGGCGTTTCTGACGTCTAGCGTCACGAGCAACACAACCCTTTTGTTTGACTGGAAGTGAGCCTCCGCTCTTTGGACCGCGCTCACCACTTCCGCTATCGCGTCAAAGTGGAGCGACCTGCTCTAAAACCATACAGCCGTGGAGATAGGTCCCCGGCAGAACGGACCGCGTCAGTGAGTCTTCCCTTGATGAGTTTCTGGAGCACTTTCCCAGCCGTGTCTAGCATACATAACGGGCGGTATGCAGACGCCAACTCGGAATTTCCCTTCCCCTTGCTGATCAGTACGAGCCTCGCCACTTTCCAGCGTTCCAGAAATACACCTTCGTAAAGGCAAGCGTTGAACATACTGAGCAACAAGTCAGAACAAAGCTTGTAGACAAGCTGCAAAACCTCAGCAGGAACGCCATCTGGTCCCGGTGCCTTCCTTGCTTTCATGGATAGAATTGCCTGCTCCAGTTCCATCATTGTGAAAGGTGAGCATTCTAATGGTGTTTGTGCATGAGCTGGATCGACACGGACAGGGTGCGTGGGGAATAGTGCCCGTACGATCTCGTCCATCTTCTCTGCTTCATGAAAGCAGGGCTTCCGTTGGGCACCAAGTTTTCGCATGACCAGCTTGTAACCTAGGCCCCACGGATCCCTTTTTACATCGTCCACGAGGTCTTGCCAGCATCGGGCCTTGCTCTTGTTAATAAGCCTGCGAAGATATTTCCTGCCGGACCTGTATGCTGCTAGCCTAGTGTCTGCCTCCTCCCGTGTTCGCGCCCGCTGGGCCTCTCGCCGAAGTTTGTGACATTCGCTTCTTTGTTCGGCGATCTCGTTTGACCACCAGTATACTGGAGGATTAAGATCTCTTTGGCTTATTAAATAAAAAAAAATGCATGTACTGGTGTAACTTGTAAAATATTACTACTTTTAAAACCTTTCTCATTTCAAACATAATAAGGAGTGGATGCATTCAAATTTTAAATAAATTCCCTTACTGAAGGCCCTATTCGTGAAAATTAAACTAAACCAACCTGCCTATTCCATGAAAATAGTGCCCACTTTGCATTAGCTACATTAATATGCCTGCAAGTTTATGCATCCCATATCTACTATTCAAACCATATTTTTGACAAACTAAAATTGATTGTTTCCCAAATGTAATTACAGTCAATTTAAAAAATCGATTTAGCATTTAGAATGAAAAATTGCTTAAGTCATTTATGTCCACTATCGTAGTCGATTCGGAACAGATCTAACTTTTCCGTGTTGATTAAGCCTAGCACAATTTCATAGTGTTGTTTCATGTATAGAATTTGTATATAACAGGGGAAACACTAATCAGTAACAAAAACCTTCATACAATTCTAAAATTTATACTGAGGGATCTTTTCATACCCATTATTTGAAAGATTCAAAAAGTATTCACCGATATAATTGAATCCATCCGTTTTGATATAACTTAAGTATATTGAGTAGTATTGACAAATAATATGTGTTTTTATTCAAATTAAATACAAACATGTTAGTAATTTTTACACGCGCTTATCAAAAATGTCGACGTTTCATAGTGCATGTGATAAAAACTCATGAGATCACGGTCCGCCACCTACAAGCACAACACCAAGGACATGTTGGGCCACCGCCAAGAAATATTATTCAATCCAATGTTAGATTATTACGAAACGACTGGATTCCATCTCGTCGACGATTACTTTTCGAATCCTTCAACCGTATTATTTAGGCTCAATATACACACAAACACATAATTACAGTCAATTAAAAAAATCGATTTAGCATTTAGAATGAAAAATTGTTTAAGTCATTTATGTCCACTATCGTAGTCGATTCGGAACAGATCGACTTCCAACCCTTTTCGGAGCTATATCTTCATTAAAATGAAGATGTAATTGCAGTATTCAGTTACAATATTTTAGCTCAGTTCTGTGATATGCATTATTCATAGATCTAATATATTGAATAATAACTCTAGTATCTCGTTTTATATCAACAAGGATTTCATTTCTTTAAACTTAAATCTACATGAATATTCCAATTCATACGTAATTCAAGTAATCTTCTAATATCCGAATTCACATCAGCATGTTGAAATTGTGCTTTTGTGTACATACGTTTTGTATCTTGCCTTATCGGAACAACAGTGTAAAACCGTGTTTTCAATACTAGGAAGAGTCTAAAATGATTTTCTTGTGTCTGATCTTGAATTCGTTGCTAAGCTATGCGCTTTCATTCATGAAAATAAGTAATTACATCCTCAAGAGTGTGCTCGAAAGACGAATTATTTATATCATTTCGTCGAACTTTGACTTCCTAAATAACAAATGTGTTAAAACTTTTATTTATAATTCAACCGTATTATTTAGGCTCATTGTAAATATATATATATATATATATATATATATATATATATATATATATATATATATATATATCTATATATATATATATATATATATATATATATCTATATATATATATATATATATATATATATATATATATATATATATATATATATATATATATATACATATATATATATATATATATATATATATATATATATATGTGTATGCATATCCATATATATATATATAGATATATATATATATATATATATATATATATATATATATATATATATATATATATATATATATATATATATAAATATATGTGTGTGTATATATATATGTATATATGTAATTATATATATGTAATTATATATATATATATATATATATATATATATATATATATATATATATATATATATAATTATATATATATACATATATATATATATACATATATATAATTATATAGATACTTATATATATATATATATATATATATATATATATATATATATATATATATATATATATATATATATATATATATATATATATATATATATATATATATATATATATATAGTACCGGGCAAAAAAACGTGCCATTCGAGTTTCCATATTTATGCATTTATTGTTAAAAAATAATTTATAAATTAAACCTCGAGTAGTCTCAATGAAAACTTAGTTTATCTTAATATTCTCTTTGAAATAATACTGTAAATATTCGATACCATTTCATGCTGGACAAAGAAAAGTACGCACTACAGTATTTACATATGGCAGAGATAATATAAACAAATAGATTCAACGCTTAAGGAGTAGTTATTCCGGTTCGGTGAACGCGTACGTTCGAAAATAAATGCACAATGCCGAAAATTTCTCTTCAAGTGAAGGAACTCATAATTAAAGATCAGAGAAAGGGCATTTCTAAAAGAGGCATTGCTCGAAAAGATGAAATAAGTGAAGGTGCAGTAAGATAAATATGTGAAAAGTTTAAAAAGGTTGGCGTAGTTGCTGATAAAGCCGGCCTCGGAAGGAAAAAAGGACAAGTATCTGGGACGATCGTAAAATTATCAGGGAAGCGAAGAAACATCCTATGGTTACAAGCCGTATAATTGTGGAAAACACAAAACTGAGTATTTCTGATCGAATAGGCTTGCAAAATAGTTTTGCACAACGACGCCCTTTGATCCGAAAGAAAAATAAAGTCAAGTGCCTTGATTTCGCAAAAAAATACGTTGATAAGCCAATATCATTCTGGAAAACAAGTGGTTTGGAGTGACGAGAGCAAGTTTGACTTGTTTGGTCATAAACAATGACCACGCGTTTGGTGTGAGCCCGGACAACAGCTTCTAGAAAAAAAATGTTCAGAAAACGTTAACCACTGAGGTGGAAGTGAGCTAGTGTGGGGGTGTTTCGCATGGTCAGGAATGGGACACTTAGTTCGAATGAATGGTACGATGACAGCAGATGATTATATTGATACTATCAATGAAAATCTGTAAGAATTCCTCTTGAAAGTAGGTCTACAGGATGATTTCATTTTCCAAGAAGATAATGACCCCAAGCATACGGCGCGCAAAACATCGGCTTTTTTCCGTTCTTCGCAGAAAATACTTCTGGAATGGCCAGCGCAATCACCAGATCTAAACCCAATCGAGAATCCGTGGTCTATTCTATATCGGAACGTCACTAAAGGTGATGTTACGTATAAAGAAAAACTTTTTGATGCCCTACGGGGTACTTGGAATAAAATCGATAGGCAACAAATAGCTAATCTTGTAGGAAGTATGGCTCGGCGTTTAAAAGCCGTCATTCAAGCGAAAGATGGCCACACGAAATATTAAATACCAATGTGATCGTATATCTACTAATTTATCGCTACGTGCGTACTTTTTTTGTCCAGCATAAAATAAGACACTAAACGTGCTAAAACTGCTTTCTTTTAGATTTTAAATGTTTACAGTATTGTTTAAATGAGAAGGTAAAGGAAAACTAATAAGCTTTCATCAAGACTGATCGAGGTTTAGTTTATTAATTATTTTTGTAACAATAAATACACAAATATGGAAATACAAACGGTGCGTACGTATTTTTGTCCAGTATTGTATATATATATATATATATATATATATATATATATATATATATATATATATATATATATATATATATATATATATATATATATATATATGTATATATATATATATATATATATATATATATATATATATATATATATATAGATATATATATATATATATATATATATATATATATATATATATATATAAATATATATATATATATATATATATATATATATATATATATATATATATATATATATCGATACATATATATAGTATATACAGATACATATATATATATATATATATATATATATATATATATATATATATACTTGTATATATATGCATATATATATATGTACATATACTTGTCGAAATTAAAAATATATATATATATATATATATATATATATATAAATATATATATATATATATATATATATATATATATATATATATATATATATATATATATATATATATATATATATATATATATTTTAACATTTAAAAGTAATTCTGCGAGCTACTGTCGCAATTGTTTTCACAACCATTAAGAGCATCAGGATCAACAACCGAATATACTCGAAACCACAAGAACCCACCAAGCATGATCAATATCTGAAAGTGACGTCACTGCGGCCATTCAGGTAGCTCTCGTCAGAACATTCGCCAATGTACAAGAAATCGATTGAATGGCTAGAGACCCTATATAAAGGTGAGCTGAATGAATGTGGGAGTTATTATTACAGCCACGATATAGTAAAAACTGCGTTAGAGTGGAACGCGAGGTATAAGCGATATTGATTGATTGATTGTGAAGTGATTTTAGTTAAGACAGTTGAATTAAAAATTTATAGACAAAGTGAAAAGTAAAATTGGTAAAATAGCGAGGTATAAGCGATATTGATTGATTGATTGTGAAGTGATTTTAGTTAAGACAGTTGAATTAAAAATTTATAGACAAAGTGAAAAGTAAAATTGGTAAAATAGTTGTGCATTTGTAGTAAATAAACTCTTTTAACTTAATTTAAAAGACAGTGCGTTTTCACTTTCCCGGAACATTAAAATTATTGGCTGCGAACTATAACACGCAACAGTGGTGTCGAGAAGTTGGAAAGAAAACTCAGAAAGTGAAAATTTTTAAACACGCACAATAGCGAAGTGTATCGTGGATACTGGCGGAAAGAAAAAAAAAATAACACCATGAAGCTAACATTTAAAAATTAATGAATTTACCATGGTGGAGCTTCAGGGAGAAGCAGAAACACCAAAATCAAAGGCACCAGAAGATGCCCTGATGCAAATATTGATGCAGCAAGAGCAGCGACAACAGTCTTTCAATTTAATATCCAGTTTAACTGCGAAGCTAGATGAACAGTCAGCGAAGCTGAACCAACAAGTGATCGAAATCAAGGCAGATTTTCAAAAACAGTCAACCGATTTGATAGCAGATTTGCAAAAACAGTCAACCGAAATAAAAGCGGAGCTCGGTAGTCTGAACAAAAAAATTAAATGCGTCGAGGAAAAGGTTTACCAGGTCGAGGAGAGAATCAACTATAAGATCAGCCAGGTCGAGGAGGGAATCAACCATGATATAAGCCAGGTCGAGGAGAGAATCAACCATGAGATGGAAAACATGAAAAAGGAATTGAAAGCACCGAAGGCAGTAGTAACCACCTCACCAGCCCCGCTTATAACCGCAGCGCAAAAGTCATCCAGGAATGTGCAAGCACCAATATTCGACGGGCAAATCGTCTGGACTATTCACAAAACCCAGTTTGCAGCAGCCACTTGGATCAATCACTGGAATGAGCAGGAACGAGCAACTGCATTGATTCTTGCTCTAAGAGGCCCAGCTGCTGAGCTTTCGCAGACGATCCCCGTTGAGTTGCACTCAAACCCGGCTGCAATAATGAATGCGCTCGACATGCATTATGGAGACTATTATCTAAAGCAGATTTATCGGTCACAGCTACGGCATCGGATGCAGAAGTCTGGCGAAACCTTACAGCAGCTAGCTCAAGGACGCATTGGCTTATAGTCTGAACTTTGAGGCAGCGAAAAATGTGAGTCGTACCACTGCCCGGGCTCGCGAGCTAGTGACAGGCGAGTGTAGGTGTGAGCGCGATGAAATTGAGTGAGAGCTGCAGACAAATGGTGCGCCTAGATGCTGAAGTTGCGGTGAGAAGGAACACTTGCAAGGAGATTGCAAGAAGCGAAGAAAACCGAGCTATTGTCCAGGGTGGAGTAGGTCCAGACAGAATCAGCGGCCAAGAATGGAAGCCCTTCAAACTGACGGGGCCAAATTTGTGGGGCCAAGGTTGGCTAGAAGGATTGACATCCCCAGCACTACCATCACTGTGTCAAGACTACATCGTGGAGAAGCGGACTTATGCCTTCCGAGTCAAGTTGACGGAGAACATTGCACCATAACAATCGATACTGGTGCAACCCGATCGACCTAGTGAGACAGCAACAACTACTTCAAAAGGGCAGAATTTTCTCAGTACAGACAGCTACGTGAAAAACTACACCTGTCCATGGAGAGGTCAACCTCCAGATATAGTTGGGAGACCTTGCGTTTCAACATAATTTTCTGGTCGCGAACATTATGGATGACTGCATTCTCGGAATGGATTTTCCGCGACCACATGGAATTACGTTGGATTTTGGCAAACGGGTATTGAAATGGCGGAATGTCGAAGTATCGATGGAGGATCCCAGCGTCCAAATTCCCAAGACGACTGTGGTAGTATGTACCGACACTGATGTACCGAATTCTTCCGAAAGCATTGTATGGGCCAAGCTTGATGGTGATTCTGGAGACCACCGATCTTATCTGATAGAGCTAACGAAGGCACCCGCATTCACAGTTTGATTGTAGGACGAAGCCTTGTAAGATCTATAAGGAACGGATACGTGCTGGTTAGAGTCCTTAACACCGCAGACTCAACCACGAGCATCAAAGTGGGAGAAGTCATCGGCAGCTGCCAGTCTGTTTCCACCATCACCTCTTTGGAAACCACTCACAGCCACCACTGGAAAAGGAGGCAAGATGCAGACAAAGCCCGGGAATCCATGTCTGCAATGTTGAAGGAGGTCAAATCGCCAGTGCAGCTATTCAAGTGAGCCTCTGATCTAGTCAGCAAGTAAAGTGATATCTTCTCAACAAGTCCGGGTGACCAAGATTGAACGAGTATGGTAACTCACGTCATAGATACACAGGGAGCCAAGCCAATTCGACAAGCGCAAAAATGTCTTCCTAAAGCCAAACAAGGAGAAGTAAGTGCACTGATCTCGCCAGTAGTTCTAGTAAAGAAAAAGGACGGTAGCACTCGTTTTTGTGTCGACTATAGGAAGCTTAATGACGTCACTAAGAAAGATAGTTACCCGCTTCCACGCATCGACGACATCAGGGACACGTTAGTTGACGCAAAATGGTTTTCTACACTCGATCTCAAGAATGGCTACTGGCAGGTAGAAATCGACAAGAAGGACCGAGAGAAGACCGCATTTTCAGTCGGGACCAGATTGTGGCAATTTGTGGTAGTGCCAGTTAGGCTTTGCAATGCTCCAGTCACTTTCGAGCGCCTGATGGAATACGTGCTACGAGGTCTAACCTGGAAAACCTGCCTGCTGAACGTAGATGATATCATTATTATCGGGAGAATGTTCGAAGAGCATGTGCGGAACTTAGAAGAGGTTTTCTCTTGATTGCGACAGGCGAATTTGAAACTCAATCTCAATAAGTGTACTCTTTTCGCAGGTGAAATAAAATACCTGGGACACGTTGAACCAGCAGAAGGGTCAAAACAGACCCTGGGAAAATTGAAGCCGTGAAAAGCTGGCCAACACCAAACAACAAGCGCCAACTACGAAGTTTTCTGGGTCTGGCGACCTACTATCGAAGATTCGTCAAAGACTTTGCCAAAAAAGCTAAGTGTCTCCATCAGCTAACTTACTTGCTGGCATATCCGAAACCCGAAAAATGTTTGTAGTTAACACCGATGCAAGCAATGGCGGTATTGGAGCTGTACTCTCCCAGCAGATCAATGGCGAAGAAAAAGTCTTCTCGTATTACAGTCGACTTCTCTCAAAAAGTGAGAGGAACTACTGGGTGACCAGGAAGGAGCTATTGGCTATATTAGAGGCCACCAAGCAGTTCCACAAATACCTATATGGCCAGAAATTTGATCTTCGAACGGACCATGCATCGCTGAGATGGCTACTTAACTTCAAAAACCCCGAGGGACAAGTTGCGAGATGGATCGAAAGAGTGCAGTCATACGACTACGAAATTGTTCATCAGAAGGGCGGAGTTCATGAAAATGCTGACGCCCTATCTATTCGTCCATGTCCAGCTCATTGCAAGCCTTGCCAACGGATTGAGGAAGAGGAGCCGATCGTTGATCTGTAAGTGATAACGGCCGAATTCGATGAAGGTTGGCCATCGGAGGAGATTCGAAATGCCCTGTTACCCGATGAAGACATCGGACCATTGCTCGTATGGAAGGAGACAACTGGGCGACCTAAGTGGAAGGACGTTTTAATGCATGGCGCCACCCTGAAAAGTTATAAGGCACAATGG
>OZ017739.1:222660042-222705042 GCA_963969285.1 Odontomyia ornata
CTAGTCTAACTGTCATGCTAGGTGAACAATAAGCGAAGCTAAATGAACAATCAGTGAAGCTGGACAAACAAGCGACCAAAATCAAGGAAGACATCGCACAGAAGCTAGAGAAACAGTCAACCGAAATAACAGTGGAGCTCGGTAGTCTGAACAAACAAATTGAAGGCGTCGAGGAAAAGGTTGACCAGGTCGAGGAAAAGGTTTACCAGGTCGAGGAAAACGTCAGCCAGGTCGAGGAGAGAATCAACCCTGATATGGAAAACATGAAAAAGGAATTAGATGCAGCAAAGGCAGCAGTAACTACCTCACCAGTCCTACTTACAACCGCAGCGCAAAGCTCATCCAGAAATGTGAAAACACCAATATTCGACGGGCAAATGGTGTGGACTATCTACAAAATCCAGTTTGAAGCCGCCACCAGGATAAATCAATGGAATGAGCAGGAACGAGCAACTGCATTGATTCTTGCTCTAAGAGGCCCAGCTGCTGAGCTTTTGCAGACGATCCCCGTTGAGTTGCACTCAAACCCGGCTGCTATAATGAATGCGCTCGACATGCGTTATGGAGACGATCATCTAAAGCAGATTTATCGGTCACAGCTACGGCATCGGGTGCAGAAGTCTGGCGAAATTTTACAGCAACTAGCCCAAGACATTGAGCGACTGGCACTTTTGGCTTACCCAGCGTACGGCCCAGAACATCGAGATGACGCAGCGACAGAAGCATTCATCAGCGCGTTAAAAGACCAGGAATTGCAACAAGCCGTGCGTTTAGCTCAAAAGCAAACGGTTAAGGACGCATTGGCTTATAATCTGAACTTTGAGGCAGCGAAAAATGTGAGCCGTACCACTGCCCGGATTCACGAGGTAGTGACAGACGAGTGCAGGTGTGAGCGCGTGGAGATTGAGCGAGACCCGCATGTAAGTGGTGCGCCTAGATGCTGGAGCTGTGGTGAGAAGGGGCACTTGCAAGGAGATTGCAAGAAGCGAAGAAAATCAAGCTATTGTCCAGGGTGAAGGAGATCCAGACCGAGTCAGCAGCCCAAAATGGAAGCCCTTCAAACTGACGGGGTCAACTTCATGGGGCAGAGGTTGGCTAGGAGGATCGACGTCCCTAGCACCACCATCGCCATGTCAAGACTACATCGTGGAGAAGCGGACTTATGCCTTCCGGGTCAAGTTGATGGAGAACATTGCACCATAACAATCGACACTGGTGCAACCCGATCGATTATCCAACCAGACCATGTGAGGCAACAACTACTTCAAAAGGGCAGAATTTTCTCACTACAGACAGCTACGGGAGAAACTGCATCTGTCCATGGAGAGGTCAACCTCCAGATATAGTTGGGAGACCTTGCTTTCCAACATAATTTTCTGGTCGCGAACATTATGGACAACTGCATTCTCGGAATCGATTTCATGCGACCACATGGAATCACGTTGGATTTAGGCAAACGGGTATTGAAATGGCAGAATGTCGAAGTATTGATGGAGGATCCCAGCGTCCAAATTCCCAAGATGAATGTAGTGGTATGTGCCGACACTGATATACCAAATTCTTCTGAAAGCATTGAATGGGCCAAGCTTGATGGTGATTCTGGAGTCCACCAATCTTATCTGATAGAGCCAACGAAGACGTCGGCATTGCGCAGTTTGATTGTAGGACGAAGCCTTGTAAGATCTGTAAGGAACGGATACGTGCCGGTCAGGGTCCTTAACACCGCAGACTCAACCACAAGCGGGAGAAGTCATCGGCAGCTGCCAGCCTGTTTCCACCATCACCTCCTTGGAAGCTACTCACGACCATCATTGGAAAAGGTGACGAGACACAGGCAAGGCCCGGGAACCCATGTCTGCAATATTGAAGGAGGTCAAATTGCCAGCGCAGCTATTCAAGCGAGCCTCTGGGATAGTCAGCAAGTACAGTGACATCTTCTCAACAAGCCCGGCTGACCAAGACCGAACGAGTCTGGTAACCCACGTCATAGATACACAGGGAGCCAAGCTGATTCGACAAGCACCGAGACGTCTCCCTAGAGCCAAACAAGGAAAAGTGAGCGTGCTGATCTCGAACATGGAAAAACAAGGCGTTATTGAACGTTCTGTCAGTCCATGGGTCGCGCCTGTAGTTCTAGTAATGAAAAAGGACCCATGCATCGATGACATCATGGCCACTCTAGCCGATGCAAAATGGTTTTCTACACTCGATCTCAAGAGTGGCTACTGGCAGGTAGAAATCGACAAGAAGGACCGAGAGAAGACCGCATTTTCAGTTGGGACCGGATTGTGGTAATTTTTGGTGATGCCGTTTGGGCTTTGCAATGCTCCAGCCACTTTCGAACGCTTGATGGAATACGTGCCACGTGGTCTAACCTGGAAACCCTGCTTGGTGTCATCGGGAGAAAGTTCGAAGAGCATGTGCGGAACTTAGAAGAGGTTTTCTCCCGATTGCGACTGGTAAATTTGAAACTGAGTCCCGACAAGTGTACCCTTTTCGCAGCTGAAGTGAAATACCTGGGACACGTGGTACCAGCAGAAGGGGTCGAAACAGACCCTGAGAAAATTGAAGCCGTGAAAAGCTGGCCAACACCAAACAACACACGCTATAAAAGAGGCCACCAAGCAGTTCCACAAGTATCTATATGGCCAGAAATTTGTTCTTCGAACGGACCATGCATCACTGAGATGGCTGCTCAACTTGAAAAACCCCGAGGGACAAGTTGCGAGATGGATCGAAAGATTGCAGTCATATGACTACGAAATTGTTCATCGGAAGGGCGGAGTTCATGAAAATGCTGACGCCCTATCCCGCTGTCCATGTCCAGCTTACTGCAAACATTGCCGACGGATTGAGGAAAAGGAACCGCCCGTTGATCTGCGATTGATAACGGCCGAATTCGATGAAGGTTGGTCATGGGAGGAGATTTGAAACGCCCAGTTAGCCGATGAAGACATCGGACCATTGCTCGTATGGAAGGAGACGACTGGGCGACCTGAGTGGAAAGACGTTTCAATGCATGGCGCAACCCTGAAAAGCTATTGGGCATAATGGAAGACGTAGAGGACTGGTGTCGCAGATGCACAATTTGCGCTTCCGTCAAAGGCCCAAAGTGACGACTGAGAGGACAATTGCAAACCTATAACGTAGGCGTGCCATTCGAAAGGATGGCTATTGACATCGCAGGACCCTTTCCTAAATCCGATTGGGGAAATCGATATACGCTGGTTTTGGCCGATTATTTCAGCAAGTGGCCCGAGGTCTACCCCATTCCCAACCAGGAAGCGACTACTGTAGCCGAACAGCTAGTGTTAAATTGGGTCAGTAGGTACCGCGTACCCTGCGAACTACATTCAGATCAAGGCCGAAACTTTGAGTCACTAGTTTTTAGCGAAATGTGTGAGCAGCTGGGAGTACGGAAAACGAGGACAACACCGCTGCATCCCCAATCCGATGGAATGGTCGAACTTTTCAACAGCACTCACAATAAACACCTGGCCAAGATGGTTGACGAGAACCAAAGGGACTGGGACCGACACATTCCACTATTTTTGATGGCGTACAGAGCTGCCGAACATGCATCGACGGGCCAAGCCCCAGCCAAAGTCATTTTTGGAAAGACTATTCGTCTGCCAGCTGATATAAAGTTCGGAGCACCTCCCGAGAAACCCCAAACCATCTCGGAGTACGCAAGTGAGCTAAGGCAACGGTTGAACCAGATACATCGGACAGTGCGAAAACACCTCGAATCGGCTACGGACCGCATGAAGACCAGGTATGATCTAAAAGCAAATTCTACTGGCTTCCAGCGAGATGAGTTGGTGTGGCTATATAACCCGCAACGGCGAAAGGGTAGGTCTCCAAAGTTGCAACATAATTGGGAGGGACCATACCGGGTTACAAAGCGAATCAACGACGTCGCATATCACATACAGGAACACCGTAAGCCGAGAGCGAAAATGAAAGTCGTGCACCTGGACCGTCTTGCCCCATACTACACCCAGGGAGAATTGACTACAAATGGTGACACACCTTTTCGGGGCGAAAAGAACTGAGGTGGGGGCAGTGTTACATGTACAAACGATTCTGCGAGCTACTTTCGCAATTGTTTTCACAACCATTAAGAACATCAACAAAATGAATTTATTCGAAACCACGAGAACCCACCAAGCATGATCAACATTTGGAAGTGAGTCACTGCTCCATTCATCTGCTCGAATATACCAGATACCTCTCGGCAGAACATTCGCCAATGTACGAGAAATGCATGGAACGGATGGAGACCCAGCTGAATGAATGGGGGGATCATTCATTCAACCGCGATAGTAAAAACGGCGATAGTGTGTGGAGTGTGAATTGAAAAGCGATCAAGTAAAAGTGAAGTGGTTCGAGAAGACAATTGCGAGGGAATTTATGGACAAGTGGAAGTTTTAATTTTCATAGTGAGAATTAAAAATTATGAATTAGTTAGTAAAGTGAATGTGCATTTTTAAGTAATTGAATAAACTCTTTTAATTTAATTTAAAAGACATTGCGTTTTCACTTTTCCGGAACATTAAAATTATTGGCCGCGAACCATAACACGCGACAACATATATATATATATATATATATATATATATATATATATATATATATATATATATATATATATATATATATATATATCTATATATATATTGTATATATACATATATACATATATATGTTTATATGCATATGTACATATATATATATATATATATATATATGTATATATATATATATATATATATATATATATATATATATATATATATATATATATATATGTTTATATGCATATGTACATATACATATATATATATAAACATATATATATATATATATATATATATATATATATATATATATATATATATATATATATATATATATTGTCACGAATTCCGACGTACCAACTTCCTTCCACTTTTTCGCAAAACCAAATACTGAATGCCCAAATTCCAGCACCCAATCCAGCATTTCACCTCAAGCAAATCCGATCCCGCAATCGTTTTCATTTTCAATTACCGCTGCCGCACTTGGGTAACGTTATTGCGTTTGTCGATACGGAAAAAAAAGATGTATGGGTAGCGGAATCGAAGTGTGATGAATTTCGTTAACGCTACCCAGATACGGCAGCGGTAATAGAAAATGAAAAGGTGTAGTGAATATAAAAGTTTCAAAAGTCCGTAAAGAACTGCAGCGATGTTCTGCCGCCGCGGCAGAAGAAGATGAAAATATCTGCCGAGAATGCCCTCGTCTGGGGACGCGTGAATGCACTGGCTGGCTAGCATTGCAGTGTCGTGGGGCGGGTTCATTTCCCCAGCAAGAGGACCCACTACAAAAAATTTCGCACTCACGAATTTTTCCTGGTCAAGCTAACACGGGGCGACCGAAGTTGCAAAAAGTGTAGATAACTACACCGAGAGAAAAAGGGCTGACTTGGGGTAACCTCGTCGTTACCCGACGAAGCTCATGGCCCAAAAATGAAAGTAGCGCTACCGGGTGGTGATGGAGCCCCTTTGCACCCACCCAACCGGAATTAAATCCATATTTTGTTGCAGTGGCCAGGTATTCCTCTTCTGAGTGGAAAACTCATACAAATTGACTTGTATAAACTTTCCAATCAGAAGGGGAGTACCCCGGTGACCAATTTATGCCATAGAATTATACAATTCGCTTGCATAACTCTATGCCATAAAAAGGCATTCTGCTTGGGCCATTCAACCCGCGATGTCACCTGAAACAAAGAAAAAAAGGATTAAATTGTACCCGGCGGCTGACTCATGTTTTTAGGGGGCAGCCTGCCACCGTACCGGGTCCTATACCCGGTCAGAGTTATCGGAAAGGAAAGACCGATTTCATTTGCAAGTTACAAATTCATTTGTATTTTTATTCACGCAATAATTTCAAGATTGAAGATCGATACAAAAATTCTCAATCACAAGCAATATCAAGTTTGAATTCGATCGTAATGATTTACAAACTACTAATAAATCGAATCTTCTTCTGTTACTATTTAAACATCGATGTAAAGAATTAAAGGGGAACAAGGGAACAGAAGTGTGATTCTATTAATGTCGATGTAAGAGATTCATTTCCTTTATTCATAAAGTATGTCACACCCCGTCCCTATGAATTTTTGTTTTGTTTCCAAAGCCCATTATTGTATGTAGAGGTAAAGTAAAGTGCATATAAGATTTGAAATATGTATAAAAACATTACATGTATATAAAAAATTTGAAACGTCTGTCAAAAAACTTTAAATCATTCAAAAGAATACTTACCCAGCCTTTCCGACGACGAGCGCTCGTTAACGAGGTGGGGTGCGTAAGTCCCGGCTTTCAAACTGAACATTTACAGATATATTAATTAAGTACTGGGCTTGGGACACTCACAAAAGTTATGATAATCCTCTACGTTACAATTATTGGCAGAGCAAGTTAAATCAGAATCGCCAGATACGGTCACTAAATAATTATCAGCATATGTTGCTAACGAAACAGCCTTGACATCAAAATATTCCGTGAAGTCGATTTTCGCAAGTAACGGTCCACACAACACAATAAAATATGCCAAGTCAGCGAGAATTTTTCCCATTGAATCGATGTTCCAATTGCCAGAATAACATTAATCACAGCAACAAAATGACACAATGACTCGCCTTGTAATTCAAAATGAGCTTTTTCGCGTGATCACGTCATTCAGTCAGATATTCTACATACGTCCGTCTGGAGGCAAGTTGCGAGTTATGTCAACTAAGAAGCAAACAAAGTAACGGTAAACCGCAAAGATTCCACAAATAACACGTCCCAAACACATGAAAAAAGAAACAATCGGAAACGAGTTTTCTTCTTCCTTCCTTATCGCCGCTATGAAGTGCACTTGTAGCAATAATTGCACTCGAACCCAATCAAATAATCATTTTTCCAGAACCACAACATTACATATCAGCACTCTACACGGTCTTTGCACGCATTCGATCCTTAATTTGCATACAGGAAGTAAATTCGTTCGAGTCGATTAATTTTGTTTATTTTTAACACAAAACAGGGCAAACAAGAAGTTACGGTATATTACTCGGGTCAAAGTGGCGCGCACAGAACCATTGCACAATGTTCTTTTAATGCGCGTGAATCACTAAATGACTTATCATATATATCGTAAGAATATGCATGGAAATCAGTTTGTAAAATCCAATGTTCTTTCAGAGTTCCTGTTCCTTTAAACACGATATACTTCCAATGTATCCATCAACCGCTCAGTTTGAGTCTCAGAATTCCCGCAATTTTTCATACGCAACCGCGTGTTCATTAGGCAGCAGGGCACCGTAAAGACGGAGTAACGGCAAAATGGCAACAGATCGAGGGAATTACGGCAAAAACGCGCAATAAGGGGGATCATCCACGCCAAAGTTAGGAAAATCAAGTACACACTTTTTGCTTGCAACACAAACAATGGCACTCAAATCGAAAAACTGGTAACGCGTCGCATTCTGATGGAATTCAAACGGTCGCGTACGAGATGCAGGAATTCTTCGCGTTTCACATTCCACTTAACCTTGCATGATGGCTCCCGCTCGTCCCATCTGCCTTGTTGTTCTCGAACCGAACCTCGCTGCTTGAAGATCTGAAGTAGACTCCTCCACGAAACGTACCATCTCATCCGATCCGTTATTTCGCAGTCTCAGTCGTCATTCCGTTTTGATTTCAATGGAAGGTTGCTTCCACTATTGATTTCCAATATTCGCAATTACGGTAAAATTCTGTTGCTAGTTCAGTTGGTAATCGAATTCCTGGTGTAGATTTAGATTTTCTGCGAAGAGCTTAGTGCACAATCTCCGTAACAATTTTAATAAGTATCAATTTGATTGGAAAAATCTTAGCATGCGAGAGAAATTGAAACACGTGCCGAGTAGCTCAGATGATTCACCACCACCTGTAATAAAAATTTGATCGATAAGCAAGAAGATGCATTAAAATTGAACAGTGTATACACAGTACAGCGTATACATGTAATGGTTTTGTGTTGCGGGTCGGCTTTGCTTTGCTTACATTTGTTATTATGTTATTATAATGCTGCGCGAACGAGACTGGCGATGATCAAAATTTCTTTCTCATATTGCTCTGTGTCTTTGACTGTGTGTATTACTCTTGAATTTGAAACGATAACAACGCTTGATTTGATTGATACCCGTTGAATTTGTTTTCATAACTTGTAGTTCGAGTAGTAGTGGGACTCGGAGAGTTGTAGGATTGTTCGAGATGATCAGACAATATCACACGGTGATAACATTCTCTAATATCAAACAGTTGAACGGAACGGAAACACTCTGGCATGTAAACAAGAACCAAGTGCAACTTTGTTCTTGCTTTACGTGTGAAAACGCTGTTTGATTTTTCTACTTTGCTGTAACCGTTGAAGATCAAGAAGACAATGCTTGAACACTTTGATTCATTTGATTTCGAGCCTTGCTAAAGGTCGGATGACAATTTCGATGTTCTTTGCTGTAAATAGCCGTTGAGAACGCAATACGATTCATTGGTGGTCTCGAGGATTAATGAAGCAAATGATTCTCGCTTTCGAATGAAACCGTTGCAGAACGTTTCGCACAAATGTGCAATTCAGATGAGCTGATCAATTTTTGAACAGACGAAACTCGTTGTCGGTGCATTAGGGGTGACTCGTCTTTATTGATTCAGATTCAGTTTCATGTGATTATTCGACCGAAGAGGGTACTCCATGCAGAGTACCTCCTTCAACCGGGACCAGCGTATTGATGGTGGGGCCGAATGTATTCGCCAATATGACTCAAGTGCTGCTCCCCTAAGCAGCATTGGCAAATATCCTGCCAGCACCGTGTAGTCGCTAGCCAACATCTCTCCGGCTAAGGACTCCACGCGACCAATGAAAACTTCCACGTTCAGGTCGTTTGGCTCCCCGCTAAAATGAAGATTCCAACCCTGTACAATGCTGGGGATCTGCTTCGGCTTCAGCATATAGGGTTGTTCCTGCGGAGCCACTGGACCTAGAGTCGGTGGTGGTATTTGGTTGAGTCGTGGCGGAAGATCCCAGGAGTTCCAAAGCTGATATCGAGATGGTGGATCCGGATCCTCAGACGGATAGTAGTCAGTTCTCCGAATCTTGGTTGGCTGGTTTGTGGTTGGTTCCTGAGGACGTCGTGCCAATCTGTGTCGTTGTAGGGCTGTCTCGGTCTCTTTGCAGCGACGTATGAAGGAGTATATCCGTTCCACTTCTGTGTAACAATCACCACAGATTTGATCTGGTGGGCCATCTTCAAGAGTGATATTAATCTTGATTTACTCCTTCAGAACGTCGACAACAGCAATCCTCCTCACTTCGTCAACCAAACTATCACCCAGCGGATACATTTCTTCGCTGCTCTGTAGGCAAAGTCTACATGCGTTTAGAAAATCCATTATATTATCCTAAAAAAATGTTGACGCTAATAAATAGAATAGTAAAAATGCTAGACGATGCTATCAATAAATTGACTGACTATTAGAAGGATGAAACAATTACAAGTGGCCGAAAGTGGCGAACTATAAAAACTCCTCCGAAAAAAAATGTATGGCAAAAGTTTTCAAAAAGTTTTAAAGTTATCAAAAAAAATAATCGGTCGTTCCTTTCTGTCCTTCTTCCCAAGTATGGACACCAATGGGTTCAGAAGTGCTCCCTCATCCGCAAGTTTTTACAAGTTACAACTTGTCAGCCAAGGGTTGAATTCTGATCCACAAGCAGCGCGTGTCTTGTCATGGATAGTCATGGATTA
The DNA here is from genome assembly GCA_963969285.1 of Odontomyia ornata. Lineage (NCBI taxonomy): Eukaryota > Metazoa > Arthropoda > Insecta > Diptera > Stratiomyidae > Odontomyia > Odontomyia ornata. Next base: position 222,669,860 of record OZ017739.1, read on the forward strand.
GCTAATCAGCCAATCACATGAAATCAAAATCCATGTAATGTAAGACACTCAGGCACCACTGTTTTGGGGAGCGGATCAGAATCCTCTGCAAAATGGATGTTGAGATAATAACCTCCGAATACAAATAGGGACTCTAATATCATTTGGCCTTACTAGTTATACAATGGTGGTAAACCACCAAAGTATAATTCAAAAGCAGGACCAAACGATATTGATGTCCAAAGACAACACACGTTCGGAAGTTACTAGACTTGCTGGGGCACGATTAGTGCAAAAACCCTCGGGAGTTACCTACCCGCCAATAATCTTGACACCTTGTGGGGACACCTAGAGACGATGGACTGTCTCGTGCTCACGACTGATGATACAGCCGGGCATTTCGGAGCCCCACGTTGGGCGTCATTTGTAGTGAATATAGAAGTTCCAAAAGTCCGTAAAGGACTGCAGCGATGTTCTGCTGCCTCGGCAGAAGAAGATGAAAATATCTGCCGAGAATGCCCTCGTCTGGGGACGCGTGAATGCGCTGGCAGGCTAGCATTGCGGTGTCGTGGGGCGGGTTCATTTCCCCAGCACGAGGACCCACTACAAAAAATTTCGCACACACGAATTTTTCCTGGTCAAGCTAACACGGGGCGACCGAAGTCGCAAAAAGTGTAGGTAACTACACCGAGAGAAAAATTACTTGTTCCGAGAACAAGTGGAACCTGAAAAAAAGGGCGGACTTGGGGTAACCTCGTCGTTACGCGACGAAGCTCATGGCCCACAAATGAAAGAAGGGCTACCGGGTGGTGATGGAGCCCCTTTGCACCCACCCAACCGGAATTAAATCCATATTTTGTTGCAGTGGCCAGGTATTCCTCTTCTGAGTGGAAAACTCATACAAATTGACTTGTATAAACTTTCCAATCAGAAGGGGAGTACCCCGGTGACCAATTTATGCCATAGAATTATGCAATTTGCTTGCATAACCCTATGCCATAAATAGGCACTTTGCTTGGGCCATTCAACCCGCGATGTCACCTGAAACAAAGAAAAAAAGGATTAAATTGTACCCGGCGGCTGACTCATGTTTTTAGGGGGCAGCCTGCCACCGTACCGGGTCCTATACCCGGTCAGAGTTATCGGAAAGGAAAGACCGATTTCATTTGCAAGTTACAAATTCATTTGTATTTTTATTCACGCAATAATTTCAAGATTGAAGATCGATACAAAAATTCTCAATCACAAGCAATATCAAGTTTGAATTCGATCGTAATGATTTACAAACTACTAATAAATCGAATCTTCTTCTGTTACTATTTAAACATCGATGTAAAGAATTAAAGGGGAACAAGGGAACAGAAGTGTGATTCTATTAATGTCGATGTAAGAGATTCATTTCCTTTATTCATAAAGTATGTCACACCCCGTCCCTATGAATTTTTGTTTTGTTTCCAAAGCCCATTATTGTATGTAGAGGTAAAGTAAAGTGCATATAAGATTTGAAATATGTATAAAAACATTACATGTATATAAAAAATTTGAAACGTCTGTCAAAAAACTTTAAATCATTCAAAAGAATACTTACCCAGCCTTTCCGATGACAAGCGCTCGTTAACGAGGTGGGGTGCGTAAGTCCTGGCTTTCAAACTGAACATTTACAGATATATTAATTAAGTACTGGGCTTGGGACACTCACAAAAAATTATGATAATCCTCTACATTACAATTATTGGAAGAGCAAGTTAAATCAGAATCGCCAGATGCGGTCACTAAATGATTATCAGCATATGTTGCTAACGAAACAGCCTTGACATCAAAATATTCCGTGAAGTCGATTTTCGCAAGTAACGGTCCACACAACACAATAAAATATGCCAAGTCAGCGAGAATTTTTCCCATTGAATCGATGTTCCAATTGCCAGAATAACATTAATCACAGCAACAAAATGACACAATGACTCGCCTTGTAATTCAAAATGAGCTTTTTCGCGTGATCACGTCATTCAGTCAGATATTCTACATACGTCCGTCTGGAGGCAAGTTGCGAGTTATGTCAACTAAGAAGCAAACAAAGTAACGGTAAACCGCAAAGATTCCACAAATAACACGTCCCAAACACATGAAAAAAGAAACAATCGGAAACGAGTTTTCTTCTTCCTTCCTTATCGCCGCTATGAAGTGCACTTGTAGCAATAATTGCACTCGAACCCAATCAAATAATCATTTTCCCAGAACCACAACATTATATATCAGCACTCTACACGGTCTTTGCACGCATTCGATCCTTAATTTGCATACAGGAAGTAAATTCGTTCGAGTCGATTAATTTTGTTTATTTTTAACACAAAACAGGGCAAACAAGAAGTTACGGTATATTACTCAGGTCAAAGTGGCGCGCACAGAACCATTGCACAATGTTCTTTTAATGCGCGTGAATCACTAAATGACTTATCATATATATCGTAAGAATATGCATGGAAATCAGTTTGTAAAATCCAATGTTCTTTCAGAGTTCCTGTTCCTTTAAACACGATATACTTCCAATGTATCCATCAACCGCTCAGTTTGAGTCTCAGAATTCCCGCAATTTTTAATTCGCAACCGCTTGTTCATTAGGCAGCAGGGCACCGTAAAGACGGAATAACGGCAAAATGGCAACAGATCGAGGGAATTACGGCAAAAACGCGCAATAAGGGGGATCATCCACGCCAAAGTTAGGAAAATCAAGTACACACTTTTTGCTTGCAACACAAACAATGGGACTCAAATCGAAAAACTGGTAACGCGTCGCATTCTGATGGAATTCAAACGGTCGCGTACGAGATGCAGGAATTCTTCGCGTTTCACATTCCACTTAACCTTGCATGATGGCTCCCGCTTGTCCCATCTGCCTTGTTTTTCTCGAACCGAACCTCGCTGCTTGAAGATCTGAGGTAGACTCCTCCACGAAACGTACCATCTCATCCGATCCGTTATTTCGCAGTCTCAGTCGTCATTCCGTTTCGATTTCAATGGAAGGTTGCTTCCACTATTGATTTCCAATATTCGCAATTACGGTAAAATTCTGTTGCTAGTTCAGTTGGTAATCGAATTCCTGGTGTAGATTTAGATTTTTTGCGAAGAGCTTAGTGCACAATCTCCGTAACAATTTTAATAAGTATCAATTTGATTGGAAAAATCTTAGCATGCGAGAGAAATTGAAACACGTGCCGAGTAGCTCAGATGATTCACCACCACCTGTAATAAAAATTTGATCGATAAGCAAGAAGATGCATTAAAATTGAACAGTGTATACACAGTACAGCGTATACATGTAATGGTTTTGTGTTGCGGGTCGGCTTTGCTTTGCTTACATTTGTTATTATGTTATTATAATGCTGCGCAAACGAGACTGGCGATGATCAAAATTTCTTTCTTACATTGCTCTGTGTCTTTGACTGTGTGTATTACTCTTGAATTTGAAACGATAACAACGCTTGATTTGATTGATACCCGTTGAATTTGTTTTCATAACTTGTAGTTCGAGTAGTAGTGGGACTAGGAGAGTTGTAGGATTGTTCGAGATGATCAGACAATATCACACGGTGATAACATTCTCTAATATCAAACAGTTGAACGGAACGGAAACACTCTGGCATGTAAACAAGAACCAAGTGCAACTTTGTTCTTGCTTTACGTGTGAAAACGCTGTTTGATTTTTCTACTTTGCTGTAACCGTTGAAGATCAAGAAGACAATGCTTGAACACTTTGATTCATTTGATTTCGAGCCTTGCTAAAGGTCGGATGACAATTTCGATGTTCTTTGCTGTAAATAGCCGTTGAGAACGCAATACGATTCATTGGTGGTCTCGAGGATTAATGAAGCAAATGATTCTCGCTTTCGAATGAAACCGTTGCAGAACGTTTCGCACAAATGTGCAATTCAGATGAGCTGATCAATTTTTGAACAGACGAAACTCGTTGTCGGTGCATTAGGGGTGACTCGTCTTTATTGATTCAGATTCAGTTTCATGTGATTATTCGACCGAAGATTAAACTTTTCTTGGACTTTCCAAATCGGCGGCAATCACGGGCATAGTGCCCACGCCCACCACACTCATAGCACTTATCCTCCGGATTAAAAGGTTTGCCACGACTTCGTGACCCTCCACCAACTACCGTTCCTGGCTCGCCAGACGACACTTTTCATCCGGTTAAGTTGTTTCAACTTGGTCATCCGCTATGAAAACATTCTTATCAAACGATTCAAGGCTAACATCCTCTAAACTTTCAAAATTATTGAACAGACAAGGATTAGTCAAATCAGGAGTGGAAAAACTGTTCCGTTTTGAGTTGTAACGAGACAAACTCTCGCACGCTGGCTTTTTGAGCCATACCTACTCGATTACTACAGGGCAGCTAATTTTCTCGCGATCCCAAGGCGATGCGGATTGCGAAAAAGGAGCTGAAGGATCTTTCAGGGTACCATGGGTTGTCTTCGGCGTCGGAACAAAGAGTGACCAACAATAAAATAAAACAAAATTGACAGATGGACGGACTGACACGCGCGTTTTGAAAATGTATGCGGACGGACAAAACAGACGTGACTAATTATCTATCGGCGCAGGTCTTTCGCGTGGTATATCCCAACTTCTTTTCCCGATGGGTCCGCTATCAGGTAACGGTTAGGTCCCATTACCTTCTTTATGCGGCTTTTCAAGAATCGCCTGTCCAGCTTGGCGTTGTAATGCCCCGCAGCGTCACTTTGGCGGAAATTGCGCCGGAAAACTTCATCTCCTTCTTTGAAATTGGCAGATCGTGACCTGAGATTGTACTGCGCCTCATTTGCACGTCCCGCGGCCTTAATCTTCCGTCCGATTTGTTGGCGGAGGTCTCTTAAACGTTCGTGGGGCTCCAGCTCAACGACGGGATCTCCCAAACACTTTAGTTGCCGTAATAGCCGGTATGATTTACCGTGGCAAATCATGTGCTGTCCAAAGGTGGCAAAGTAAGGGGCGACACCGGTGACGGAATGATACGAGGGTCGCAGGGCGCATGTGATGGCGGACAATCGCCGATCCCAATCCTTTTGAGATGAGTGGACGTAGGAGCGGATCGCGGCCAATAGGGTGCGGTTCAACCGTTCGGAGGCGTTAGAATGAGGGGAGTATATGGGCGTCAGTTGGTGTTCAACGCCATACTGCTCGAGTAGGCCCTTAAACTGCCGAGATCGGAACGGTACTCCGTTGTCCGAGTACACACTCTCTGGAACCCCGAACACATGGAATACCCGGCTCTCTAGGAATTTCACGATGGATGGAGTTGTGAATTTACGAATAGGTTCCACCAGGGGGAATTTCGAGAGCTGGTCTAGAACGAGTATAGCTCCGATATTTCCCATGGATGACCGAGGATATGGACCGAGTAGATCGATGTATAGACGTTGGAATACGCGTTCTGGGACGTTGAGTTGAACAATAGGAGGTCGAAGAGGCTGGTTGGGCGCTTTGGTGCCTTTACAGGTCTCACAGGCGCTCACGTAGTCTTTGACCTGGGACGCCATTTTAGGCCAAAAGAAGTATTTCTTGAGTCGCCGTAACCTTCGACCGTAACCTCCGTGGGCACTTAAAGGATGGTCATGTGCGCGGAGGATCAGATGTTGTGTCATTTCCTCCGGTACCCAGAGTTTCCAGGACTCTTCTTCCTGCCATGGATCACCAGTGGCGTATTCATTTCGTCTATACACGCAGCCGTCTATTACTTTCAAATCAGGCAGCTGCGATTGTTGGTCACGATGGTTTGCCTCAACTCTTTGTAGCTGTCTGATTCGAAATGTGGGCTGTCAAAATCTATTACGATGGGGTCCTCGTCATTTATTGTCAATTCGGCTCCCTCTGGGGAAAACATCCGTGAAAGAGTGTCGGGTACGATGTTCTGGGTCCCTTTCCGATGTTTGATGGAAACTTGAACCCTTGCAGTTTAAGAGCCCATCTTGCTAGGCGTCCATGCAAATCTGCCTGGTTCATCAACCATTGTAGCGAAGCGTGGTCCGTGATGATCTCGAATTGGTGGCCCTCGATATAAGCTCGGAATTTCTTCACAGCCATTACCGCTGCCAAACGTTCCTGCTCGGACACAGTATAGTTTCTTTGGGCCGAATTCAGCTTATTGGACATGAAGGAGATGGGAGCTTCCTCTCCCTCATCGGTCAATTGCACCAGCACGGCTCCTACTCCATGTTGACTTGCATCACAATGAATGGAGAAGGGCTTCGTGAAGTCGGGGCTGTGCAAGACCGGGGCTGATAAGAGGGCTTGTTTTAGCTCTTCAAATGTCTTTCGGCTGAGTTCGGTCCAAATAAACTTCCCTTTCCGCAGCATGTCTGACAGGGGCACTGAAACTGTTGCATAATTCCGAACAAACCTTCGGTACCAACTGCACACACCAAGGGAACGTCGTAGCTGCTTAACTGGTTTTGGTAAGGGCAACTCATCAATCGTACGAGTTTTGTCTGGATCCGTTTTGATAGTGCCATGTCCTATGACATGTCCTAGGTATCGGACTTCTTTCATGACAAACTTACTTTTCTGTACGTTGATGGTGAGTCCCGCCATACTGATGTGCAGGGCTACTTCTTGTAGGAGTAGGAGGTGTTGGTGGAACGTTTCCGTGATGAGTAACAGATCATCCACGTACACGAACACTTGGTGTTTCAGGTGAGGTGGAATGACCTTGTCTATCAGCCAAGTCATCGTTTGCGGCGCATTACACAGGCCAAAGGGCATTGTGACGAACTGATATAATGGTCGTCCAGGCACTGTGAAGACGGTCTTATCCTTCGACCCCTCAACGAGTGGAATTTGCCAGAAAGCGTCTTTAAGGTCGAGACTGGTTATATAATTGGTTTTCGGCAGTCTCCCTAGTATTCCATCGATGAGTGGAAGAGGATACGCGTCCTTGATGGTGACCGCATTCACCTTATGGGCATCTAGACAAAGGCGGACTTTACCTGGCTTCACCACCAAGGTTACCGGTGATGACCAGGCACTTTGGGACTCCTCTATGACCCCCAACTCGAGCATCCTATCCAGCTCCGCATACACCAATTTCTCCATGGCCGGTGAGATGGCAAAGTGTCTCTGCTTAATCGGCTTACTGTCGCCAACGTCGATGGCGTGTGAGACTAGGGTGGTGCGGCCAAGGCCTTGGGTAGCGTAAGATGGAAAAGCAGCGATGGATGCTTCCAGGCGTTGCCGTTGGTTAGGCGTCAGTTCATGCCTATCGGGAATAGAAGTGAGTTCGTTGACATATCTGGTATTTAAAGACAAATCTGTGAATAAATCGGAGGCCAGTCCAAAGCGAAGGACGAAATCGACGCCAAGGTACACATTCTGAGTCAAAGACGGGATAAGGTAAAAAGTAATATCCTTCGTCTGACCCCTGAACGTCACAGGTGTGGTTAGTTTACCTCGTATAGGGTGTTTGGCATCATCAGCTGTACTGATTTCAGTGCGCCAGGGTTTAATCAAGGTCGGATATTCTTGGAGCACCTTCGAGCCAAAGCTTGAGGCAAGACAACTGATACTGGCATCCGTGTCGATCAATGCAAACACGGTTTCGCCCAGCACTTTAATTGGATGATAAGGTCTGATCTCATTCTCAGCAACCTCCGAGATGTTACAAGAGCTTAGGGTTTGACGGCAGGTGCGCACTCTCTTGCGGAAATTCCGCCAACGCCGGGTTGACCATTTTGTCTTGCGCGGGCGGGAAATGACTATTTTGGAAGCGAATATTCGCTCTCGAGCCACCCGATATTCCTGCAGTCGAACATGATAAGGTTTTGGAATGCGTATTTGAGGCTGCCGGGGTTTTTCTGGCAGTGACTGCGGTGGTCGCTTTAATATTGTCGTTGGCGAGGTCTCCGGAAGAGAGTGAACATCCGCAGTCATAGTGGTCATGGCTGGTGGGTTAACGTCAGGGTTATTGGGGTGAGCAGCTGGCTGGGGAACTACTGCGGGGGCTTCGAGTACCGCTGAGGTGGTAGTGTACTCGTTCGTCCATTTTTTGGAGTGGCACCATCTGGGTAGCCCGGAACACAGGTGTTTGACTCCGTGTTTTCTTCCAGATCTGGGTTGTTACAATTTAGTGCCACTTCTGCGATTTCACGTCGCGGACCCGTCCTCGCATGCAGGTAGGGCCGTTCTTGGAGGTCTTCTTCAAGCCTCTCCAATCGACTCACGAACCTCACCAGTGATTCCATGTTCTGCGGGTCCGATTTACGACATGGCAACGAAGTTCCGGCTTTAGATTGCGTTTTAAGACCCGCAGCAGTTGGCTGGAAGACATCGGCTCTGACAACTGGTCATTCAGCCGAAGGATATCGGCTCGGTATTGATGAATAGGCTCGTCCGGATGCTGGCATCTGGCATGGATCTTGTCCAGGACCAATTCGTCCATATCTATCGTAGGGTACTCCATGCAGAGTACCTCCTTCAACCGGGACCAGCGTATTGATGGTGGGGCCGAATGTATTCGCCAATATGACTCAAGTGCTGCTCCCCTAAGCAGCATTGGCAAATATCCTGCCAGCACCGTGTAGTCGCTAGCCAACATCTCTCCGGCTAAGGACTCCACGCGACCAATGAAAACTTCCACGTTCAGGTCGTTTGGCTCCCCGCTAAAATGAAGATTCCAACCCTGTACAATGCTGGGGATCTGCTTCGGCTTCAGCATATAGGGTTGTTCCTGCGGAGCCACTGGACCTAGAGTCGGTGGTGGTATTTGGTTGAGTCGTGGCGGAAGATCCCAGGAGTTCCAAAGCTGATATCGAGATGGTGGATCCGGATCCTCAGACGGATAGTAGTCAGTTCTCCGAATCTTGGTTGGCTGGTTTGTGGTTGGTTCCTGAGGACGTCGTGCCAATCTGTGTCGTTGTAGGGCTGTCTCGGTCTCTTTGCAGCGTCGTATGAAGGAATATATCCGTTCCACTTCTGTGTAACAATCACCACAGATTTGATCTGGTGGGCCATCTTCAAGAGTGATATTAATCTTGATTTACTCCTTCAGAACGTCGACAACAGCAATCCTCCTCACTTCGTCAACCAAACTATCACCCAGCGGATACATTTCTTCGCTGCTCTGTAGGCAAAGTCTACATGCGTTTAGAAAATCCATTATATTATCCTAAAAAAATGTTGACGCTAATAAATAGAATAGTAAAAATGCTAGACGATGCTATAAATAAATTGACTGACTATTAGAAGGATGAAACAATTACAAGTGGCCGAAAGTGGCGAACTATAAAAACTCCTCCGAAAAAAAATGTATGGCAAAAGTTTTCAAAAAGTTTTAAAGTTATCAAAAAAAATAATCGGTCGTTCCTTTCTGTCCTTCTTCCCAAGTATGGACACCAATGGGTTCAGAAGTGCTCCCTCATCCGCAAGTTTTTACAAGTTACAACTTGTCAGCCAAGGGTTGAATTCTGATCCACAAGCAGCGCGTGTCTTGTCATGGATAGTCATGGATTAGCTAATCAGCCAATCACATGAAATCAAAATCCATGTAATGTAAGACACTCAGGCACCGCTGGTTTGGGGAGCGGATCAGAATCCTCTGCAAAATGGATGTTGAGATAATAACCTCCGAATACAAATAGGGACTCTAATATCATTTGGCCTTACTAGTTATACAATGGTGGTAAACCACCAAAGTATAATTCAAAAGCAGGACCAAACGATATTGATGTCCAAAGACAACACACGTTCGGAAGTTACTAGACTTGCTGGGGCACGATTAGTGCAAAAACCCTCGGGAGTTACCTACCCGCCAATAATCTTGACACCTTGTGGGGACACCTAGAGACGATGGACTGTCTCGTGCTCACGACTGATGCTACAGCCGGGCATTTCGGAGCCCCACGTTGGGCGTCATTTGTAGTGAATATAGAAGTTCCAAAAGTCCGTAAAGGACTGCAGCGATGTTCTGCTGCCTCGGCAGAAGAAGATGAAAATATCTGCCGAGAATGCCCTCGTCTGGGGACGCGTGAATGCGCTGGCAGGCTAGCATTGCGGTGTCGTGGGGCGGGTTCATTTCCCCAGCACGAGGACCCACTACAAAAAATTTCGCACACACGAATTTTTCCTGGTCAAGCTAACACGGGGCGACCGAAGTCGCAAAAAGTGTAGGTAACTACACCGAGAGAAAAATTACTTGTTCCGAGAACAAGTGGAACCTGAAAAAAAGGGCGGACTTGGGGTAACCTCGTCGTTACGCGACGAAGCTCATGGCCCACAAATGAAAGAAGGGCTACCGGGTGGTGATGGAGCCCCTTTGCACCCACCCAACCGGAATCAAATCCATATTTTGTTGCAGTGGCCAGGTATTCCTCTTCTGAGTGGAAAACTCATACAAATTGACTTGTATAAACTTTCCAATCAGAAGGGGAGTACCCCGGTGACCAATTTATGCCATAGAATTATGCAATTTGCTTGCATAACCCTATGCCATAAATAGGCACTTTGCTTGGGCCATTCAACCCGCGATGTCACCTGAAACAAAGAAAAAAAGGATTAAATTGTACCCGGCGGCTGACTCATGTTTTTAGGGGGCAGCCTGCCACCGTACCGGGTCCTATACCCGGTCAGAGTTATCGGAAAGGAAAGACCGATTTCATTTGCAAGTTACAAATTCATTTGTATTTTTATTCACGCAATAATTTCAAGATTGAAGATCGATACAAAAATTCTCAATCACAAGCAATATCAAGTTTGAATTCGATCGTAATGATTTACAAACTACTAATAAATCGAATCTTCTTCTGTTACTATTTAAACATCGATGTAAAGAATTAAAGGGGAACAAGGGAACAGAAGTGTGATTCTATTAATGTCGATGTAAGAGATTCATTTCCTTTATTCATAAAGTATGTCACACCCCGTCCCTATGAATTTTTGTTTTGTTTCCAAAGCCCATTATTGTATGTAGAGGTAAAGTAAAGTGCATATAAGATTTGAAATATGTATAAAAACATTACATGTATATAAAAAATTTGAAACGTCTGTCAAAAAACTTTAAATCATTCAAAAGAATACTTACCCAGCCTTTCCGATGACAAGCGCTCGTTAACGAGGTGGGGTGCGTAAGTCCTGGCTTTCAAACTGAACATTTACAGATATATTAATTAAGTACTGGGCTTGGGACACTCACAAAAAATTATGATAATCCTCTACATTACAATTATTGGAAGAGCAAGTTAAATCAGAATCGCCAGATGCGGTCACTAAATAATTATCAGCATATGTTGCTAACGAAACAGCCTTGACATCAAAATATTCCGTGAAGTCGATTTTCGCAAGTAACGGTCCACACAACACAATAAAATATGCCAAGTCAGCGAGAATTTTTCCCATTGAATCGATGTTCCAATTGCCAGAATAACATTAATCACAGCAACAAAATGACACAATGACTCGCCTTGTAATTCAAAATGAGCTTTTTCGCGTGATCACGTCATTCAGTCAGATATTCTACATACGTCCGTCTGGAGGCAAGTTGCGAGTTATGTCAACTAAGAAGCAAACAAAGTAACGGTAAACCGCAAAGATTCCACAAATAACACGTCCCAAACACATGAAAAAAGAAACAATCGGAAACGAGTTTTCTTCTTCCTTCCTTAACGCCGCTATGAAGTGCACTTGTAGCAATAATTGCACTCGAACCCAATCAAATAATCATTTTCCCAGAACCACAACATTATATATCAGCACTCTACACGGTCTTTGCACGCATTCGATCCTTAATTTGCATACAGGAAGTAAATTCGTTCGAGTCGATTAATTTTGTTTATTTTTAACACAAAACAGGGCAAACAAGAAGTTACGGTATATTACTCGGGTCAAAGTGGCGCGCACAGAACCATTGCACAATGTTCTTTTAATGCGCGTGAATCACTAAATGACTTATCATATATATCGTAAGAATATGCATGGAAATCAGTTTGTAAAATCCAATGTTCTTTCAGAGTTCCTGTTCCTTTAAACACGATATACTTCCAATGTATCCATCAACCGCTCAGTTTGAGTCTCAGAATTCCCGCAATTTTTAATTCGCAACCGCTTGTTCATTAGGCAGCAGGGCACCGTAAAGACGGAATAACGGCAAAATGGCAACAGATCGAGGGAATTACGGCAAAAACGCGCAATAAGGGGGATCATCCACGCCAAAGTTAGGAAAATCAAGTACACACTTTTTGCTTGCAACACAAACAATGAGACTCAAATCGAAAAACTGGTAACGCGTCGCATTCTGATGGAATTCAAACGGTCGCGTACGAGATGCAGGAATTCTTCGCGTTTCACATTCCATTTAACTTTGCATGATGGCTCCCGCTCGTCCCATCTGCCTTGTTTTTCTCGAACCGAACCTCGCTGCTTGAAGATCTGAAGTAGACTCCTCCACGAAACGTACCATCTCATCCGATCCGTTATTTCGCAGTCTCAGTCGTCATTCCGTTTCGATTTCAATGGAAGGTTGCTTCCACTATTGATTTCCAATATTCGCAATTACGGTAAAATTCTGTTGCTAGTTCAGTTGGTAATCGAATTCCTGGTGTAGATTTAGATTTTCTGCGAAGAGCTTAGTGCACAATCTCCGTAACAATTTTAATAAGTATCAATTTGATTGGAAAAATCTTAGCATGCGAGAGAAATTGAAACACGTGCCGAGTAGCTCAGATGATTCACCACCACCTGTAATAAAAATTCGATCGATAAGCAAGAAGATGCATTAAAATTGAACAGTGTATACACAGTACAGCGTATACATGTAATGGCTTTGCTTTGCTTACATTTGTTATTATGTTATTATAATGCTGCGCAAACGAGACTGGCGATGATCAAAATTTCTTTCTCACATTGCTCTGTGTCTTTGACTGTGTGTATTACTCTTGAATTTGAAACGATAACAACGCTTGATTTGATTGATACCCGTTGAATTTGTTTTCATAACTTGTAGTTCGAGTAGTAGTGGGACTAGGAGAGTTGTAGGATTGTTCGAGATGATCAGACAATATCACACGGTGATAACATTCTCTAATATCAAACAGTTGAACGGAACGGAAACACTCTGGCATGTAAACAAGAACCAAGTGCAACTTTGTTCTTGCTTTACGTGTGAAAACGCTGTTTGATTTTTCTACTTTGCTGTAACCGTTGAAGATCAAGAAGACAATGCTTGAACACTTTGATTCATTTGATTTCGAGCCTTGCTAAAGGTCGGATGACAATTTCGATGTTCTTTGCTGTAAATAGCCGTTGAGAACGCAATACGATTCATTGGTGGTCTCGAGGATTAATGAAGCAAATGATTCTCGCTTTCGAATGAAACCGTTGCAGAACGTTTCGCACAAATGTGCAATTCAGATGAGCTGATCAATTTTTGAACAGACGAAACTCGTTGTCGGTGCATTAGGGGTGACTCGTCTTTATTGATTCAGATTCAGTTTCATGTGATTATTCGACCGAAGATTAAACTTTTCTTGGACTTTCCAAATCGGCGGCAATCACGGGCATAGTGCCCACGCCCACCACACTCATAGCACTTATCCTCCGGATTAAAAGGTTTGCCACGACTTCGTGACCCTCCACCAACTACCGTTCCTGGCTCGCCAGACGACACTTTTCATCCGGTTAAGTTGTTTCAACTTGGTCATCCGCTATGAAAACATTCTTATCAAACGATTCAAGGCTAACATCCTCTAAACTTTCAAAATTATTGAACAGACAAGGATTAGTCAAATCAGGAGTGGAAAAACTGTTCCGTTTTGAGTTGTAACGAGACAAACTCTCGCACGCTGGCTTTTTGAGCCATACCTACTCGATTACTACAGGGCAGCTAATTTTCTCGCGATCCCAAGGCGATGCGGATTGCGAAAAAGGAGCTGAAGGATCTTTCAGGGTACCATGGGTTGTCTTCGGCGTCGGAACAAAGAGTGACCAACAATAAAATAAAACAAAATTGACAGATGGACGGACTGACACGCGCGTTTTGAAAATGTATGCGGACGGACAAAACAGACGTGACTAATTATCTATCGGCGCAGGTCTTTCGCGTGGTATATCCCAACTTCTTTTCCCGATGGGTCCGCTATCAGGTAACGGTTAGGTCCCATTACCTTCTTTATGCGGCTTTTCAAGAATCGCCTGTCCAGCTTGGCGTTGTAATGCCCCGCAGCGTCACTTTGGCGGAAATTGCGCCGGAAAACTTCATCTCCTTCTTTGAAATTGGCAGATCGTGACCTGAGATTGTACTGCGCCTCATTTGCACGTCCCGCGGCCTTAATCTTCCGTCCGATTTGTTGGCGGAGGTCTCTTAAACGTTCGTGGGGCTCCAGCGCAACGACGGGGTCTCCCAAACACTTTAGTTGCCGTAATAGCCGGTATGATTTACCGTGGCAAATCATGTGCTGTCCAAAGGTGGCAAAGTAAGGGGCGACACCGGTGACGGAATGATACGAGGATCGCAGGGCGCATGTGATGGCGGACAATCGCCGATCCCAATCCTTTTGAGATGAGTGGACGTAGGAGCGGATCGCGGCCAATAGGGTGCGGTTCAACCGTTCGGAGGCGTTAGAATGAGGGGAGTATATGGGCGTCAGTTGGTGTTCAACGCCATACTGCTCGAGTAGGCCCTTAAACTGCCGAGATCGGAACGGTACTCCGTTGTCCGAGTACACACTCTCTGGAACCCCGAACACATGGAATACCCGGCTCTCTAGGAATTTCACGATGGATGGAGTTGTGAATTTACGAATAGGTTCCACCAGGGGGAATTTTGAGAGCTGGTCTAGAACGAGTATAGCTCCGATATTTCCCATGGATGACCGAGGATATGGACCGAGTAGATCGATGTATAGACGTTGGAATACGCGTTCTGGGACGTTGAGTTGAACAATAGGAGGTCGAAGAGGCTGGTTGGGCGCTTTGGTGCCTTTACAGGTCTCACAGGCGCTCACGTAGTCTTTGACCTGGGACGCCATTTTAGGCCAAAAGAAGTATTTCTTGAGTCGCCGTAACCTTCGACCGTAACCTCCGTGGGCACTTAAAGGATGGTCATGTGCGCGGAGGATCAGATGTTGTGTCATTTCCTCCGGTACCCAGAGTTTCCAGGACTCTTCTTCCTGCCATGGATCACCAGTGGCGTATTCATTTCGTCTATACACGCAGCCGTCTATTACTTTCAAATCAGGCAGCTGCGATTGTTGGTCACGATGGTTTGCCTCAACTCTTTGTAGCTGTCTGATTCGAAATGTGGGCTATCAAAATCTATTTCGATGGGGTCCTCGTCATTTATTGTCAATTCGGCTCCCTCTGGGGAAAACATCCGTGAAAGAGTGTCGGGTACGATGTTCTGGGTCCCTTTCCGATGTTTGGTGGAAACTTGAACCCTTGCAGTTTAAGAGCCCATCTTGCTAGGCGTCCATGCAAATCTGCCTGGTTCATCAACCATTGTAGCGAAGCGTGGTCCGTGATAATCTCGAATTGGTGGCCCTCGATATAAGCTCGGAATTTCTTCACAGCCATTACCGCTGCCAAACGTTCCTGCTCGGACACAGTATAGTTTCTTTGGGCCGAATTCAGCTTATTGGACATGAAGGAGATGGGAGCTTCCTCTCCCTCATCGGTCAATTGCACCAGCACGGCTCCTACTCCATGTTGACTTGCATCACAATGAATGGAGAAGGGCTTCGTGAAGTCGTGGCTGTGCAAGATCGGGGCTGATAAGAGGGCTTGTTTTAGCTCTTCAAATGTCTTTCGGCTGAGTTCGGTCCAAATAAACTTCCCTTTCCGCAGCATGTCTGACAGGGGCGCTGAAACTGTTGCATAGTTCCGAACAAACCTTCGGTACCAACTGCACACACCAAGGAAACGTCGTAGCTGCTTAACTGGTTTTGGTAAGGGCAACTCATCAATCGTACGAGTTTTGTCTGGATCCGTTTTGATAGTGCCATGTCCTATGACATGTCCTAGGTATCGGACTTCTTTCATGACAAACTTACTTTTCTGTACGTTGATGGTGAGTCCCGCCATACTGATGTGCAGGGCTACTTCTTGTAGAAGTAGGAGGTGTTGGTGGAACGTTTCCGTGATGAGTAACAGATCATCCACGTACACGAACACTTGGTGTTTCAGGTGAGGTGGAATGACCTTGTCTATCAGCCAAGTCATCGTTTGCGGCGCGTTACACAGGCCAAAGGGCATTGTGACGAACTGATATAATGGTCGTCCAGGCACTGTGAAGACGGTCTTATCCCTCGACCCCTCAACGAGTGGAATTTGCCAGAAAGCGTCTTTAAGGTCGAGACTGGTTATATAATTGGCTTTCGGCAGTCTCCCTAGTATTCCATCGATGAGTGGAAGAGGATACGCGTCCTTGATGGTGACCGCATTCACCTTATGGGCATCTAGACAAAGGCGGACTTTACCTGGCTTCACCACCAAGGTTACCGGTGATGACCAGGCACTTTGGGACTCCTCTATGACCCCCAACTCGAGCATCCTATCCAGCTCCGCATACAC
Source organism: Odontomyia ornata (assembly GCA_963969285.1). Taxonomy (NCBI): domain Eukaryota; kingdom Metazoa; phylum Arthropoda; class Insecta; order Diptera; family Stratiomyidae; genus Odontomyia; species Odontomyia ornata. The sequence goes on from OZ017739.1 coordinate 222,686,396, forward strand.
CAATTTCTCCATGGCCGGTGAGATGGCAAAGTGTCTCTGCTTAATCGGCTTACTGTCGCCAACGTCGATGGCGTGTGAGACTAGGGTGGTGCGGCCAAGGCCTTGGGTAGCGTAAGATGGAAAAGCAGCGATGGATGCTTCCAGGCGTTGCCGTTGGTTAGGCGTCAGTTCATGCCTATCGGGAATAGAAGTGAGTTCGTTGACATATCTGGTATTTAAAGACAAATCTGTGAATAAATCGGAGGCCAGTCCAAAGCGAAGGACGAAATCGACGCCAAGGTACACATTCTGAGTCAAAGACGGGATAAGGTAAAAAGTAATATCCTTCGTCTGACCCCTGAACGTCACAGGTGTGGTTAGTTTACCTCGTATAGGGTGTTTGGCATCATCAGCTGTACTGATTTCAGTGCGCCAGGGTTTAATCAAGGTCGGATATTCTTGGAGTACCTTCGAGCCAAAGCTTGAGGCAAGACAACTGATACTGGCACCCGTGTCGATCAATGCAAACACGGTTTCGCCCAGCACTTTAATTGGATGATAAGGTCTGATCTCATTCTCAGCAACCTCCGAGATGTTACAAGAGTTTAGGGTTTGACGGCAGGTGCGCACTCTCTTGCGGAAATTCCGCCAACGCCGGGTTGACCATTTTGTCTTGCGCGGGCGGGAAGTGACTTCTTCGGAAGCGAATATTCGCTCTCGAGCCACCCGATATTCCTGCAGTCGAACATGATAAGGTTTTGGAATGCGTATTTGAGGCTGCCGGGGTTTTTCTGGCAGTGACTGCGGTGGTCGCTTTAATATTGTCGTTGGCGAGGTCTCCGGAAGAGAGTGAACATCCGCAGTCATAGTGGTCATGGCTGGTGGGTTAACGTCAGGGTTATTGGGGTGAGCAGCTGGCTGGGGAACTACTGCGGGGGCTTCGAGTACCGCTGAGGTGGTAGTGTACTCGTTCGTCCATTTTTTGGAGTGGCACCATCTGGGTAGCCCGGAACACAGGTGTTTGACTCCGTGTTTTCTTCCAGATCTAGGTTGTTACAATTTAGTGCCACTTCTGCGATTTCACGTCGCGGACCCGTCCTCGCATGCAGGTAGGGCCGTTCTTGGAGGTCTTCTTCAAGCCTCTCCAATCGACTCACGAACCTCACCAGTGATTCCATGTTCTGCGGGTCCGATTTACGACATGGCAACGAAGTTCCGGCTTTAGATTGCGTTTTAAGACCCGCAGCAGTTGGCTGGAAGACATCGGCTCTGACAACTGGTCATTCAGCCGAAGGATATCGGCTCGGTATTGATGAATAGGCTCGTCCGGATGCTGGCATCTGGCATGGATCTTGTCCAGGACCAATTCGTCCATATCTATCGTAGGGTACTCCATGCAGAGTACCTCCTTCAACCGGGACCAGCGTATTGATGGTGGGGCCGAATGTATTCGCCAATATGACTCAAGTGCTGCTCCCCTAAGCAGCATTGGCAAATATCCTGCCAGCACCGTGTAGTCGCTAGCCAACATCTCTCCGGCTAAGGACTCCACGCGACCAATGAAAACTTCCACGTTCAGGTCGTTTGGCTCCCCGCTAAAATGAAGATTCCAACCCTGTACAATGCTGGGGATCTGATTCGGCTTCAGCATATAGGGTTGTTCCTGCGGAGCCACTGGACCTAGAGTCGGTGGTGGTATTTGGTTGAGTCGTGGCGGAAGATCCCAGGAGTTCCAAGGCTGATATCGAGATGGTGGATCCGGATCCTCAGACGGATAGTAGTCAGTTCTCCGAATCTTGGTTGGCTGGTTTGTGGTTGGTTCCTGAGGACGTCGTGCCAATCTGTGTCGTTGTAGGGCTGTCTCGGTCTCTTTGCAGCGTCGTATGAAGGAGTATATCCGTTCCACTTCTGTGTAACAATCACCACAGATTTGATCCGGTGGGCCATCTTCAAGAGTGATATTAATCTTGATTTACTCCTTCAGAACGTCGACAACAGCAATCCTCCTCACTTCGTCAACCAAACTATCACCCAGCGGATACATTTCTTCGCTGCTCTGTAGGCAAAGTCTACATGCGTTTAGAAAATCCATTATATTATCCTAAAAACATGTTGACGCTAATAAATAGAATAGTAAAAATGCTAGACGATGCTATCAATAAATTGACTGACTATTAGAAGGATGAAACAATTACAAGTGGCCGAAAGTGGCGAACTATAAAAACTCCTCCGAAAAAAAATGTATGGCAAAAGTTTTCAAAAAGTTTTAAAGTTATCAAAAAAAATAATCGGTCGTTCCTTTCTGTCCTTCTTCCCAAGTATGGACACAAATGGGTTCAGAAGTGCTCCCTCATCCGCAAGTTTTTACAAGTTACAACTTGTCAGCCAAGGGTTGAATTCTGATCCACAAGCAGCGCGTGTCTTGTCATGGATAGTCATGGATTAGCTAATCAGCCAATCACATGAAATCAAAATCCATGCAATGTAAGACACTCAGGCACCGCTGGTTTGGGGAGCGGATCAGAATCCTCTGCAAAATGGATGTTGAGATAATAACCTCCGAATACAAATAGGGACTCTAATATCATTTGGCCTTACTAGTTATACAATGGTGGTAAACCACCAAAGTATAATTCAAAAGCAGGACCAAACGATATTGATGTCCAAAGACAACACACGTTCGGAAGTTACTAGACTTGCTGGGGCACGATTAGTGCAAAAACCCTCGGGAGTTACCTACCCGCCAATAATCTTGACACCTTGTGGGGACACCCAGAGACGATGGACTGTCTCGTGCTCACGACTGATGATACAGCCGGGCATTTCGGAGCCCCACGTTGGGCGTCATTTGTAGTGAATATAGAAGTTCCAAAAGTCCGTAAAGGACTGCAGCGATGTTCTGCTGCCTCGGCAGAAGAAGATGAAAATATCTGCCGAGAATGCCCTCGTCTGGGGACGCGTGAATGCGCTGGCAGGCTAGCATTGCGGTGTCGTGGGGCGGGTTCATTTCCCCAGCACGAGGACCCACTACAAAAAATTTCGCACACACGAATTTTTCCTGGTCAAGCTAACACGGGGCGACCGAAGTCGCAAAAAGTGTAGGTAACTACACCGAGAGAAAAATTACTTGTTCCGAGAACAAGTGGAACCTGAAAAAAAGGGCGGACTTGGGGTAACCTCGTCGTTACGCGACGAAGCTCATGGCCCACAAATGAAAGAAGGGCTACCGGGTGGTGATGGAGCCCCTTTGCACCCACCCAACCGGAATTAAATCCATATTTTGTTGCAGTGGCCAGGTATTCCTCTTCTGAGTGGAAAACTCATACAAATTGACTTGTATAAACTTTCCAATCAGAAGGGGAGTACCCCGGTGACCAATTTATGCCATAGAATTATGCAATTTGCTTGCATAACCCTATGCCATAAATAGGCACTTTGCTTGGGCCATTCAACCCGCGATGTCACCTGAAACAAAGAAAAAAAGGATTAAATTGTACCCGGTGGCTGACTCATGTTTTTAGGGGGCAGCCTGCCACCGTACCGGGTCCTATACCCGGTCAGAGTTATCGGAAAGGAAAGACCGATTTCATTTGCAAGTTACAAATTCATTTGTATTTTTATTCACGCAATAATTTCAAGATTGAAGATCGATACAAAAATTCTCAATCACAAGCAATATCAAGTTTGAATTCGATCGTAATGATTTACAAACTACTAATAAATCTAACCTTCTTCTGTTACTATTTAAACATCGATGTAAAGAATTAAAGGGCAACAAGGGAACAGAAGTGTGATTCTATTAATGTCGATGTAAGAGATTCATTTCCTTTATTCATAAAGTATGTCACACCCCGTCCCTATGAATTTTTGTTTTGTTTCCAAAGCCCATTATTGTATGTAGAGGTAAAGTAAAGTGCATATAAGATTTGAAATATGTATAAAAACATTACATGTATATAAAAAATTTGAAACGTCTGTCAAAAAATTTTAAATCATTCAAAAGAATACTTACCCAGCCTTTACGACGACGAGCGCTCGTTGACGAGGTGGGGTGCGTAAGTCCTGGCTTTCAAACTGAACATTTACAGATATATTAATTAAGTACTGGGCTTGGGACACTCACAAAAAATTATGATAATCCTCTACGTTACAATTATTGGCAGAGCAAGTTAAATCAGAATCGCCAGATACGGTCACTAAATAATTATCAGCATATGTTGCTAACGAAACAGCCTTGACATCAAAATATTCCGTGAAGTCGATTTTCGCAAGTAACGGTCCACACAACACAATAAAATATGCCAAGTCAGCGAGAATTTTTCCCATTGAATCGATGTTCCAATTACCAGAATAACATTAATCACAGCGCGACAAAATGACACAATGACTCGCCTTGTAATTCAAAATGAGCTTTTTCGCGTGATCACTTCATTCAGTCAGATATTCTACATACGTCCGTCTGGAGGCAAGTTGCGAGTTATGTCAACTAAGAAGCAAGCAAAGTAACGGTAAACCGCAAAGATTCCACAAATAACACGTCCCAAACACATGAAAAAAGAAACAATCGGAAACGAGTTTTCTTCTTCCTTCCTTAACGCCGCTATGAAGTGCACTTGTAGCAATAATTGCACTCGAACCCAATCAAATAATCATTTTCCCAGAACCACAACATTATATATCAGCACTCTACACGGTCTTTGCACGCATTCGATCCTTAATTTGCATACAGGAAGTAAATTCGTTCGAGTCGATTAATTTTGTTTATTTTTAACACAAAACAGGGCAAACAAGAAGTTACGGTATATTACTCGGGTCAAAGTGGCGCGCACAGAACCATTGCACAAGGTTCTTTTAATGCGCGTGAATCACTAAATGACTTATCATATATATCGTAAGAATATGCATGGAAATCAGTTTGTAAAATCCAATGTTCTTTCAGAGTTCCTGTTCCTTTAAACACGATATACTTCCAATGTATCCATCAACCGCTCAGTTTGAGTCTCAGAATTCTCGCAATTTTTCATAGCAACCGCGTGTTCATTAGGCAGCAGGGCACCGTAAAGACGGAATAACGGCAAAATGGCAACAGATCGAGGGAATTACGGCAAAAACGCGCAATAAGGGGGATCATCCACGCCAAAGTTAGGAAAATCAAGTACACACTTTTTGCTTGCAACACAAACAATGGGACTCAAATCGAAAAACTGGTAACGCATCGCATTCTGATGGAATTCAAACGGTCGCGTACGAGATGCAGGAATTCTTCGCGTTTCACATTCCATTTAACTTTGCATGATGGCTCCCGCTCGTCCCATCTGCCTTGTTTTTCTCGAACCGAACCTCGCTGCTTGACGATCTAAAGTAGACTCCTCCACGAAACGTACCATCTCATCCGATCCGTTATTTCGCAGTCTCAGTCGTCATTCCGTTTCGATTTCAATGGAAGGTTGCTTCCACTATTGATTTCCAATATTCGCAATTACGGTAAAATTCTGTTGCTAGTTCAGTTGGTAATCGAATTCCTGGTGTAGATTTAGATTTTTTGCGAAGAGCTTAGTGCACAATCTCCGTAACAATTTTAATAAGTATCAATTTGATTGGAAAAATCTTAGCATGCGAGTGAAATTGAAACACGTGCCGAGTAGCTCAGATGATTCACCACCACCTGTAATAAAAATTTGATCGATAAGCAAGAAGATGCATTAAAATTGAACAGTGTATACACAGTACAGCGTATACATGTAATGGTTTGTGTTGCGGGTCGGCTTTGCTTTGCTTACATTTGTTATTATGTTATTATAATGCTGCGCGAACGAGACTGGCGATGATCAAAATTTCTTTCTCACATTGCTCTGTGTCTTTGACTGTGTGTATTACTCTTGAATTTGAAACGATAACAACGCTTGATTTGATTGATACCCGTTGAATTTGTTTTCATAACTTGTAGTTCGAGTAGTAGTGGGACTCGGAGAGTTGTAGGATTGTTCGAGATGATCAGACAATATCACACGGTGATAACATTCTCTAATATCAAACAGTTGAACGGAACGGAAACACTCTGGCATGTAAACAAGAACCAAGTGCAACTTTGTTCTTGCTTTACGTGTGAAAACGCTGTTTGATTTTTCTACTTTGCTGTAACCGTTGAAGATCAAGAAGACAATGCTTGAACACTTTGATTCATTTGATTTCGAGCCTTGCTAAAGGTCGGATGACAATTTCGATGTTCTTTGCTGTAAATAACCGTTGAGAACGCAATACGATTCATTGGTGGTCTCGAGGATTAATGAAGCAAATGATTCTCGCTTTCGAATGAAACCGTTGCCGAACGTTTCGCACAAATGTGCAATTCAGATGAGCTGATCAATTTTTGAACAGACGAAACTCGTTGTCGGTGCATTAGGGGTGACTCGTCTTTATTGATTCAGATTCAGTTTCATGTGATTATTCGACCAAAGATTAAACTTTTCTTGGACTTTCCAAATCGGCGGCAATCACGGGCATAGTGCCCACGCCCACCACACTCATAGAACTTATCCTCCGGATTAAAAGGTTTGCCACGACTTCGCAATCCTCCACGTCGGCCACGTCCTCGATCTTCACGATCGCCGCCGTTACCTCCATGCTTGCCATATTTTCCTGTCGACAATTCTACACGTGCCCCCGACCGTAAACTGTTCGACCATCTAATGCACGTACAGCATCTGCTGCATCGCGAGAATCCTCGAACTCAACAAATGCAATTCCTGGTAGATTCCTTGCCACTCAAACACTTCTCAGCGCTCCGTACGCACCGAAAACATACTCAATGTCATTCTTCTTCGCAGTATTTCCCAAATCACCATCATAGACCTTGCGGTCACTTGGATACCGTGACATCCTTTTAGACATTTTGAATTTCGATAAGCGAATGCCAGTTAGGTCTAAAAAGTCTTGTAAAAACTCCCAAGATAATTACCAACTACCATTCCCGGCTCGCCAGACGACACTTTTCATCCGGTTAAGTTGTTTCAACTTGGTCATCCGCGATGAAAACATTCGAATCAAACGATTCAAGGCTAACATCCTCTAAACTTTCAAAATTATCGAACAGGCAAGGATTAGTCAAATCAGGAGTGGAAAAACTGTTCCGTTTTGAGTTGTAACGAGACAAACTCGCACGCTGGCTTTTTGAGCCATACCTACTCGATTACTACAAAGGATTGCGGGATCGGATTTGCTGGAGGTGAAATGCTGGAATGGATGATGGAATTTGGGCATTTATTATTTGGTTTTGCGAAGAAGAGGGAGTTTTTCGGTTTTTGGTGGAGTGATTTGTTGATGGATGGTTGGTCGAGTGTTCTTGAAGAGGAGTTAAAGTTCTATGGCAATGTCAGGGAAAAAGTTTTAAGATAAATTCGGGGAAAAAAGGTCTTCACCTTGAGAAGGAAGATTAGGTGACGACAAGACGAAAGTGGAACAGTGGAATTTGGTGATAAGAGTTTGTAATTTGGGTTTCGGGGATAAAGTTTTTATGAAGAAATGTTCGAAGTGGACGATTTAAATTTCAAATTGGGATGCATAATTATATAGTAAATCGACAGTTTCGTGAAGCGATTGCGTCGACGTTAATAAACAAATAAATAAAATCTGTTAATAAAAGGCTGAATTGAAGTAAACACCAAAACGTATGACAGTTTTTAGTGCAGAGACATAAATGTACAGTGCCTGAAGATAAAAGTGGAATAAAGTAAAAGTTGATGCAATAGTATAAACTTGAGTCAAGCCAGTGTCGGAGATCATAAATTGAGGAAAAATAACAAACAAAATAAAAACAAACACAGAAGATTAGTGGTAGCTCGTTCATGCATTCATTGGAACTTGTAATTAATTATAATTTACTTAATATTTCTCATTTCCCCCCCCCCCCCCCCCCCCTTTTTAGTTGCAACATTAAAAGTGTGAGTAAATATTTTTAATCTTTTCACGCCTTCCAATTTGATTTAATCTGTAGTTAAAGTTTTTTGATATGCAATTTGATTTTTTTTGCTTGTGTAGTATTAGGTTTTAGTGTGTATTACTAGCTTTAAGACAATGAATTCAAATAGCTCTAAGTTCCTAGCGACCTTTTATAAAGTGTATGAATATATGTATGTATGTGTGCCTAAATGAATAAAGAGCACTCGTTGTTAGCATTCAGAACGAACGGACATGTTTTAATTCTACGCTCTAGTTGCCGCTAAGGTTTACCACTAAAGTTTCAGAAGTGGGATAGTGATATATAGAAAATATCAAAGTTAATCCACGTGTCTACGATTGACTCGAGTGCCGATGAGCTCAAAACGTGCGTTACGGAGTGCGCTTAGCGAACGCGGTCTTTCAATGTCAGGAAAAACGCAGACTCTTCGAAAACGTTTAGAAAAGTCTGAACTTGAAAATTATTTGCATGTGACGCCGAAGAGTTCACGAATCAGGAATTCGTCATATGTCAAAGCACAAGCGAATATAGAAATCGAAGCAATGCCAACAGCGACGCCATCACATCACAAACTGCACTACGCAACCAAATGACTTCAAATCTTAACGCGCATTTTATGACGCCGCGTATGGATTATCAAGCGATAAGTGGATTCAACGTGTAGATGCAATCCAATCATTGTACGGGATCGACGACCGCTTGCTGCTATTCGCAATCTCATCCAAGTTGCGAGGCAACGCACGAATTTGGTTAGAAAGTCAACAATTGTACGAAACATGGGAAACTTTTCAATCCGCATTATTAGAATACTTCCCAGTTAAATATAATAATGGTGACATTCATCACGAACTGTGGAAAAGCCTAAGAAGGAAAGATCAAAGTGGTGAACAATTCTTTCATATGATGTGCGCACTTGCCGCGAAAGGTGATGTGGATGAAGTAGCGCTGATCAAGTACATCACACGTGGAATGAACGACGAAAAGTTTTTGACATCACTATTGACAACTCCAGTGCAAACAAAGAAGGAGCTGCTGGATAAGATTCGGTGGTACGACTCTATGAAAGTAGACGCTCAAACAAAGCCTGAAGGAAGATCACGAGACGAAGATCGAAAGTCAAACATACGGTGTTTTAATTGTAACCAGCCCGGACACATTTCAATTAACTGTCCCCGAGACCAAAGGCGTCCACGATGTTCAACGTGCCGTAAAACTTCTCATCCTAGTGACAGATGTCCTGAACAACGTTCAACAAATAACATGAATGTGCATGTTACGGAAAATAAATTTGTAGTAAAAATTCACTTTAAACTTGATGTACCGCAAGCTATTCATTCCAAAGCATTATTTGACACGGGCAGCGCGGTTAATTTGTTAAAACTATCGAAAGTCCCTTGCGAAATTAATAAAAATGACATACCTACAGGTGTTTGTGGAGTGAATGGTTCGCGAGTTGAAATATTAGGAAGCGTTGATATATTAACAGAAATATGTGGAATTGTAACTAAAGTTTTCTATTTTGTAGTGCCTGATGGTACGATGACCTTCGACGCTATTCTGGGGAGACCGTTCATCCAGCGAGAGGATTTAGATATAGACCTAAATGGAAGCAGGCCGCTAGTCAAGGTAATTGAAAACGAAATTTTAAAGATCGAATGCGATCGCTACACGGAACCGGAAGGTCAATGTTTGGAAACGGAGAATACTAATCTTGATCTTTGCTCAAAACGTAGGTTAAACGAACTCTATTCTAAATACCTTAACGCGCCGCGTAATATTAACCCAAAAATAGATTACGAAATGAATATTAATCTTTCCGAATATAAAGAAATTCATTTTTCACCGAAACGTTTATCATTCGCGGAAAAAAAAGGAGGTTGAAGAAATAATAGCCGATTTATTGAATAAGGGTGTTATTAAAGAAAGTTGTTCGCCTTTTGCAAGTCGTATTGTCTTAGTTAAAAAGAAAAGCGGCAAAACGCGACTATGTGTCGATTACCGCGAACTTAACAAAATAACTGTTAAAGACCGATGATATCATCGTTTATATGGACGATGTACTGATTGCTACCGAGTCTTTAGAAGAACACTTTCAATCGTTATCCGATGTATTCCGTGTTATGACTGAGAATCTTTTAGAACTTCAAATTAAAAAGTGCGAATTTTTTAGGACTAAAATTGAGTTTTTAGGATATAATATTGATGCAAATGGCATATCCCCAAGTGATACGCGCATTCGGGCGATAAGAGACTATCCGATTCCAAAGAACCTAAGGTCTCTTCAAAGATTTTTAGGGCTGGCAAGCTATTTTCGAAAATTCGTGGAATCATTCGCGATTAAGGCTAAGCCATTATACGATGTATTGAAAAGCGATATTTTCCAATTCACGAAAACAGAACTCGACTCATTTGAGGTTTTGAAGGATTGTTTGGTATCGAATCCAGTTTTGGCAATTTATAACCCAACGTCTCGTACTGAGTTGCATACGGATGCAAGTAAGGATGGTTTTGGTGCCATCTTATTGCAAGAGCAGCCCGATGGAAAACTACACCCAATCTTTTTCTTTAGTAAACGAACTAATGCAGCTGAACAACGTCAGCATTCATATGTTTTGGAGACGCTCGCCATTGTGTACGCTCTAGAACGTTTTCGAGTATATTTGCATGGCATTCAATTCACTATTGTAACGGACTGCAATGAATTAAAATTGACATTAGACAAAAAGGACATCAGTCCTAAAATTAGCAGATGGGTACTTTTATTCCAAAATTATGATTTTAATGTAGTCCACCGCTCTTCCGGCCTCATGCAGCATGTGGATGCCCTAAGCCATGTATATAGTCCTTTGGCCGAGCTCGATTGTAACTTGGTTGAGGATCATTCATTTGTTCAAGCGTTGAAGATTCACCAGTCAGCCGATGAGGGAATCTCTGAAATAAAACGCAATTTGACAGGTAATGAAAATTCAACGTACACTTTGCAAGACGGTTTATTATTTCGGAAAAGTGGACGACGATTGTTATTTTACGTTCCTTCAGATTTTATTGAGCCTGTCATACGAACATGTCACGATGACCTAGGACATGTTGGCATAAACAAAGCAATTGAGGTTTTGAAACGTACGTACTACTTTCCCGGAATGAACGAGAAAGTGGCGAAACATATCAAAAACTGTTTGAAATGTATTGTGTATTCTGGAAAACACGGGAAACCAGAAGGTTTCATGCACAATATCGATAAAGGAAATTTACCTTTTGACACTATTCACATTGATCATTTTGGTCCACTAGAGCCTACAAAAAGTAAAAACAGATACATCCTTCTAATAACTGATGCGTTCACACGTTTTACTCGAATGTTACAGACGAAAACCACTAATACGGCTGAGGTTATCAAACACCTACGTTATTATTTTCAAATATATAGCAGACCCAGAAGATTGATATCAGATAGAGGAACGTGTACAACATCCCATGCTTTTGCTGAGTTTATTAACGAAAACAGTATTGAGCATGTTCTCAATGCGACAGCAAGCCCCCAATCAAACGGCCAAGTTGAATGACTTAATAGAACCCTACGACATATGATGGCGAAATTGGTAGGAGAAAACCACCCATGAAATAAAATACTACCCGATTGTGAATTCGTTTTTAACAATACGATTAACCGCAGTATTAATGAAACGCCCAGCAAAATGCTCTTTGGTGTTAATCAGAGAGGCAAATTCATTGACGGTTTACGCGAATTTTTACAAAATCTCGATAATGATCACCATGATTTAAATGAAATCCGTAATAATGCAGTTAAAATAAATAAAGAAACGCAAGAGAAGAATAAGACAGCTTATGATTCTAAACGCCGCGCCGCGAAAATATATAATGAGGGAGATTACGTTATGATCGAAAACAGAATTACTGAGACCGGAATTAATCGTAAACTTCTTCCTAAATGCAAAGGACCGTATTTAGTAAAGCGCAGGCTTGACAGAGATAGATATGTCATAACCGATGTTCCAGGATTCAGATTAACACAAAAACCTTTCGAGTCCGTGTTCGACCATTCGAAAATCAAACCCTGGATGACGTTCCCTTCTGGATAGCCACTCGAGGTCGAGTGTGGTGTCAGGATGGACGAGCTGTAGTATTAGGTTTTAGTGTGTATTACTAGCTTTAAGACAATGAATTCAAATAGCTCTAAGTTCCTAGCGACCTTTTATAAAGTGTATGAATATATGTATGTATGTGTGCCTAAATGAATAAAGAGCACTCGTTGTTAGCATTCAAAACGAACGGATATGTTTTAATTCTACGCTCTAGTTGCCGCTAAGGTTTACCACTAAACTTGCTGGATCAAATATTTGAGTAAACATATTAAGATCGCTTTTAATTAGGACAGGGGGTCACTGTATTTACTGAATTTGTTTGATTAGTATGCTGTGCTAATTTTTCTTCATAGTTTGCAAGTTGAATTTTTGGAATTAAGTGTTTAAACGGAGTAAAGTATATAAAATGTTCTAATTAATAATAATTTTTCATTTCTCAGAATGACCTCCTCCTCTCCCTTCCGTCTCCCTTTGTGTGAGGTTTTACATGTTGGGTGGCTCAGCACGAGCAGAGGGAAGTGCCACGACTTGACTGAGCGCTAGCCGGCCTCAGTATGCCACCCCGGGCTACACACCCATCTTCGATTACGCTACCCAGATGCTACTGCTTAATGTCTGCAACTGCGGTGACTTCCGTGGTTGCAACATATGGTGCCCAAAAACGGTTTTTTAATGGTTATTGCCTGATTTTGATTGTTTTTCATTCTAGTTTAAATTTTTCAATTTTAGATTTGTTGGGCTTGAGTACCTGGAAAGCCTGACTTGAATAGTGGTCTGTGCATTTCAGGGAAATATTTTTTTTTGTTGTTTTAGTCATGATGATATTAGTTGTGCTTCAAATAATGGATTTATGGTTTTACTAGCTTTTTATTGATGGTTTTTGAGCTTAGTTTTGTTTTTCGATGTTTTGCTAATCAATTTTTGATCACGGGGCTCGCCGCAGTTGCAGTGGCGCCCACCGTGCTGAAATGTATGTCTATCAGTCCTCACCGGCTATGATAGTGGTCATGCTGCAATAGTGTGGGTGTTGGTCGGGATTATCCGAATCTCAAGACGTTGGCTATATCTCCCTGCACAGGATAGTGGGACTTAGTTCCAACTTGTGGAATTAGCCAGCGCTTTCGGCCCTCCCGGCGTCTTCCTGATATTAGCGTTCAGACTTGTGCGGCTCCGTTGAGTTTCATAATGGTCTCGTAGTCAGCCCTTTAGGTGACATTTTGAGCGGAGTTCACCTTCAGATCTCCTCACTGAGTCAGGTACTATTGCAGGTTGTCTGCTTTGTGCCTCGTAAAATTTTAAGCTCCATCCCATTTGATTATCCTTTCTTTTCCTTTTCCTCCTAGGGAGATCATTTTGAGAAATGATTAGTGATGAATTTTCAGTAGTTTCTTTCTTTTTGCATTCACTACACATAAGCCACTGTACTAAAGTATTCAAGTCTTATCATCAGTTCATTTAACGATAGTGATTATTTTATTGTTTATCTTTTGGAATTTAATTTAGGTTCAGTTGATTAGATTCTCATTTCGAAGCTAGGGTATTTAGTTTTGAGTAACATTTAGGTAGCTTAGATTGTGGTTATTAAGCCTAGTCTATAATTATTGGGTTCATTTTTAGATAATCTAGCCATTTAGTACATTTATTGTTGATTTAAAGGTTTTAATTTGGGTTTTGATTTCGATTAGTTTTAGTTTGTTAGATTGTAGTTTTGTTTTGATAAGTTATTGGGTATTTAGGATAATTCATTTTATAGTTGTTTTTAACTTTGATTAAGTTTTAGTGAGTTTGAGTTTTGTAAATTGAGTTTAGTTTGGGGTAGTGAGTTAGTTTTTGGTTCAGTTTGGGTCAGAAGGGTTGAGTAGAATTTCTATGTACGATAGTTTTATTGATATTTATTTTAGGAAATTCTAATTAATTTTTACTTCAGCATAAGTTAATTTTAAATATATTTATTTATTTGTTGGTTTGTCTGTCTGCTTTTCAATTTCTAATTCATTTTTATTGAAACGTTTGTTTGTCCGTCTGTGATTTATTTAATTATTTATTTTATTCAAATTGTCAGTGCAGTCCGTCTGCTATTTATTGATTTCTCTGATTTTGTCAGTGTGTCCGTCCGTTAATTGTTAATTAATTCATTGATTTTACAGTTTGTTTATCCAGTATTTATAATATTAATTTTCAATTATGGCATCGCATAACGCTATTTATTGATTTCCTTGAATTTGTCGGTGTGTCCGTCCGTTAATTGTTAATTAATTTATAGATTATACAGTTTGTTTATCCAGTTCCTTTCTCGAGCCACTACCTTAGCAAGGAACTATAATATTCACTTGGATGAACTAGCATCTAGCCTACGTATTCTAGTGAAAGGACCAGCAGAAGAATGGTACTGGTTATTTCGGCAGCTCAACCCCAATTTTACGTGGCCTGATTTGGAAGCTGCATTGAACGAGCGTTATGGATCTCATTGGACTGACGTAGATGTGCGGCGAGCAATCGATGCGCGTTTCTAGAAGCCAGATGAGTCTTTCCGTTAGTTTCATGGTTCCATAATGGAGATGGCTTTGCATCTTAAAAATCAGTTATCCGATTTTGACATGCGGACCATCTTATTGCAGAGCATGAATGAACGAATGAGGAACCATTTGGCAGGCTTGGAATTTGCATCGGTAACAGAGTTGGTTCAACACTGCACTAGAGTTGAAGCTGTGTGGTATCCCTCCGGTAGATGTATGGATGACCATCGTAGTAGGCATCCTCCCAACATTGACGCTTTTGATATTTTGGAGAATGCCCGTTGTGATCCTCAAGCAAAATCTGCTGCAAGATGTCATGCATGCTTTCAGAGTCAGCCTCCAATTGAGATCCCTTCTTTTTTCCAGGAATACCATAGCACAATGAATAACCAGATATCAGACCAGTGTCCATCCACAAGTTTCTTCACTTTGCCTCATATGCCCGATTTACCACCATTTTCTAGCAATGTAATCGCTCCAGGCAGATTACCGGACTACATCAAATGTAATGGAAAGGCGGGCGTTGATCGTGAATCACCCGCTAGTTTTAGAGCACGATCTTTTCGGGATCGCTTCCGGAGATATCTCCTTGCAGGCGGCTCTTGAAGCGTGCCTGCGTGGAGTCAATTGTTGCAACTCCCGGCAACAATAGGCCCTACGTAGAGATTTCCGGCAAGGGTCACAAATTGATGGGCTTGCTTGATAGCGGAGCCAGTGTTAGTACCTCGGAGCCGGAGCCTTGGACCTGCTGCCGGATTTGGGTTTGCATATGCATACCATGCATGCTCACGTTCAGACTGCATCAGGGCACAAGGATCCAGTTCTGGGATACGTCACCACATTGGTGCGATTTAACAACAACACCAAACTGATGAGATTCCTAGTTGTTCCTTCCTTGACACACGCAGTGTATCTTGGAATTGACTTCTGGGATCTCTTCAGAATCACGCCAATCCAGGTTAATGCTATCGAAGCAGCCTCGGAGCCTACGAGCCCTGAATTCCATCTGTTGTCTCCAAAAGATCAGCTACGACTGGACCTCGTCAAACAACAGTTTCCGTCGTATAATGAGAAACACTTGGGTAGGTCCCGTCTCGTATCTCATCACATCGACACTGGTTCTGCTCGACCCATTAAGCAGTGGCATTATGTTGTCTCGTCAGTTATACAGAAACTGTTGTATGATGAACTCGATCGTATGTTGTCTTTGGGGGTAATAGAGGAAAGTCAGAGTTCGTGGAGTTCTCCTGTGACCCTTGTCAGAAAACTCGGCAAGGTGCGTTTATATCTTGACGCTAGACGCCTCAACGAGGTTACCGTTAAGGATGCCTATCCATTGCCACTGATTGAAGGTCTTTTGGCACGGTTGCAGAGTACCAGGTTCATTACCAGCTTGGGCGTAAAGGATGCCTTTTGGTGAATACCGTTGGATGAGGCAAGTAAGGAGAAAACGGCCTTTACTGTCCCTGGTAGGCCCTTGTACCATTTCAAGGTCATGCCGTTCGGTTTATGTAATGCTCCCCAAACGATGTGTCTGTTGATGCATAAGGTAATACCGCATGAACTGCAGGATAAGGTATTTGTTTACCTAGATGACCTGATTGTTACAATTTCAACATTTGATGAGCACTTGGAGCTCCTGAGTACTGTTGCAAAACTGCTCAGAGACACAAACTTGACCATCAATGTTGAAAAGAGCAAGTTTGTCAAGAAGAAGATCAAATATCTTAACTCTGTAGTGGGTGATGGTATCCTGCGCACCGACCCGGAGAAGGTTTCAGGTATAGTCTCCTATCCTGAGCCCCGAACGGCCAAAGGCGTGAGGCGGTTCATGGGCATAGCAGGATGGTACAGGCGTTTTATTCCAAACTTCGCCTCGGTTACGGCTCCTCTAACGGATTTGTTTAAGGGCAAACGTGCCTTCAAGTGGTCTGCTTCCGCCAATAGTGCCTCCAATCAAGTGAAGCAATAGTTGATTTCTGCTCCAGTGCTGGCCAACCCCGACTTTACTAAGCACTTCTATACCCAGTGTGACGCAAGTACAGTGGGTATTGGAAGTGTTTTGTTCCAGAAAGACAATGAGGGTGGAGAGCATCCAATCGCATATATGTCTATGAAGCTCAACGCTGCGCAACGTAACTACAGCATGACAGAATTGGAATCCTCAGCTGCGGTGCAGAGCGTAAAGCGATTCAGGGCATATATCGAAGGATTGCCCTTCACCATCATAACCTACCATGCCAGTCTTAAATGGCTGATGCAACAGTCGGACGTTTCTGGTCGATTGGCTCGCTGAAGTCTGAAATCGCAAGTGTTCAATTTTCAAATTGAACACCGGAAAGGTGCCCTTTACGTTTTTCCCGGCGCATTGTCGAGAACATGCTTGAAGGGCGAGCGGGTGAACTCGATCATTCCATGTCTCCCGGAGCACGAGCACATTGGTGGTTCAATCCCGGAGTCTGCGTTTCAGGAGCCTGAGTATGAGCATCTCAAGGAGCAAATCTTGAAGCAACCCGATCAGTTTCAGAATTTGCACCTTGCAGATGGTCGAATATATATTAGTACTGGTTTTCTTGTAACGTTGACTACTGATATTCCCAGAACAAAACTATGGGTTCCTGAGGGTCAACAACGGGCTCTCATAGTACGAGCTCATGATAATCCTCGGGGCTCTCATTGTGGAATTCGCAAAATAACTGAAGTGTTGCAAAGGTATTATTATTGGCCTCGTTTGCGTCAAGATGTGATTCAGCACGTCATGAATTGCTTGATATGCAAACAGGTCAAACCGTCGAATTCCACAATGAGGCCCCCCTATCGTAGACTTCATGGGCCCATACCCTCGTTCAAGATCTGGGAATACCCAATTGTTCGTGGTCCTGGATCACTACACAAAGTTCGTATGGCTCAAGCCCATGACGAAAGCCACTGCGGAGTCAGTCGTGCGATATTTGGAGCGCGAAATGTTTTTGACTTTTTGAGTTCCTGAATGGCTACACTCTGACAATGGTGTACAGTTCGCCTCCAAGGTATTCGGCAAGCTTATGAATGAATATGGAGTGCAGCGTTGCTTCACCCCATATCATTCACCACAGGCGAATGCCTAAAATGGCTCTGATGGCCTACAGTCGACACTGAACGCCATCAGAGCCTACATAGGATCTGATCATGGCAAGTGGGACGAGAATCTTCCAGCCTCATGTTTTGCCTTCCGCAAGGTGATTCATGAGTCCACGGGATATTCGCCCTACTTTCTCATGTTCGGGTATCACCCTATCCAACATGGCTCTGAGTAGGCCCTCCTCAGAAGCCTTAATGCCTTTGAGGATGGTGAGGTACAGCTAAGTGCTAACAGTGTTCGACTGCGAGCTGTACAGGACCAAGTCAGATGTAAATTGCAAGAAGCCTACCAAAAGGGAGCTCAACGCTACAACCTTCTTGTTCGTCCTCGTGAGCTACTCCAGGGTCAGAAGGCTTTCGTGCGTGATTTCACTGTGAGCAATGCCGCAGAATGCTTTGCTGTCAAATTTGCTCCATGATTCACTCCTGCAGTGGTCCGTTGCCAAGTGGCATACGAGCTTGAGGATTAATCCGGTAAGCTGCTTGGGAACGATTCATAACTACCCCTGCCGACATTCTTTGTTTGCCCCGCTGAATGAGACACTCAGGGTCTGGGTCGTCCCCACGATTGTTGCGAGTTCTGGCGTACCAACTTCCTTCCATTCGCAAATTCAAATTGCTGCCGTAACATCTCCACCTTCCTTTGGGCATTTATACCTTTTCCCCTGTTATTTATTTAATTTTATTAAAATTTTACCAATTTTCCTATAATTTTAATTTCCATATCATCACAATCCTACCCTTTTCCCTTATTTCCAATTACAACAAACTAGTTCCCATTAACAAATTTTATTTTTTATACTAACGAAAATTCATGCACGTTTCCCTACTAAGAAAATTCAATCTCATACCCAGGTGCACAGTTGAAGTTGGTTATTAGATGAATGGGTAAACAATAGTGCATGGCTCCATTGGTTACATCGCGTATTCTTGACCGGGGGTCTGCTGGAACCCTGGGTTCAAGTTCCCCGA
>OZ017739.1:222710042-222740042 GCA_963969285.1 Odontomyia ornata
AATACAAAATAAACAACGAACAGGTAGACCGAAATCCTTAAGTAAGAGAGATGAGAGAGACTTGTTACGGAAAATAAGTAAGGAGCCACAAAAAAGTGATCCAGCAAGGGCCACTGAACTTGCAAAGGCAACAGGGAAGCAAGTGAGTCCAGAAACAATACGTCGAGTTTTGCGTAATCAGGGTTATAGCGGTAGAGTTCTGCGTAGAAAATTTTTCATTTCTCCTGAGAATGAAAAGAAAAGACTTGACTTCGCTCGCCTGCATCTTAATAAGGACGAACGTTTTTGGAATCAAGTTCTGTTTAGTGACGAGAGCAAGCATAATATTTATGGCTCTGATGGGCGCGGATACGTATGGAGGAAGCGGAACGAAGCATTGGCGAAGAAGAATTTGCGTTCTACAGTGAAACACGGTAGAGGGTCGGTCCTCGTATGCGGTTGTATGTCAGCCACTGGGGTGGAGCAATTACATTTTATTGATGGTACTATCGATTAATACATGTATTTGAACATATTACGAGGCAATTCGATACCTTCAGTGCAGAAATTGTGCCTACAGCCAGGTTGGATCTTTTAGCAGGGCAATGATCCAGAACATACAGCTAGAAGTGTCAAGGAATGGTTGCTGTATAACGTCCCTCACCAGCTTCACAGTCCGCCTCAGTCCCCCGATTTAAACCCTTTAGAGCATTTACGGGAAGAATTGGATCGCAGAATTCGTGAGCCAGCCGTAAGTGTATCTATTACCAGCAAAGAGACCCTGAATTCTGCTCTGCTGTGTGCCTGGATGAATATTCCATCCGAAACTACCGGAAATCTCGTTCTTTCGATGCGAACGCGTTTAGAAGCTGTTATTAAGGCTATTGGAGGGGCTACAAAGTATTGACCACAGGTTTTTTGGTCATTTCCGTTCTTTTCGAAACATGGCTCGTAGTGTATGCTGACTTCCGATGCATGAATTTTTTTAGTTTTCAAGGCTTATTTCTTTCTGTGTTCGGATTTTCTTGATTGTTATGTTATTAAACTTATTTTCAATACCAATATACATATATATGTATATATATATATATATATATATATATATATATATATATATATATATATATATATATATATATATATATTGTCGCGTGTTATGGTTCGCGGCCAATAATTTTAATGTTCCGGGAAAGTGAAAACGCAATGTCTTTTAATTTAAGTTAAAAGAGTTTATTTAATTACAAAAATGCACAATAATCAGTTTAACACTTTCACTAATTTTAATTTTCACTATTAAAAATCTAACACTTGTCCATAAATTTCTTATCGCAATTGTCTTCTTAATCACTTTACTATTACGAAAATCACTTTTCTATTACTCGAACAATATCGCTTCCCACACACTATCGCAGTTCTTATCGCGGTCGAATGAATGATTCCCCCCATTCATTCAGCTCGCCTTTATATAGGGTCTGTAGTCATTCAACCCAGTTCTCGTACATTGGCGAATTAGCGGGAACTTTCGTGAATGAATGGAGCAGTGACTCACTTTCAGATGTTGATGCTTGGTGGGTTCTCGTGGATTCGAGTAAATTCATTTTGTTGATGTTCTTCATTGTTGTGTAAACAATTGTGACAGTAGTTCGCAGAATTATTTGTACATGTAACACTGCCCCCACCTCAGTTCTTTTCGCCCCGAAAAGATGTCCCGCCATTTGTAGTCAATTCTCCCTGGGTGTAATATGGGGCAAGACGGTCCAGATGCACGATTTTCATTTTGGCTCTTGGCTTACGATGCTCCTGCATTCGATATACGACGTCATTGATTCGCTTTGTAACCCGGTATGGACCTTCCCAATTATGTTGCAACTTTGGAGACCTACCCTTCCGCCGTTGCGGGTTATATAGCCACACCAAGTCATCCTGCTGGAAGCCTGTAGAATTTGCTTTTAGAACATAACTGGTCTTCATGCGGTCAGTAGCCGATTCGAGGTGTTTTCGCACTGTCCGATGTATCTGGTTCAATCGTTGCCTTAGCTCACTTGCGTACTCCGAGATGGTTTGGGGTTTCTCGGGAGGTATTCCGAACTTTATATCAGCTGGCAGACGAATAGTCTTTCCAAATATGACTTTGGCTGAGGCTTGGCCCGTCGATGCATGTTCGGCAGCTCTGTACACCATCAAAAATAGTGAAATGTGTCGGTCCCAGTCCCTTTGGTTCTCGTCAATCATCTTGGCCAGGTGTTTATTGAGAGTGCCGTTGAAACGTTCGACCATTCCATTGGATTGGGGATGCAGTGGTGTTGTCCTCGTTTTCCGTATTCCCAGCAGCTCACACATTTCGCTAAAAACTAGTGACTCAAAGTTTCGGCCTTGATCTGAATGTAGTTCGCAAGGTACGCCGTACCTACTGACCCAATTTAACACTAGCTGTTCGGCTACAGTAGTTGCTTCCTGGTTGGGAATGGGGTAGACCTCGGGCCACTTGCTGTAATAATCGGCCAAAACCAGCGTGTATCGATTTCCCCAATCGGATTCAGGAAAGGGTCCTGCGATGTCAATAGCAATCCTTTCGAATGGCACGCGTACGTTATAGGTTTGCATTTGTCCTCTCAGTCGTCACTTTGGGCATTTGACGGAAGCGCAAATTGTGCATCTGCGACACCAGTCCTCTACGTCTTCTCGAGCGTGGAGCCAGTAAAACTTTTCCCGCATTTTCGCTAAGGTCTTGTTAACACCAAGGTGGCCTCCCGAGGATCGTTCATGCATTTCCTTAATCACATCGTGGAATCGGCTTTTGGGTAGTATAGTTTGCATCTTATAGGAGCTGCCATCCGCCGTTTCCCATTTCCGCTTGAGTACGCCACCCTCCACCTGAAGGGAGTTCCATTATGCCCAATAGCTTTTCAGGGTTGCGCAATGCATTGAAACGTCTTTCCACTCAGGTTGCCCAGTCGTCTCCTTCCACACGAGCAATGGTCCGATGTCTTCATCGGCTAACTGGGCGTTTCAAATCTCCTCCCATGACCAACCTTCATCGAATTCGGCCGTTATCAATCGCAGATCAACGGACGGTTCCTTTTCCTCAATCCGTCGGCAATGTTTGCAGTAAGCTGGACATGGACAGCGGGATAGGGCGTCAGCATTTCCATGAACTCCGCCCTTCCGATGAACAATTTCGTAGTCGCATGACTGCAATCTTTCGATCCATCTCGCAACTTGTCCCTCGGGGTTTTTCAAGTTGAGCAGCCATCTCAGTGATGCATGGTCCGTTCGAAGAACAAATTTCTGGCCATATAGATACTTGTGGAACTGCTTGGTGGCCTCTATTATAGCCAATAGCTCCTTCCTGGTCACCCAGTAGTTCCTCTCACTTTTTGAAAGAACTCCACTTTAATACGAGAGGACTCTTTCTTCGCCATCGATCTGCTGGGAGAGTACAGCTCCAATACCGCCGTTGCTCGCATCGCTGTCAATTACAAAAATTTTTCCGGGTTTCGGATATGCCAGCACGGGGGACTCACACAGCTTCTCCTTCAAGGTCTCAAAGGCTGTCTGGCATTGTTCATTCCAGACATACGGATGATTTTTCTCGGTTAGCTGATGGAGACACTTAGCTATTTTGGCAAAGTCTTTGACGAATCTTCGATAGTAGGATGCCAGACCCAGAAAACTTCGTAGTTGACGCTTGTTGTTTGGTGTTGGCCAGCTTTTCGCGGCTTCAATTTTCTCAGGGTCTGTTTTGACCCCTTCTGCTGATACGACGTGGCCCAGGTATTTTACTTCAGCTGCAAAAAGAGTACACTTGTCGGGACTCAGTTTCAAATTTGCCAGTCGCAACCAGGAGAAAACCTCTTCTAAGTTCCGCACATGCACTTCGAACGTTCTCCCGATGACGATGATGTCATCTATGCACACCAAGCAGGTTTTCCAGGTGAGGCCACGTAGCACGTACTCCATTAGGCGTTCGAAAGTGGCTTCAGCATTGCAAAGCCCAAATGGCATCACCACAAATTGCCACAATCCGGTCCCAACTGAAAACGCGGTCTTCTCTCGGTCCTTCTTGTCGATTTCTACCTGCCAGTAGCCACTCTTGAGATCGAGTGTAGAAAACCATTTTGCGTCGGTTAAGTGTCCATGAGGTCATCGATGCGTGGGAGCGGGTAACTATCTTTCTTAGTGACGTCGTTAAGCTGCCTATAGTCGACACAAAAGCGAGTGCTACCATCCTTTTTCTTGACTAGAACTACAGGCGCGGCCCATGGACTGACAGAAGGTTCAATAACGCCTTGTTTTTCCATGTCCGAGATCAGCGCGCTCACTTCTCCTTGTTTGGCTTGTTTGGAAGACGTCTCGGTGCTTGTCGAATCGGCTTGGCTCCCTGCTTATCTATGACGTGAGTTACCAGACTCGTTCGGCCTTGGTCATCCGGGCTTGTTGAGAAGATGTCACTGTACTTGGTGACCAGATCAGAGGCTCGTTTGAATAGCTGCACTAGCAATTTAACTTGCTTCAATATTGCAGACGTGGACTCCCCGGTTTTCTCTGTGTCTTGCCTCCTTTTCCAATGATGGTCGTGAGTAGCTTCCAAAGAGGTGATGGTGGAAACAGGCTGGCAGCTGCCGATGACTTCTCCCACTTTGATGCTCGTGGTTGAATCTGTGGTGTTAGGGACTCTAACCGGCACGTATCCGTTCCTTATAGATCTTACAAGACTGCGTCCTACAATCAAACTGTGAATGCGGATGTCTTCGTTGGGTCTATCAGATAAGATCGGTGGTCTCCAGAATCACCATCAAGCTTGGCCCATACAATGCTTTCGGAAGAATTCGGTACATCAGTGTCAGTACATACCACTACATTCATCTTGGGAATTCGGACGCTGGGATCCTCCATCAGTACTTCGACATTCTGCCATTTCATTACCCATTTGCCTAAATCCAACGTGATTCCATGTGGTCGCGGAAAATCGATTCCGAGAATGCAGTCGTCCATAATGTTCGCGACCAGAAAATTATGTTGGAACGCAAGGTCTGCCAACTATATCTGGAGGTTGACCTCTCCATGGACAGATGCAGTTTCTCCCGTAGCTGTCCGTAGTGAGAAAATTCTGCCCTTGTGAAGTTGTTGCTGTCTAACTAGGTCTGGCCGGATAATCGATCGGGTTGCACCAGTGTCGATTGTTATGGTGCCTTGTTCTCCGTGAACTTGACCCGGAAGGCATAAGTCCGCTTCTCCACGATGTAGTCTTGACATGGTGATGGTGGTGCTGGGGAAGTCGATCCTCCTAGCCAACCTCTGCCTCACGAAGTTGGCTCTTACATGTTTCCCGACCCCTCTGTTTGAAGGGCTTCCATTCTGGGCTCCTGACTCGGTCTGGATCTAATCATAGCTGCACATCCTGGACAATAGCTCGGTTTTCTTCGCTTCTTGCAGTCTCTTTGCTGACGTCCCTTCTCTCCGCAATTCCAGCATCTAGGCGCACCATTTACATGCGGGTCCCGCTCAATCTCCACGCGCTCACACCTGCATTAGTCTGTCACCACCTCACGAACCCGGACAGTGGTATGAGTCACATTTTCGCTGCCTCAAAGTTCAGACTGTAAGCCAATGCGTCCTTAACCGTTTGCTTTTGAGCTAAACGCACAGCTTGTTGCAATTTCTGGCCTTTTAATGCGCTGATGAATGCTTCTGTTGCTGCATCATCTCGATGTTCTGGGTCGTACGCTGGGTAAGTCAACAGTGCTAGTCGCTCAATGTCTTGGGCTAGCTGCTGTAGGGTTTCGCCAGAGTTCTGCACCCGATGCCTTAGCTATGACTGATAAATCTGCTTTAGATGATCGTCTGCATAACGCATGTCGAGCGCATTCATTAAAGCATTCGGGTTTGAGTGCAATACAATGGCGATCGTCTGCAAAAGCTCAGCAGCTGGGCCTCATAGAGCAGGAATTAATGCAGTTGCTTGTTTCTGCTCATTCCAGTGATTTGCCCTTGCGGCAGCTTCAAACTGGGTTTTGTAAATACTCCAGACCGTTTGCCCGTCGAATATTGGTGCTTTCACATTTCTGGATATGCTATGCGCTGCGGTTACATGTGGGGCTGGTGAAGTGAAGTGAAGGCTTCCAATTCTTTTTTCACTTTTTCCATCTCATGGTTCATTCTCTCTTCGACCTGGCTGATCTCATAGTTGATTCTCTCCTCAACCTGGCTGACCTTCTCCTCGACCTGGTAAACCTTTTCCTCGACGCATTTAATTTGATTGTTCAGGCGACCGAGCTCCGCTTTTATTTCGGTTGACTGTTTTTGCACTTTCTTGATTTCGATCGCTTGTTGGTCCAGCTTCACTGATTGTTCATTTAACTTCGCTGATTGTTCATCTAGCTTCGTAGTTAAATTGGACGACTGTTCATTGAGCTTCGCAGTTAAATTGAATGACTGTTGTCGCTGCTTTTGCTGCATCAGCATCAACATTTGCATCAGCGCATTTTCTGGTTCCTTTGGTTTTGTTGTTTCGGCTTCACCACCTTCTGCGCCTTTTTCTGCATCTGTAGGCTCACCCGAATCCAGATACGCACCTTCCGATTCAATTGCTTCACGCAAGCGTGCAATCAGTATAGCCTTTGTACCTTGCGTGGCCAGATTTCGCTGTTCCAACTCCTCTTTGAGCTCCGATATGCTCAATTGATTGATTTGATGTAAGTTTCCTGGCATTTTTATTGTTTCGGCAATTTTTCCACCAGTTTTCACGTTAATTTACACTATTGTGCACTTCAAAAATGTTTAATCGTTTTCACTTCCAAAATTTTCTTTGTTACTTCTCGACACCACTGTCGCGTGTTATGCTTCGCGGCCAATAATTTTAATGTTCCGGGAAAGTGAAAACGCAATGTTTTTTAATTTAAGTTAAAAGAATTTATTTAATTACAAAAATGCACAATAATCAGTTTAACACTTTCACTAATTTTAATTTTCACTATTAAAAATCTAACACTTGTCCATAAATTTCTTATCGCAATTGTCTTCTTAATCACTTCACTATTACGAAAATCACTTTTCTATTACTCGAACAATATCGCTTCCCACACACTATCACAGTTCTTATCGCGGTCGAATGAATGATTCCCCCCATTCATTCAGCTCGCCTTTATATAGGGTCTGTAGTCATTCAACCCAGTTCTCGTACATTGGCGAATTAGCGGGAACTTTCGTGAATGAATGGAGCAGTGACTCACTTTCAGATGCTGATGCTTGGTGGGTTCTCGTGGATTCGAGTAAATTCATTTTGTTGATGTTCTTAATTGTTGTGAAAACAATTGCGACAGTAGCTCGCAGAATTATTTGTACATGTAAAAATATATATAAATAAATACAGTAGAACTCCAATCATCCGAATCAATTGGGATCGGACCCCATTCGGATAGCCAAAAATTCGGATAAAAAAGGGTATATTTTCAAGAAGCAGAGCTTGTTTTCGGTACTGTAGCATTATAATTGATTACTCTAGTGTACCTACACTGAAAACAACGTATAAAGTATATTATGAACGCCACAGTACATAAAATGTTAAATGATAAGTGTTACATTCATACTTTAATATGTAGTTCTCTTGAAAATATACTGTTGTCACAGGACTTTATTTTTTGAACATTTCGTGGAGAGTACGTTGCCTTGACGTAGTAGAACATTTCCGAGCGGCGAGCTCCCGCAGGCGCATGAAGGCTAAAGTTGTACTGTGTCACATTCCGGTTGCCGCTCAATCCACTTTAAGGCGTTTTCAAAACTTATAAACGCTTCTCCGTGCGTGGGAAAATTTTCATCCATGATTTCTTCCCCGGTTTCATCGTTGTCGTTGGTATCATCTTATCGTTTGTTCATGACACTCTCTGCAATTTCATCATCTATCATAATAGGAAATCCTTGGTCGTCTTTATTACTTGAAGCCACTCCTCCACATCATCAACATCGCATTCTGAACAGCCCGGCAATGTCATGAACAGACCGTGTTCCTGTTCATCAACAGCAGCTGTTGTTTGTATTTACTTTGGTTTTCGGCTTCCAGTTGCTCCTTTGTTGATGTGCCGTTTATTCTATTCCATGCTCGTTTAAGTGAAACACTTTTCACCATATTTTTGTATATGAATATAAACTATTTCTTCGTTGTTCTCTTCAGCCCAATAACAATTGGTGCACTCAATCACGCCCTGATCCATAGGCTGCAGTAGACTAGTAACATTAGGTGGGAGGAATAGGCATTTAAACTCGCCAATCTCACTCTCAAGAAGCTCAGCTGGCGGATGAGTTGGCACATTGTCGATGATGAGTAGAACCTTTCCCCTTTTCCCGATTTCTTTTTAAAATTTTCTTACACCAGGGATGAAAGTTTTATTATACCATTCGAGAAATATACTCGAATCCATTCATGCACTTTTTTGTTTGTGTAAGTCACTGGCAAGTTGTTAACATTTTTAAAAGCTCTTGGCTTCTATGCTTTGCCAATCATTAGCAAAGGTAGCCGATGGTTGCCTGTAGGGTTAGCACAAACAAGAATGTTGACGCGTTCCTCACTGATCTTTTGCCCTGGAGCACTTTCCTCTCTTTAAGATGCCGATGGTCTCCTAAGCAAAGCCTTTTAATTTGAACCAGTTTCATCGGCGTTGTAAACAACATCCGGATCGTAGTCTTTAGTTTGCTTTTTAAAAGTTTCCAGAAAGCTATTGGCAGCTTCACGATTGGCAGACAGTTTTCTTCCCGCTACATCTAACTCCCAAATGCCATGCCTAGAGTTAAAATTGTGGAGCCAACCTTGGCTTGCTTTAAACTCAACCATGCCCATTTTTCACTAAATATCAGTGCTCTTTTACATTAACTTTGACCTGAAATCGTTTGTCCAATCGAACGTTGCCGTAGGAACCACATGAAAACCGCGTTTTCAAGCTTTCCATTTTTAGCTTCACTATCTAATGCATTTACAAAACTTGAAATTTTAGCGCTGTTAGTTTTAATGCCCGATATTGTCGCCGCTCCGATGCCAAATCTCTCTGCAAGTTGTTTTCCAGGCACATCTTTATTTAATTGATTGACAATTTCTACTTCATCACTCAGTGAAAGCACAACACGTTTACGTTTTGAACTCATTTCGGACACTAAATCCAGCAGTACACGCTAAACGTGATGTCAATACGAACGACAGCAGAAGACCTAAACGTAATGTCAACACGTGCAGCATTCGTATGCGCGGATTCGGATAAATACTCTGGTGCGCAGGCGCGGGTGAACTTTACCAACAAACATGAGAGCAGCAAAGCAGAAAAGGCAGACTGGTGGGAATGCAGGGAGCGCATGTACGAGGAACGGTGGATAGCGAACGCGTCGTTGCTATTGTAATGACACATAGGCATTGCCTGTACACTATCCTATCGCACGCGCTTGCGCTGTATTTTTAAATATTAATTTCGCCGAAAATCGATTCGGATAATTTGGGCTCGGATAATTGGAGTTCCATTATATATATATATATATATATATATATATATATATATATATATATATATATATATATATATATATATATATTTATTTATATTTATATATAAATATATATATATATATATATATATATATATATATATATATATATATATATATGTATATCTACTTACAGCTATGCATGTATATATATATATATATATATATATATATATATATATATATATATATATATATATATATATATATAATATATATGTGTGTATATATATATATATATATATACTCGTATATATATACATATATATATATATATATATATATATATATATATATATATATATATATATATATACATGCATAGCTGTAAGTAGATATAGATATATATATATATATATATATATATATATATATATATATATATATATATATATATATATGTATATATATATATATATTTATATATATATATATATATATATATATATATATATATATATATATATAGATATATATATAAATATACAAGTACACATATACATTGTGTGTGCATATATATATATGTATATATATATATATATATATATATATATATATATACATATATATATATATATATATATATATATATATATATATGTATATATATATATGTATATGTATATATATATATATATATATATATATATATAAATATATATATATATATATATATATATATATATATATATATATATATATATATATATATATATATATATATATATATATATATATATATATATATATATATATATATATAAGTATATATATATATATGTACATATATATACATATATATATATACATTTACATTGTGTGTAGATATTCTCGTATATAGATACATACATTTATATATATATATATATATATATATATATATATATATATATATATATATATATATATATATATATATATTTATATATATATATATATATATATATATATATATATATATGTATATATATATATATATATATATATATATATATATATATATATATGTGTGTGTGTGTATATATATATATAATTATAAATGTATATATATAAATATACACACACATATATAATATATATATATTATTGAGTTTTTAAATTATATATGGAAAATCAAATTAATGAATTTACCTTGGTGTCATCTAGCCGGAATAAATCATAAATCTGCACCGAAGCGTAGCCTTTATGCAGCAAATGAAACCTAAGTTTGGCCGAAATGTCCAGCCAAAGTGTATCAACCAAAAAGTATAAATTCTCGTATTAAAATAGTACCAGCCAAATGATGGCCGAATCTTTATTATAACACGGGTCAGTACTTTCTGATCTGGAATTAACAGTTTCAATTCTTTATATACTAGTTCTTAAATCTAAAATCTATAACATACAATATGTGTGGTCTCATGACCCATAATTTACTTCACATGCATGATATACGATACATTGATGTATTCAATGGATCGTACAAGTGCATGCATTCATCGCATACTATCTAGGTCGTAAATCAAGTACATGCGATCGACCTTATGCAAACATATGGGATTTGTTTTGATCTATTTCCATGAATGCGGAAGAAAGTAAAAGCGAAAGCAAAACATTGAACGGTGTCGTCTTACACATGCATTCGTTCTGAGTAATTCATGTTGGGTTGTTTTAAAATGAAGAATGTAATGAATTATTGTTCTAGGTAAGTATAGGAATTAATGGTAAGTATAATAATAATCATGAATCATTACACCCTCCGCGTTTTTGTTGTTGAGCTTATACTCATATCAAGCGAAACACTAAAATTACAAACATTTATACAATTTTAACTGATTATTATGTAATTCTTGCAATACTCCATTGACATCAACTATGGAGTTTACACCTTTTTTATCTTTTACTACAAAAGGACCCATGTATGGTTTTTGGTTTTTCTTACGGTTATTATTCTTAATTAATACCTTATCACCAATCTTAATATCTATTGGATTAATATCTATTTGTTTTTCTAATCTATTCCTTTTAACTTTCTCTATTATCTCTCTAGTTTTATTTATAGTTGCTTTAAGTCTTAGTTTTAATTCATTAGCAAAGTTGTCAAGATTGTATGATTTCATAGTTAATTTCTCGTCGTTCGGTAAATATGCTAATTTTCCGAAAACTAACTCATATGGTATATAACCAGTATCTACATTAGGTGATGTATTATACGCGAAACTATAATACGGAAGCCAAGTATCCCATTCAGAATCTTCTGTGAATGAGAGTAAGAATTCATTAAGAACCCTGTGGTTTCTTTCAACTACTCCTAGAGTCTCATGATGATATGGTATTGAAAATATCTGCTCAATTTGTAACAAACTACAGACTTTCTTCATTAGCTCATTTAAAAATTCAGTACCTCCATCGGATTTTAAAATTTTAAATTGGCCATATTTTAGAATAAAATCTTTCACTAAGGTTGTCGCTATCGTTCTCGTATCCTTAGATTCAATTGGGATGGCAACAACAAACTTCGATAATTCACATTGCATAGTGAGAATACAACGAAAGTGATTAGATAGTCTCAATGGATCAACCGTATCAATTTGAATTCTCTCGAAAGTTTTTGGTGGTGTACTCGTATGTACAAATGTTTCTTTAGTGTGCCTGTATAATTTGCTAGTGGCACAAACCTTACAATTGTTAACAAACTTTTTGACCATAGCGCTCATATTTTTCCAACAATATTTTTGTTTTAATTTCAATAAAGTCTTTCTAACTCCTAGATGACCTCCATGGGGTGAACTGTGGTATTCTTTTATCAATTCATGTTGGGTATCCTTGTTCAAAATTTTCTTAGCTGGGGTGTATATTAAGATAATTGTCCTTAAACGCGTTTTATTATTACCTAGTTGCAACTTGTTATATATTTTCTTGAAATCCTCAATGTGTACACTATTAAATATGTTATCACTGCTTGATAACGCGAGCTCATTTATTTTTATTTTGCGCCAAACATCAATGAGTTTCTCCATAATGAAATCTAGATTTCTTTTAGGATTATCACTCTTCGATTTATATATAAAGGAAGATAACTTCTTTTCATCAGGAACTGATTCACTGGAAAATTTATCGTTATCAACACATACTATTATTTCATCAGACGTACGTACGATTTTTAGTGTAGGATTTCTTAATTCATTTATCCGCGGTATATTAAATCTAAGCTTTGTAACATTTTTGACGTCATTTAACGATGTGCAATTCCAAATATAAAGTTGATCAGGCTTCGATTGGATATTGGCATCGGTTACATTGCTTTCTTGTGCACCTGTTTTTTGTTGCTTTTTATTCATACCACTTGTAATAGCTAAAGTTTTCTTTACTGATTCGTCTAATTCTGTAGGAATCATGCTTCGTAAAATATCGGTATTCAATTCAATGCGAGATAAGGCATCAGCATTCGTATTGATTTTGGCTTTCTTATAAATAATTTCAAAATCATAGTCGGATAAATCTAATCTGATTCGTGTAAGTCTAGAGGATGGGTTTTTGTGAGTAAACAGCGAAACTAGTGGGCGGTGGTCTGTCACCACAATAAATTTTCTGCCATATAAATATGGTTTGAAAAAGTTGATACCCCAGTGTATTGCAAGTAATTTCTTCTCAATTATAGGCTTGTTGAGTTCACATTTATTTAACGACTTACTTGCATAGGAAATTGGTAGGTCAGAACCGATTTCTCCTTGAGACAAGACTGCTCCTACTGCATAATTAGAGGCATCTGCCGTCAAGATAAATGGTTTATCGAAGTCCGGATATTGTAATATTGGTGGGCTCATCAATTTTGACTTCAATGATTTAAATGCATTTTGACATGTTTCATCCCATATGAAAGTTACTCCCTTCTTCAGAAGTGAATTGAGAGGTTTTTCGATGCTTGCAAAGTTGGGAATAAAACGCCTATAATAATTGCAAAATGCAACGAATCTACAAACTTCATCCGCATTTTTCGGAACTGGATAATCTTTAATTACTTGGTACTTAGAAGGATCAGTTTTTACGCCATCTTTGGTAATAAGATGACTTAAATAGACGACTTCTGTCTTTAAAAACTGACATTTATCAGGATTAAGTTTAAAATTGAACTTCTTTAATCTTTTGAAGACTTTCCTCAGGTTTTCCTTGTGGTGATTAATACTACATCCGAAAACAATTATGTCATCAACATAAGCTTCGAAATCGAGTCCACAAAGTGCTATCGTGAGCATCCTTTGAAAACTGTTTGAAGAGATTTTCAAGCCAAAAGGTAATCTCTTAAACTGATAGTGATCATGATTATCGGAAAATGCTGTAAGTGGTCTTGACTCCTTCTCTAATTCTATTTGATGGAATGAACTAGTCATGTCCAGAGTCGAAAAATATTTTGCTCTGCCCAGTTTATCTAAGACATCATCCAGTCTAGATAAAGGAAATTTATCATTGACTATTTTAGTATTCAGTCTCCGAAAATCAACAACTAAACACCATTTCTTTTCAATACCATCACTCTTCTTTGGTACCAAAAGTAACGGTGAGTTATAAGGGCTTACGGATGGCTCAATTATGTCATTCTTCAAGAGATCTTGGACTTGCCTTTTTATTTCATAACATTGGGAATTAGGAAGTCGATAATTTTAAGTGTACACCGGTATATTATCGGTAACATTTAAACTTTGAGTATGAAAATTGTTAACACTCAGCTTCTCATCGCCTAAGTGAAAAACATCCTGATATTCTTTTATTATCTCCAGAAGACTATCTCTAGCTTTAGGATCATATGAAGATATGTTGATGGAATTAAGAATAATACTAAGACGTGTAGTGTAAGCACTTTTGCATCCTTCGAATGCCTTAACCTCAAAACAACGTAAAGTCACAGTATCGATGATATTTTCAATACCATCTATTGTAACTTCGGAATCCCTCGAATTCAAAATTTTTATGTGCTTGATCCCTCTGGATGGTATAATGATATTCGCTACAAATATACCTTCCATTATTTCCTTATTCAGGATTATCATGTCTTCATTAATTTCCAAATTAATCGGGAAAATAGCTTCGGTTCTGGCAGGTATTTTAATCTGCTCAATTTTATTCTGCTTGTATTGCATAGGTAGTATTACTTCTTTCTCATTTACTAGAAAAGATATTGTGTACGTCTCATAATCTATCTTGCGCAAAAACTTTTCCCATAAATCTCTACCTATTATCCCATCTGTATTGATAGGAAATTTCTTACCCACAATTTAAAATTTTCCATGAATAATTTCATCATCATTCAAATTCATCACAAGATCTATTGATCCATAAGATGTGATTGTTTCGTTCGTAATCCCCGTTAATTTACACTTATCATCCGACCAAAATAATTCATCACTGTTAATCTTCTCACATTTACACAAGGAAACATCTGCTCCTGTATCTATCAAAAATTTCATTTCTTGAGATGCATTCTTGCAAAATACACTTATGTAATTTGCACAATTATCCGTAATTTTATAGACTCTCTGTCCGGAAGGAATCTTTACTCCATTCCGGAGTCCAACGAGTTTTCCTGTTCCTGTACGACGTTGATATTATTCCTATCCCTGTTACCATTGCGTCTATTACCTCTGTTATTGGTATTATTACTCCTGTCGTACGTATTGTTCTGACCAGAACTATTTCTTTTGTCATCTCTTCTTCTGTAGTTGTTCCTACTATAACTACCATTATTGCTATCATTGTTGTTACCATTGCTATTCCCGTCATTATTATTATAATTACGTCTCTTATAATTATTTCTATTACCATTCCTATTATCATCACTATTTCTTTTATCATTATTTCTATTCCTATAATTTCTGCTACCTTTTCTATCGCCCTGGTACACTATTTACTTGACCCGACTCAGTTTTTTCTACCTAAAGGGCTAAGTCTGTAGCATCAGAAAAACTCATTGGTCTAGCCGCAAAGATAGTGCTTCTCAATTGGTCATTAAGTCCATTCTTAAACACAGTTAGGGCATATGAGTCGTTCATCCTCATAATCGTGTTTTTCTGATTCTGAGTAGCACTTACACCAAGGTTAGATATTTGCAGGCTATTCAGTTCATCTACTAAATCTGCTATTTTGTCTTTATAAGCGGAAACACTAAGTTTACGCTGTGTAAATCCACTTAAAGTGGTATGTATATGAGGGATAGTTTTAGGGCTTTTATATTTTGCGTGTAGCTTTGCTGATAGTTCCTCAAATGTCTTGGGAATTCTTGAATTATCTATAGCTGTCTGGACACAAATGGACAATTTAATATTGTATACAAAATCAATTAAAGCTCCTTTCCCTTCTGTAGATAATATTTGATAAAATATTTCTACCAGTTTCAGGAATTACTGTAGAGACTTAAATTTCCTTCAAAAACAGGAATTGTCTTTAAAAAAACTTCTAAATTAAATTCTGCCATTTTCGTTAAATTTTGTTTTTTCATACAACCAAGACTCTCTGATAATAAAGATAATAATCTCACAAAATTTTCTTCTAAATCCAAAGTTTTTTCTTCCTTCTCATTACTAAACAACTGCCTTGCCTCTTTCCTTAAACCTTCGATGTATATCAATTTCGAATTTATAGTCCCTTCTGTATAGGGAAGATTTTTACTTTTCCGAATATTAGCCAAAAGTTGTTCCGATTCCCTTATAATTTCTTGTAACGTTTGCATTTAGTATAAAACTATTGAAAAGAAAGATTTGAATTTAAACATTTATGTTTTTGTTTAATCTACTTTTAACATCATTTCTATTCTTAATATGATATACGTATAGTATTGTTAAAACTACAAAAAAAATTGACGAAG
Organism: Odontomyia ornata; assembly: GCA_963969285.1. Classification (NCBI taxonomy): domain Eukaryota; kingdom Metazoa; phylum Arthropoda; class Insecta; order Diptera; family Stratiomyidae; genus Odontomyia; species Odontomyia ornata. Next base: position 222,726,385 of record OZ017739.1, read on the forward strand.
TGTCAATACTTTGCTTATATTCTACTATGAACGATTCTTTCACACTCATAGTTGTACACTTATTCCCCATTTTAATGTTTTCTCTTACCACCTAATGAATTTAATTTTTTAAACAGGCTCCTTTGTACTTCACCTTCAGAAATCGCTATCAGACGGTGCAACTCCTTTCTTTCGCCCCTCAATCTAGCTTTCCGACCTGCTCGATGCTTCTTTTTGTTCCGCTTACGTTCAATTTCAACCGCAGGTGCTGGCCGCTTCTGTCTTCTTAAGTGCTCCTCCACAGTCAACTTCGGACCTATCTCGTGAATTGGTGCTGGAGTGTACGCAGGTGCTTCAACAATCACATTCGCCTCTGGCTGATATTCTTCTTCTCGATTTCCTTGCAGTTCTTCCTCTGCTCGGGTCAATAACTCCTCAAATCTCCTATTTAGCATCTCCATCTCAGCTGAGTCGAATAAAGCCTCCATAATTGTCTTTTAGTTTGCAGGATCGCCATATTGCGTTATTAAATTATATATGGAAAATCAAATTAATGAATTTACCTTGGTGTGTTCTAGCCCGAATAAATCTGGCCAAATTGGACTTGCACCGAAGAGTAGCTTATATACAACAAATGAAACCTAAGTTTGGTCGAAATGTCCAGCCAAAGTGTATCAACCAAAAAGTATAAACTCTCGTATTAAAATAGTACCAGCCAAATCATGGCCGAATCTTTATAATAACACGGGTCAGTACTTTCTGATCTGGAATTAACAATTTCAATTCTTTATATGCTAGTTCTTAAACCTAAAATCTATAACATACAATATGTGTGGTCTCATGACCCATAATTTACTTCACATGCATGTTATACGATACATTGATGTATTCAATGGATCGTACAAGTGCATGCATTCATCGCATACTATCTAGGTCGTAAATCAAGTACATGCGATCGACCTTATGCAAACATATGGGATTTTTTTTTATCTACTTCTATGAATGCGGAAGAAAGTAAAAGCGAAAGCAAAACATTGACCGGTGTCGTCTTACACATGCATTCGTTCTGAGTAATTTATGTTGGGTTGTTTTTAAATGAAGAATGTCATGAATTATTGTTCTAGGTAAGCATAGGAATTTATGGTAAGTATAATAATAATCATGAATCATTATAATGTATATATATATATATATATATATATATATATATATATATATATATATATATATATATATGTATATATATATATATATATATATATATATATATATATATGTATATATATATATATATATATATATATATATATATATATATATGTGTGTATACATATAAATATGTAAAAAACTGGAAACTGTCATAATCTGTCAATATATGGACCTGAAGTTGGTGATAAATAAGAGTTAAGGCCCATTCACATGTGTACACTTGTTATGAATCACACTATATACTTATATATATATATATATATATACATATATATATATATATATATATATATATATATATATATATATATATATATATATACTAGTGATATGTATGTATTTAGTTTAAATTTGAAGCTAGAAAACCGAGATTCCTATTAGATAAAAGGATTATCTGAGATATATTATTTATGATATTCATTTCGGAGGTGATAACGCCTAGAATGAAAAAACTTAATGAAAAGAATTCAAAATTAAAAACATTCTTTTTAAGAAACCCTATTTAGTTTATTGTATAACAATACTTCCCATATACATGTATTTCGAAAACATGTTCTTTTCTTCATCAGTGGTAAGGGTATGAAAAACTCAATGAAGAACGGCTGCTATTCATACTCAAAAGGATTGAGTTTTTCATACCCTTGCCGCTGATGAAGAAAACAACTTGTTTTCGAAATACATGTACGAGGTGTGTTCAAAAAATATCGCGAATTTTGTTTTCTTTCAAAAATTATTTATTTATTCATGAATATCTATTTTGTCCCCTTCAAAGTAATCCCCATGAGATATTATACACTTGTGCCAACGGTTTTTCCAATCTTCGAAGCACTTCAAAAAATCATTTTTTTTAATCTTGTTCAGCTCCTCCTTCGATGCCGTCTTTATCTCGTCAAGCGTAGCGTAACGTCGACCTTTCATGGGCCTCTTCAGTTTAGGAAACAATAAAAAGTCACAGGGGGCCAGATCTAGGGAATTCGGTGGCTGCGGCATCATTAGTGTGTTGTTTTTGGCCAAAAAGTCGCGCACAAGCAACGATGTGTGAGCAGGGGCGTTATCGTGGTGCAAAAGCCAATTTTTGTTCTCCCACAAATCCGGGCGTTTCTGGCGGATTGCTTCGCGCAAATTGCGCATAACTTGCAGGTAATATTCCTTATTGACCGTTCTTTCCTGTGGCAAGAACTCATGATGCACCACGCCCCTGCAATCGAAGAAAACTGTCAGCAAAACTTTCACATTCGACCGAACTTGGCGCGCTTTTTTCGGTCTTGGTTCATGCGGCAGCTTCCATTGAGATGATTAACCATAAAACCACGATTCGTCACCAGTTATGACCCTCTGGAGCAAATTTGGTTCGTCGCGGACAGAGTTTAACATCTCATTAGCAATGTTCATGCGTTGCTGTTTTTGGTCGCAATTGAGCAATTTTGGTACGAATTTCGCGGCGACCCGTCTCATGCCCAAATCGTTGATAAAAATCAAATGGCACGAGCCAATCGATATGTTTAGGTCCTCAGCAACTTCTCTAACGGTGATTCGACGATTGGCCAATACCATTTTCTCCACTTAATTAATTTTTTCGTCTGTTGTTGAAGTGCTCGGGCGTCCGGCACGCTCTTCGTCGTTCACATCTTCTCCGCCTTCTAAAAACATTTTGTACCACCGATAAACGTTGCTTCGGTCCAAGGTAGCTTCTCCGTATGCCACAGTCAACATTCGGAATGCATCCGCGCACTTAATTTCGTTTTTCACACAAAATTTGATACACGTTCTTTGATCCATTTTTTTGAATAAGTAAAAATCGAAGACGATTGAAAACACGTGCAAGTAAAGCAGCTATCACCAATTAAGTGAACATTCAAAATGGCCGAGCTTGTCGGCATAAGTGACAGACATGAGTAACAACATAACGCCACAAAAAATCGAAATTCGAATATACGTAACCCGCGAAAATTCAAAATTCGCGATACTTTTTGAACACACCTCGTATATGGGAGGTATTGTTATACAATAAACTAAATAGCGTTTTTTAAAAGGAATTTTTTTAATATTGAATTTTTTTCATTTCATTTTGTTATATTATTTATTTATCGTAAACCTGAAATAAATATCAGTTTTTGAATTTTTTTCCTAAAAACAAAATTACAAAAAATAGTCGAAAATTAATTAATATACATACTTTAAACCCCCTTAAGATAATGATTTTTTTGATGCCGCCATTGATTTAGAGGGCCAAGATATTATGTCCCTCAATATTGTTTGATATTTTATTCCGAAACGTAAACAAAAATTAGCACCATCAATTTCAAACCGTAACCATTAAGTACGCGGCTTATTTAAATTAACAAAATTCGGGGCACGAGAAAAGAAACCAGTTAATTAATTAATTCCGTATAAGTTTTATCTAAAATACAGTCTTCCACAAAAGTCAAGGAACAGAGAATCGGTAACTGAAAATTGTATTACTGAATCAATATTTTTATTTGAAAACCAAAAGTTATCAAATGGTAATAATACGAGTTCTGTTGAATTTAAGTTTTCATAAATTTAAAGGGATTCGGCAATAATGATCATTGAAGACAATCATTTTTTGTTGGCAATGTCTCTTTTCTACTCCACAAAAGTCTTGGTACAGTTGCAGAAAATACCCTGTTACTTGTAAAAAGGGGAATCCCCCAAGTTCATATTATCAGAGTGAGTTAACAACCGTAGGCCGCTGTCTTTAATATCGCGTACGTATTCGTGGTGTATCTTTTATTTAATAAAATTTTTTAAAAATGAGTCGAAAGGAGTTGAGTATTAAGGAGCGTGAAATAATTATTAATCTGCATTCAAATCAGAGCAAATCATATTCTGAAATAGCTGAACTAGTGTTGCGAAGTCGGTCAACCATTCAAAAAGTGATAAATCGATTTAAGAAGGAAAATAGAGTGGAAAATGTGCCCCGAACAAGTCGTCCATCTAAACTAAGTGCAAAGGACAAGAGAAAAATTTCGCGAATGGTAAAACAAGATCCATTTCTAAGCTGTAGAAAAATCTGCAATAATCTTGGAATTAATGATAAGAAGGAGGTTAGCGCAGAAACTGTGCGTAGATCTGTCGTAGAAGCTGGATTTTCATCTCGTATGCCTAGAAGAAAACCTCCTGTAAGTTCCATAAACAAACAAAAAAGAATAACATTTGCAAAAGCATATATTGACAAACCAATAACGTTTTGGGATTACGTTTGATTTTCGGATGAGTCTAAATTTTGTATATTTGGTGTAAATGGGCATAAGAGGGTCTGGCGAAAGGTAGGAGAAGCATTTAATCCCAAGAACACTATTAAAACAGTAAAACATGGAGGCGGTGGTGTTATGGTTCGGGGTTGCATGGCTGCTGCAGGAGTTGGAAATCTGACATTCATCGAAAATACTATGGATCAGAACTCTTATTTAGAGATTCTACGAAACAACATGAAACAAAGTGCAGCCAAATTAGGTATGCGAGAAGATTTCTTGTTTCAACAGGACAATGACCCTAAGCACACTGCGCATAAAGTTCGAATGTGGCTATTGTACAATACTCGCTTGCTTGCTACACCGCCTCAAAGCCCTGATTTGAACCCTATAGAGCATCTTTGGAATGAGCTTGAGACAAAAATCCGAAAAAGAGTGATATCAAGCAAGGCGCAGCTTAAGGATGTTATATTGGAGGAGTGGGCCAGAATCAGCAGCGAATTTACTAAAAAATTGGTATATTCTATGCCTAAAAGACTGAAGTCAGTAATTCAGATGAAAGGATATCCGACAAAATATTAAGAAAAGCATAATTCAAATAGCTATGCAAGACTATAATTACAATTTGTATCATTTTTCTTTAGGTGTACCATGACTTTTGTGGACTTCATTCATTGACTTTCCAACACATCATATGTAATAATATATCAATACGACAGAATTTTCGTTTTGTTTTACATGAATTTAAAGTGTAATGATTAGAGTTGAAGTAATACCAAAAAAATTTTATCACTATAGGTTTTTTAAATAAAAATATCAAACAATTTTCATGATATTTATCACTGTACCTTGACTTTTGTGGAGGACTGTATAAGTTTTCACTAACGCGTGGTTGATACTTTTTCGCACTTCTTCACGAGCCACTTTATTTTCCACGATTTCTTTTTGACTTTCAATTAAAAGCAACGATATTTGAAGCCGATTTGAAACGAACACCACACTTTGCAACTTTCGAATGTTTCCCGAATTCACGATGCGATTATCAAACGAAATTCACCAAATTAACGTAAGTTTTGATTCGATTTCGCGATTTGCTTACATTATTACCTGACACTTATCACAATAGAACAGCCAACATGACAAAAATAGCCCATGCTGTGTCTCTTTCCTTCCTATGTACGCTACCCTTGTCATACAACTTTTCCTCCGTTTGATTTTACTTCACTCATGCACACTGTATATGTGCTATATCGGGCTTCCTGTAGTACTTATTCATAGGTAATGCTATTTGAAAGGCACTTGCAAAAGTGTGTGTATTGGAGCTGGCGTTTTAATTCATTAAATCGGAAAGTAATCTGAAATACGTGATTTCATGTCAGTGCAGTGCACCTCCAATATGGAGGATGTTTTTTCATGTTCGAAAACTGAACAGTTTATTTTGAAAGTATTTCTATTCTTCAGGAAACTGGCAGTTTTAAAGATTTGGATCAACAGAAGAATCAGAATGATTAAAATAGGTAAGTTTTGCTTTATGTGAATATGTTTTGAATATTAAAACATTATTATGTTTCAGGCTTCGGATACAATTAGTGTTTGGAACGACTCAGAAGGAAAATTTATGCCTCGACAAAGTTAATCAAGTAAGTTTTAATGCTTATATATATATATATATATATATATATATATATATATATATATATATATATATATATATATATATATAAAAATATATATATATATATATATATATATATATACATATATATATATATATATATATATATATATATAAAAATATATTTATATATATATATATATATATATATATATATACATATATATACATTTAGTTATATATATTAATGTATACATATGTATATATATGAATATATATATATATATATATATATATATATATATATATATATATATATATATATTTATATATATATATATATATATATATATATATATATATATATATATATATATATATACATATATATATGTGTGTGTATATATCATAGATCTCAGAGAGAATGGATACGAAATGCATCGAGAGAATTGAAGCACTTTATCATGTAGCGTAAAGTAAGCGCGTTATTTGCTGTTTATTCAAATTTCAAATAAATTTTACGTGACGTCTCCCACTATTTTTTGCATCTTGAACTAAATCAATTTTCCGTGCGGGTATTCCAACTTAAACGATGTAAAAGATTGAGCATGACTTACCCTACGAAGCATATGTCCCTGACATGCTTCCTAGAGCTGTTTTTATAATCCCACACACGTCACTACATTTTTCGACACAAACACACTCGCCATCCGTAACAAATTTTCAGTTTGATTAATTATCACATTTGCAACGCTTTTGCACTAGATTCAACACGGTTTATCTTAAAAAAATTGTTTTGTGTACAATTTTAAATTCAACTTGATTAAACGTTTCCCATTAATGTTGAAATTTCACAAATCATGTGTTTTCAATCATATGGTTGATATTTTGTTGACAATTCGGGGGTTAAGGTGCAAGAGGAGTGGGATTTCCGTGAGAGCAACTAGAGAGCCACTTAAGTGTGTGGATTCTCTAGCGGCGTGAAAGGTAGGGGGATTTCAATTCGCATGCGAGAGGAAGACATGTATGTAGTAAAAGTACTTCACTCAGGTATGGATGAATATAAGCTCATTTCGCGTCCATTACTTTATGTGTCTTCGGTATATATACATATTGTTACATGTACGAATAATTCTGCGAGCTACTGTTGCAATTGTTTTCACAACCATTAAGAACATCAACAAAATGAATTCACTCGAAACAACGAGAACTGCTCCATTCATTGTCGCTGCTCAAAAGTTCCCGCTAATTTTCCAATGTACGAGAACTGGGTTGAATGACTACAGACCCTTTATAAAGGCGAGCTGAATGAATGGGGGGAATCATTCATTACAACCGCAATAGAAAACTGCGATATGCGAAGTATAGGCCATATTGATTGTTTGAGTGTGAAATGATTTTAGTAGACAATTGCTATAGAAATTTAATTGACAAACGAAAGGTAGATTCTAATTAAAATTGTGAAATAGTTAAAATAGTGATTGTGCAATTTTTTCAGTAAATAAATAAACTCTTTTAACTTAATTTTAAAGACATTCCGTTTTCACTTTCCCGGAACATTAAAATTATTGGCCGCGAACCATAACCCGCGACAGTGGTGTCGAGAGGTGAGAAAGAAAATTTTGAAAGTGAAAACCTTTAAATATAAAAATAAAGAAAAATGCACAATAGTGAAATCTAACGTGGAAACTGGTGGAAAAATAAATAAAAGCCGAAATAATAAAAATAAATAATAACCACGAAACTAATATTTCAAACTAAATGAATTTACCATGGCGGAGCTTAAGGGAGACACAGAAACGCCAAAATCAAAGGAACCAGAAGATGCACTGATGCAAATGTTAAAGCTGATGCAGCAAGAGCAGCGACATCAGTCATCCAATATATAAACGAAGTTAAATGAACAATCAGCGAAGTTAAATGAACAATCAGCGAAGTTAAATTAACAATCAGTGAAACTGGACCAACAAGCGATCGAAATCAAGTGAAATAAATAAAAGTGGAGCAAAGTAGCCTGAACAATCAAATGAAATGCGTCGAGGAAAAGGTTTACCAGGTCGAGGAGAAGGTCCGCCAGGTTGAGGAGAAAATGAACTATGAGATCAGCCAGGTCGAAGAGAGAATGAACCATGAGATGGAAAAAGTGAAAAAAGAATTGGAAGCAGCGAAGGCAGTAGTGGCCACCTCACCAGCCCCGCTTATAACCGCAGCGCAAAGCACATCCAGAAATATGCAAGCACCAATATTCGATGGGCAAACGGTCTGGAGTATTTACAAAACCCAGTTCGAAGCTGCCTAAGAGGCCCAGCTGCCGAGCTTTGCAGACGATCCCCGTTGATCTACACTCAAACCCGGCTGCTATATTGAATGCGCTCGACATGCGTTATAGAGGCAACCATCTGAAGCAGATTTATCGGGCACAGCTACGGAATCGGATGCAGAAGTCTAGCGAAACCTTACAGCAGCTAGCCCAAGACATTGAGCGACTGGCACTTTTGGCTTACCCAGCGTACGACCCAGAACATCGAGATGACGCAGCAACAGAGGCATTCATCAGCGCCTTAGAAGACCAGGAATTGCAACAAGCTGTGCGTTTAGCTCAAAAGCAAACAGTCAAGGATGCATTGGCTTATAGCCTGAACTTTGAGGCAGTGAAAAATGTGACTCGTACCACTGCTCGGGCTCGCAAGGTAGTGGCAGACGAGTGCAGGTGTGAGTGCGTGGAGATTGAGCGAGAGCCGCAAGTAATTGGTGCGCCTAGATGCTGGGATTGCAGTGAGAAGGGGCACCTGCAAAGAGACTGTAAGAAGCGAAGAAAACGGAGCTATTGGCCAGGATGGTGGAGATCCAGACCATGTCAGGAGGCTAGAATAGAACCTCAAAAAACTGAAAGGGCCAAATTCATGCGATGGATGTCGGCTAGGAGGATCGGCATCCCTAGCACCCCATCACCGTATAGGAAACATCGTGGAGAAGCAGACTTATGCCTTCCTGGTCAAGTTGATGAAGAACATTGCACCATAACAAACGACACTGGTGCAACCCGATCGACGATCCCACCAGACCTAGTGAGGCCCCAACTACTTCACAAGGATAGAGTTCATGGCAATGCTGACACACGACCTCGTCATCCATGTCCAGCTAACTGCAAGAATTGCCGACGGATTGAGGAAAAGGAACCGCCCGTTGATCTGCGATTGATAACGGCCGAATTCGATGAAGGTTGGTCATCGGAGGAAATTCGAAATGCCCAGTTAGCCGATGAAGACATCGGATCATTGCTCGTATGGAACGAGACGACTGAGCGACCTGAGTGGAAAGACGTTTCAATGCATGGCGCAACTCTGAAAAGCTATTGGGCACAATAGAACTCCCTTCAGGTGTAGGGTGGCGTACTCATGCGGAAACGGGAAACGGCGGATGGCAGCTCCTATAGGATGCAAACTATACTACCCAAAAGCCGAATCCACGATGTGGTTAAGGAAATGCATGAAGGATCCTTGGGAGGCCACCTTGGTGTTAACAAGACCTTAGCGAAATTGCGGGAAAGGTTCTACTGGCTCCACGCCCGAGAAGACGTAGAGGACTGGTGTCGCAGATGCACAATTTGTGCTTCCGTCAAAGGCCCAAAGCGACGACTGAGAGGACAAATGCAAACTTATAACGTGGGGGTACCGTTTGAAAGGATTGCTGTTGACATCGCAGGACCCTTTCCTGAATCTGAATGGGGAAATCGATACACGCTGGTTGTAGCCGATTATTTCAGCAAGTGGCCCGAGGTCTACCCCATTCTCAACCAGGAAGCGACTACTGTAGCCGAACAGCTAGTGTTAAATTGGGTCAGTAGGTACGGCGTACCTTGCGAACTACATTCAGATCAAGGCCGAAACTTTGAGTCGCTAGTTTTTGGCGAAATGTGCGAGCTGCTGGGAATACGGAAAACGAGGACAACACCGCTGGATCCCACATCCGATAGAATGGTCAAACGTTTCAACGGCATGCGCAATAAACATCTGGCCAAAATGGTTGACGAGAACCAAAGGGACTGGGACCGACACATTTCACTATTTTTGATGGCGTACAGAGCTGCCGAACATGCATCGACGGGCCAAGCCCCAGCCAAAGTCATATTTGGAAAGACTATTCGTCTGCCAGCTGATATCAAGTTCGGGACACCCCCTGAGAAACCCCAAACGATCTCGGAGTACGCAAGTGAGCTAAGACAACGGTTGAACCGGATACATCGGACAGTGCGAAAACACCTCGAATCGGCTACTGACCGCATGAAGACCAGGTATGATCTAAAGGCAAATTCTTCTGGCTTCCAGCAAGATGACTTGGTGTGGCTATATGACCAACAGCGACGGAAGGGTAGGTCTCCAAAGTTGCAACATAACTGGGAGGGACCATACCGAGTTACAAAGCGAATCAACGACGTCGTATATCGCATACAGGAAAACCGTAAACCAAGAGCCAAAATGAAAATCGTGCATCTGGACCGTCTTGCCCCATATTATACCCAGGGAGAATTGACTACAACTGGCGACACATCTTTTCGGGGCGAAAAGAACTGAGGTGGGGGCAGTGTTACATGTACAAATAATTCTGCGAGCTACTGTCGCAATTGCTTTCACAACCATTAAGAACATCAACAAAATGAATTCACTCGAAACAACGAGAACTGCTCCATTCATTCATGCTATTCAAAAGTTCCCGCTAATTCGCCAATGTACGAGAACTGGGTTGAATGACTGCAGACCCTATATAGAGGCGAGCTGAATGAATGGGGGGAATCATTCATTACAACCGCGATAGAAAACTGCGATACGCGAAGTACAGGCCATCTTGATTGTTTGAGTGTGAAGTGATTTTCGTAGACAATTGCGATGGAAATTTAATTGACAAGTGAAAGTTAGATTCTAATTAAAATTGTGAAATAGTTAAAAAAGTGATTGTGCAATTTTTTCAGTAAATAAATAAACTCTTTTAACTTAATTTAAAAGCCATTGCGTTTTCACTTTCCCGAAACATTAAAATTATTGGCCGCAAACCATAACACGCGACAATTTTTACACAGAATATATATATGCATATATATATATATATATATATATATATATATATATATATATATATATATATATATATATATATATATATATATATCTATATATATATATATATATATATATATATATATATATATATACATATATATATATATATATAAATATATATATATATATATATATATATATATATATATATATATATATATATTTATATATATATATGCATATATATATATATATATATATATATATATATATTTATATATATATATATATATATATGTATATATATATATATATATGTATATATATAAATATATATACAATATATATATATATATATATATATATATATATATATATATACATATATATGTATATATACAATATAACGTATATATATATATATATATATATATATATATATATTTATATATATATATATATATACATATATGTGTGTATATATATATATATATATATATATATATATATATATATATATATATATATATATATATATATATATATATATATACATATATGTGTGTGTATATATATATATATATATATATATATATATATATATATATATATATATATATATATATATATGTGTGTTTATATATACTTACTGTATATTACATATATATATATATATATATATATTTATATATATATATATATATATATATATATATATATATATATATATATATATATATATATATATATATATATATATATATATATACATACAACTCGACTATATCGGCCTTTCCATCGCATGAGAAGGAAATCTCGGCAGGACAACCTTGGTGTCTCACACAATAGATGTGGGGCATGCTAAACCCCTCAAACAGAAACATTTTGCCATATCTCCGGTGAAGGAAAAGTCGTTATATGCCGAAGTTGATCGGATGTTGGCACTAGGTGTGATCGAAGAATCGCAGAGCGCATGAGCCTCATTGGTCACTTTAGTTGTTAGACTGCATAAGTTCCGACTATGCTTAGACGCCCGATGTTTGACTGCCATCACTGTTAAAGACGCATATCTCCTGCCGTTGATTAAGGGTATCCTAAGTCGGTTAACTAAAGCTCATTTCATTACGAGCTTGGACTTCAAAGACGCTTTCTGGCAAATCCCATTAGATCCTTGCTCAAAAAAGAGAAGACAGCCTTCACGGTCCCAGGTCGCTTACTGTACCAATTTGTGACCGTGCCATTTGGACTGTATAATGCTCCCCAAACAATGACCCACTTTATGGATAAAGTAATACCAACGCATTCACGGCACCGAATTTTCGTATACTTGGACGACTTATTGCTTATAACCGAGACCTTTGACGAACCCATCTGCCTGCTTCGGGAAGTAGCTATGCATATTCGGAAGGCAGGGTTAACCATCAACATACAGAAGAGTCAGTTCGTAATGACAGAGGTTAGGTATTTGGGCTACATCATTGGCCATGGCAACATCAAAACCAACCCGGAAAAGACACAAGCGATTGATGCCTTTCCTCTGCCTAAGACCACCAAGCAGTTACGCCGATTCCTAGGTTCATGCGGATGGTACCAACGATTTGTACGTGACTATGCAACCACCACCACACCCTTGACCGACATGCTGCGTAAGGGATGAAAGTTAATCTGGGAAGAGCCCAGCTTGCGAGCCTTTGAAGAGCTAAGGAAGAGTCTGACAACAGCCCCCGTAGTACATAGCCCGGACTTTAGTAAACCTATCTCAATCCAATGTGACGCTAGCCAATATGGAGTGGGAGCAGTCTTAGTCCAGGTTACGGAAGACAGTGAGGAAATACCTGTAGCTTTTATGTCCCACAAGTTGAACCCGGCCCAGTGGAACTGCACTGTCTTTTAGCAAGAATACTTAGCGGCGGTGCTCGATGTGAAACGTTTTCGGGCGTACGTTGCGGGACACCCATCCGAACTTGCTACGGATCATGCGTTCCTGAAATGGCTGATTAGCCAAACTGACCTTCATGGCCGTTTGGCGAGATGGGCGTTGAAATTGCAGGTATTTGACATTACGATTCGACACCGGAAAGGAAGCCAACATGTGGTACCAGATACCTTATCGAGGATGTTCGCAACGGTAGGAGCCGAGTTGGCCAAGGAAGACGACAGCCCCCTGTTGATCGATCTGGATCATCCCGCCTTCAGATTGGCAGGCTAAATGCATCCTGTTCAAAGCCTGTTACCATAGCTGCCAGAACTGCGGGTAATGGAGGGATTTGTATACAAGTGGATGCGGTACGCAAAGGAAAGAAAGGATGGGGCACGCATCCTGAGATCCCATACAAGAAGAGCAACAGTGGAAGTTATGGGTGCCCGAAGAATTGACCATCGATCTTAATCGACGTGATCATGACCACCCGCTGAGGGCGCTCGGCGAATACGGTGGTACGCTACTGCGGATGAAAGCCTATTTCTTTTGGCCAAAAATGACACGACAAATAAAAGCATATGTAGCCACCTGTGAGATGTGTAAGTGCGCCAAATGCTGTCCTTTGGCCTTCAAGGGGTAAGTTTGAACTACCTGAGTGTGTG
>OZ017739.1:222745042-222767542 GCA_963969285.1 Odontomyia ornata
GGATATGTGCCGGTTAGAGTCCTTAACACCGCAGACTCAACCACGAGCATCAAAGCGGGAGAAGTCATCGGCAGCTGCCAGCCTGTTTCCACCATCACCTCTTTGGAAGCTACTCACAACCATCATTGGAAAAGGAGGCAAGACACAGAAAAAGCCAGGGAATCCACGTCTGCAATATTGAAGCAAGTCAAATTGCCGGTGCAGCTATTCGAACGAGCCTCTGATCTGGTCACCAAGTACAGTGACATCTTCTCAACAAGCCCGGATGACCAAGGCCGAACGAGTTTGGTAACTCACGTCATAGACACACAGGGAGCCAAGCCGATTCGACAAGCCCCAAGACGTCTCCCTATAGCCAAACAAGGAGAAGTGAGCGCGCTGATCTCGGACATGGAAAAACAAGGCATTATTGAACCTTCTGTAAGTCCATGGGCCGCGCCTGTAGTTCTAGTAAAGAAAAAGGATGGTAGCACTCGCTTTTGTGTCGACTATAGGCAGCTTAACGACGTCACTAAGAAAGATAGTTACCCGCTCCCACGCATCGACGACATCATGGACACTTTAGCCGACGCAAAATGGTTTTCTACACTCGATCTCAAGAGTGGCTACTGGCAGGTAGAAATTGACAAGAAGGACCGAGAGAAGACCGCATTTTCAGTTGGGACCGGATTGTGGCAATTTGTGGTGATGCCGTTTGGGCTTTGCAATGCTCCAGCCACTTTCGAACGCTTGATGGAATACGTGCTACGTGGTCTAACCTGGAAAAACTGCTTGGTGTACCTAGATGACATCATCGTCATCGGGAGAACGTTCGAAGAGCATGTGCGGAACCTAGAAGAGGTTTTCTCCCGATTACGACTGGCAAATTTGAAACTTAGTCCCGAGAAGTGTACTCTTTTCGCAGATGAAGTAAAATACCTGGGACACGTCGTATCAGCAGAAGGGGTCAAAACAGACCCTGAGAAAATTGAAGCCGTGAAAAGCTGGCCAACACCAAACAACAAGCGCCAACTACGAAGTTTTCTGGGTCTGGCGACCTACTATCGAAGATTCGTCAAAGACTTTGCCAAAATAGCTAAGTGTCTCCATCAGCTAACCGAGAAAAATCGTCCATATGTCTGGAATGAACAATGCCAGACGGCCTTTGAGACCCTGAAGGAAAAGCTGTGTGAATCACCCGTGCTGGCGTATCCGAAACCCGGAAAAATGTTTGTAGTTGACACCGATGCAAGCAACGGCGGTATTGGAGCTGTACTCTCCCAGCAGATCAATGGCGAAGAAAGAGTCCTCTCTTATTACAGTCGAGTTCTCTCAAAAAGTGAGAGGAATTACTGCGTGACCAGGAAGGAGCTATTGGCTATAATAGAGGCCACCAAGCAGTTCCACAAGTATCTATATGGCCAGAAATTTGTTCTTCGAACGGACCATGCATCACTGAGATGGTTGCTCAACTTCAAAAACCCCGAGGGACAAGTTGCGAGATGGATCGAAAGATTGCAGTCATACGACTACGAAATTGTTCATCGGAAGGGCGGAGTTCATGGAAATGCTGACGCCCTATCCCGCCGTCCATGTCCAGCTAACTGCAAGCATTGCCGACGGATTGAGGAAAAGGAACCGCTCGTTGATCTGCGATGGATAACGGCGGAATTCGATGAAGGTTGGTCATCGGAGGAGATTCGAAACGCCCAGCTAGCCGATGAAGACATCGGACCATTGCTCGTATGGAAGGAGACGACTGGGAGACCTGAGTGGAAAGACGTTTCAATGCATGACGCAACCCTGAAAAGCTATTGGGCACAATGGAACTCCCTTCAGGTGGAGGGTGGCGTACTCAAGCGGAAATGGGAAACGGCGGATGGCAGCTCCTATAGGATGCAAACTATACTTCCCAAAAGCCGAATCCACGATGTGGTTAAGGAAATGCATGAAGGATCCTCGGGAGGCCACCTTGGTGTTAACAAGACCTTAGCGAAATTGCGGGAACGGTTCTACTGGCTCCACGCTCGAGAAGACGTAGAGGACTGGTGTCGCAGATGCACAATTTGCGCTTCCGTCAAAGGCCCAAAGCGACGACTGAGAGGACAAATGCAAACCTATAACGTAGGCGTGCCATTCGAAAGGATTGCTGTTGACATCGCAGGACCCTTTCCTGAATCCGATTGGGGATATCGATATACGCTGGTTGTAGCCGATTATTTTAGCAAGTGGCCCGAGGTCTACCCCATTCCCAACCAGGAAGCAACTACCGTAGCTGAACAGCTATTGTTAAATTGGGTCAGTAGGTACGGCGTACCTTGCGAATTACATTCGGATCAAGGCCGAAACTTTGAGTCACTAGTTTTTGGCGAAATGTGCGAGCTGCTCGGAATACGGAAAACGAGGACAACACCGCTGCATCCCCAATCCGATGGAATGGTCGAACGTTTCAACGGCACGCTGAATAAACACCTTGCCAAGATGGTTGACGAGAACCAAAGGGACTGGGACCGACATATCCCATTATTTTTGATGGCGTACAGAGCTGCCGATCATGCATCGACGGGCCAAGCCCCAGCCAAAGTCATTTTTGGAAAGACTATTCGTCTGCCAGCCGATATAAAGTTCGGAACACCCCCTGAGAAACCCCAAACGGTGTCGGAGTACGCAAGTGATCTAAGACAACGGTTGAACCAGATACATCGGACAGTGCGAAAACACCTCGAATCGGCTGCTGACCGCATGAAGACCAGGTATGACCTAAAGGCTAATTCTTCTGGCTTCCAGCAAGATGACTTGGTGTGGCTTTATAACCCGCAACGGCGAAAGGGTAGGTCTCCAAAGTTGCAACATAATTGGGAGGGACCATACCGAGTTACAAAGCGAATCAACGACGTCGTATACCGAATACAGGAACATCGTAAGCCGAGAGCTAAAATGAAAATCGTGCATCTGGACCGTCTTGCCCCATATTACACCCAGGGAGAATTGACTACAAATAGCGACACATCTTTTCGGGGCGAAAAGAACTGAGGTGGGGGCAGTGTTACATGTACAAATAATTACATGTACAAATAATTCTGCGAGCTACTGTCGCAATTGTTTTCACAACAATGAAGAACACGAATTCACTCGAAAACACGAGAACCCAACAAGCATGATCAACATCTGCAAGTGACGTCACTCCATTGATGAATTTGCTCGAATCTACCAGGTGCCTCTCGGTAGAACGTTCGCCAATGTGCGAGAAATGGGTGAATAGGTAGAGACCCTATATAAAGGCGAGCTGAATGAATGGGGGGAATCATTCATTCGACCGCGATAAGAACTGCGAAAGTGTGTGGGAAGTGTGTTTCGTAATAGTGAAGTAATTTAGAAGACAATTGCGATAAGAAATTTATGGACAAGCGTTAGATTTTATTTTAATAGTGAAAAATTAAAATTAGTGAAAGTGTTAAACTGATTATTGTGCATTTTCTTGAATTAAATAAACTCTTTTAACTTAAATTAAAAGACATTGCGTTTTCACTTTCCCGGAACGTTAAAATTATAGGCCGCGAACCAATAACACGCGACAATATGTATATGTGTGTGTGTGTCTATATATACATATAGTTATATACATAAATGCAGACATACGTATATATATATATATATATATATATATATATATATATATATATATATATATACATCTATATATATATATATATACATATATAATAGATATATATAAATATTTATACACAATATATATGCATATATATATATATATATATATATATATATATATATATATATATATATATATATATATATATATATAGATATATTTATATATATATATATATATATATATATATATATATATATATATATATATATATATTTATATATATTTATATATAAATATATATATATATATATATATATATATATATATATATATATATATATATATATATATATATATATATATATATAAAGAAATATATATATGAGCATATATACACATATATATATATATATATATATATATATATATATATATATATATATATATATATATGTATGTATATATATATAAATATATATATATATATATATATATATATATATATATATATATAGGGGAAGGTAGTCAGGGTTGGGACGCTGTCAGGGTTGGGACACTCCTATATATCGAGCAAGACACTCCGCGCCAACTATGTCAAAGCGTGGTATTACTTCTGTTGGTAACGTTAAACTTTTCCGTGTATCGCTCGTGTCAAAGATTGCTTGGTTAAAGTACTGTGTTGTCGTTTTGTTTTGGATACCTCGAAAAGTTTTGCCTTGTGCGTCATAATTGCCTTAAAACTCCGAGGGAAAACATGTCGACGCAAAAGTAAGTATATATTTCTTATCTGTAGATGCCCCTAAATACGTTCCCAGAGGGTAAAGTTGAAATACCAAATTGTTTGTCTCAAGGTTAAAGTGGCATAAAATGGTGCTTGTAGTCAGGGTTGGGACATTTCTGTAGTCAGGGTTGGGACATATCATTTTTTTTAAAATCAGGTAAATAATTGTTTCGCGACTATTATGCAATCCGCAAAAAATGAGATTAACATATTTTTGTCATTGTAATAATTTTTATCAATACGATTCAATATATTTTGAAATAAAAAATTAAGAAAATAAAATTGTCTCCAAGAAACAAAAATAAACTTAGTAAAAAAATATCACTAAAAAAATACAATACTAAAATAAACATAAAACATAACATAAATAAAAATAACAATTTGAAATTAAAACTCGGTCATAATAAAAAATTGTTTGTTTTTAGAACTTCTCGCTTCAAAAGAAAAACAGACAGAGGCAACTTTGATCTAAAAGATGCCGTTCAGGCGGTTAAAGCAGTGAAGTTGGACAACAAAGCCGTGAGAGCTGCTGCAGTGCAATACAATGTGCCTAAATCTACTTTATGGCGATATGTAGACATTGTGTCGAAGAAACACGAAGAAATTTCTACTGTGTCTGACGAGCATGTGCTAGAAACGATTCAACATGTTGGTACATACGCTGCATGTGTCACGAATCAAGTGAGTATCAAAATATGTGTGAAAAATAAAAAAAAATTAGTTTAACATCAATTTATGAATTCGGTATTTTCTTTTTTTCAGGTGTTTACGGCCCAACAAGAGAAAGCGCTCGTCAACTACATCAAGCAATGCAGCGACTACTATTGTGGTCTTAATGTCACTGAGTTGAGACAGCTGGCATATCAATTTGCCATAAAAAGCCAAATAAAATATCCTGAAATCTGGAATGTCGACAAAATGGCAGGCCGTGATTGGTATTACGGGTTCATGAGGCGCCACAAGGAACTTACTCTGCGCACTCCCGAGCAAACGTCCCTGCATCGTGTTAAATCGTTTTCGAAAGAAAACGTACAGTATTTTTTTATTAGTCTCGACGCAGTACTGACAGAGCATCCATATCAGGCGGCAGACATCTGGAACATGGACGAAACAGGATTTTCGACAGTGCCAACCAAGATTGGAAAAGTGATTTCCGTGCGAGGCTCCAGAAGAGTGGGGCAAATCTCGTCTCAAGAACGAGGATCTATGGTGACGATGGCTCTAGCAGTGAATGCTGAAGGAAATTCAATACCACCGTTCTTCATATTCGCTACAAAGAATATGCAATCTTCATTCATGGAGAATTCATCACCTGGGGCAGTTGGGTTTGCCAACGGGTCTGGGTGGATGCAGCAAACAGAGTTTGTGGAGTACATCAAGTTTTTCATTGATAAGACAAAAGTCTCAAAGCAAACACCTAAATTGTTGCTGTTAGATAATCACACGTCGCATCTCTCCGTCGAGGCATTAGATATCGCTGCTGAAAATGGCGTCACTATGCTCACATTTCCCCCTCACTGCAGTCATCGCCTACAACCCTTAGACGTCTCAGTGTTTGGTCCCGTTAAAGCCTATTACAAATCCCAATGTAATGCAGGGCAGAAGAATCACGCCGGCAAAGCCCTGGAAATTAGACACATTCCAGAACTAGTCCGATCTACCTTGGACTTGGCGCTTACTCCTCGGAATATAAAAGCCGGGTTTCTTGCCACTGGTATTTGTCCGTACAACTCCGATATTTTCGCTGATTCCGACTTCGTTCAAGCTGTGTTTAGTGGGGAAAACGAGCGAGCTGTTCAGGAGAACGAAGAAACTGAAGGAGATTTACAGCGCCGTATAATAGTTTCGGATACTCTTGAGGTTGGTGCGGACAAGGAAGCAGCGAGTTCTGTTGGCACGCACGCGAAAGTAGCGAGTTCTGAGCCTTTGACTTCTACGTCATGTGAGTCTGACCTTTCCAAAATTTTGTCATCGATTGGGCCTGTGCAAGCGGCCACGCCAGTAAAAACATCTAATCGTGGACGGCGCGCAATGAAAAGTGCCATTTTAACATCATCAGACAACCGTCAGCAATTGCGAGAAAAACAAGCAAAGCGTGATGCTTCTAAACACCGGAAAAAGGCTCAGTATCTAACACTACAAAATCGAACCCAAAAACACCAGCAAAACGAGGTCGCCCACCAAAGAAAGCACGAAAACAACTTTCTTCAGACGAAAATGATGACGAAGACTTTTGCATCATTTGCTTGGAAACGATGCCACGGGTTTTGAATCGCAACAACTCCATTGCCTGCAGCGAGTGCAAAAGAGAAGTTCATCTGAAGTGCGCCAACCTTACTAAGAGTTACTTCATTTGCCAAAATTGTGAATCTGACTAATGTTTCCACGTCAAAAGTCTGTAATATTAAATAAATAAACAAAATTGATTTTATATTTCTTCATTGCAAATTATTTTTGAACAAATTTCGCAGATTTTTACCAGTGTCCCAACCCTGACTACAAGTCCCAACCCTGACTACATTTTTCGTTTTTTTATTGTTTTGATAACTTTTTTTTATTGGTGCGCTTTGCGTTGTCCGATGGAAAACTTGATTTTTATCGAGTTTACTTTCATATGAGACAGAAATATCGATCAATTTGGAATTTAAACAAAAGATACAGAGGAAAGTCTAAAAGTGTCCCAACCCTGACTACCTTCCCTTATATATATATATATATATATTGTTCAAAAAGCAAATATATAAAATAGTTGCCCTTTAGTCAGACGGCGTTTCGTTTGGCTTCTCAAAAAAGACCTTATTAAAGTCTTTTATTGTACAATTTTACAAGTATTCAATTTTTAATATCGCAAAGTCCGTAGCGCGGTCATTGCTTTAGTGCTGATTCGTTGAGAATTCCTAGAGTTCATTGCAGCTTGTTACATATTTCATGTCGTGGTCAGCAAAAAGTTCATGATCGCCGTGGAAATGAAATTTTCGGAGTATGCATATCACACGAATTAATATATTTGTAATTGGGGCATTGATCGTGCGCGGAAATAAAAAATATTTGGAATGTGCAGATTGCATATTAAGTCAGCTAAGGTGCAGTCCAGAGTACGTTGAATGTTAATTGCGCGTGGAAATTAGAACTTGTTGATGCGCCCAATTCTATGTGAATTTTCATTGAACATTCTCCCCATCCTTGAACTGTCCCAGTTCAAATGAAAGTCGTCTTTGATGACCTTGCGCTGCGCAGGAATGGGTTTTATTTCCGTTCGTCTGAACTTCTTCAACGCAGTCCAGATGATCAGAATAATTGTTGTGGTTGTTAGGATGTAGCCGAGTGTATAGTGGTGGATGTGATAATTGTTTATTCTATCAGAAGGTAGCAACTGTGGAGAATGATGCGTTGAGAGTTGCTTTACGATTTCGTTCCAGTCAGCACCTTTTGTGTTGATAAGGAAGTCGGTGGATGATGATTTTATGAAGTCGGTTTTGTTGAAGGTTATCTGGGTGAAATTGGCTGATGGTGTAAACGTGTAGTTCATAACTGACGTGAATGTGTTTAGCCCCCTAATCGCCATGGTATCGTATCTGATTTCACACTGAGGCTCTAGAAGTAGAACACCACTTCCTTGTAGTGTTTGTGTGTCCACATATTGTGTCAAATACTCTTGTCCCTTATAGCGCATAGATCCACGTGTTTTGTTGGTGGGCTTGGATCCAAAAGTTCGTGTTGTTGATAGGTAGCCGGATACATTGCCGAGGAGATGGTTCCTCGTGGTTTAAGAGAGTGATTTTGCATTGGTTTATGCTGGGTCGCCGATTGTACAATGGATGATGTTGAACACACAGCAATGTGTTGTCCTTGGTGAGTGTACATTTATCCAATTCGTGTTGGTTGATCGGGTAATGTTGGTTTCTCTGGAGATTCACTAGCAGATATCGTGTAGATGGTTGGATGAGATATGACTCTTGAGCTCGTCTAATGGGAACAAGTATCAAGTTGAACAGTTGAAATTCTTCGGAATTGATTAGTGGCAACTTCAGCTGAAAAATTACAAAGGATTTGGTCATCTTGGCATGTACTGAAAACGTCTTGTACAATGATAGATCTCCAACTGTTCGACTGATCGGGATATTTAGACTTGGAGGAAGTGTCTTTCGTAGGAGCGTTACTTGTTCTTGAAGTTGTCGTGGAGTGAGAAGTAATGGATTGATGATGCCGTGCTGTAGATCAAGCAATATATCCCATAATGCCCTTTGTGTTTCTTGGTAACTGTGTAGTGCCATTATGGTGCGAAAGCAAAATGTGATGAAAATTTTGTTGCTGAGATACACTGCTTATACCGTCTGACAGTTGTTTTAAGTAATCGTATATTGCCTTAAATTGTTCCTGGATATGATACATCTCTTTTTCAAAAAGGTTTGTGGTGGTCTCGAGAAGTGAGGTTTGATTCTCCATGAGTGAGTCTAGATAATGTTCGTTGGCTCGTGATTTTTCAATTTCATCTTCAAGGTATGTTGCGTAGTCTGAATCTAGAATACCGAAAAGTTTATTAGCGACGTTGCCCACGACGTCCAGTGGTGCTCTTCTTCTTCTGGTAGGGTAGCTTCTGCCTTCTTCTCCCTTGTGAAGGATCTCGTTTAGCTGCTCAATATGAGATAGTTGGTGTGTGAACTGCTGTAAGGTTTGAGTGCATACTTGACCTTGAATAGTGATTGATACACACAGCTTTTTCATGTTGATTATACCCTTGCGAATCCCATCCAATTCTTCCTAGTAGTGTTTTAAGTCATAGAAGGTAATTACGTTCCATTCGTTAGTTACTAGCTTTGCTTGTCCGATTGCTTCGAAGTAAATTCCAGGGTCCTTCGTGAATGGATCAACAGTTATAGGTGGAGATGCAATGCTCATGGCAGGCAGAACGAGTAGGGTTATTAAGGTTGCTGCTAGCATGGATGTAGGGCGAGAACGCTTTACAGGGACTTCGCTATTTGTTAATTTTGGATGGTTCTTCTTCCAATGTTCACCCCAATTTGAGTTAATTGGAAGGAATCCACCTTGGTTAGGATGCCGTTTTTGAGTTGTTTAGGCTTGAGACTTTCTGCGGATACCTTAGTTGTGGCTGACGTGGCTTGGTTGAGACCTTTGCATGCCTTTACAAGAGGGCAAAGTTTTTGACATCTGCAACTCGGCAACGTCCGTCACTTCCTTCAATTGTTTGCACTATCCGTCCCAGTTGCCACTTCAAGGGAGGGGCATTATCATCCTTGATGAGAGCTAGCATGTCTGGTTTTTCGTTGTCACAACAATGGGGTCCACTTTGCTCTCTGTTGTAGTTCAGAACGGTATTCGATTGACTATCTGCGCCAAAATTCGTATCGGATGTGCTGCACGAGTTTCCACCGGGTGAGTAGGTTTGGATTAGTTTCACATGCACGACTATGTATTGTTGTAGTGAGTGATTCCCAGATAAGAAAATGTCCCGGTGTTAGTGCTGCCATGTAGTTAGGGTGGCCTGATAATGGCTGTATTAGACGTGAGTTGAGCGCAGCCTCGGCCTTTTGTAATAATTTCTTTGGTGATTTGACAGCCGCCTCCAAAATACCCCCGAAGTGTGGACTGCGTGGTGGTATAAAGTGAAATTGGATCCCTTTCTGAGTTGCGGCTGCGTGAATCTTCTCTTGAGAACGCTCATTTTGCAGTAAATTTTCTAGCTCCCCTAATTGCTTACGAGCCCCAACAAAGTTGGTAGCATTGTCGCAGTACACGTTTTGGCAGCAGCCATGTCTAGCGATAAACCGCTTCAAAGCAGCAATGAATCTGTCGGTGGATAGGTCTGAAACCACTTCTAAGTGACAAGCCTTGGTTGTGAAACAGCAACATACGCAGATGTATGTTTTCGTTGGTTTCTTGCCTCAAATTCTGTAATGGGTGTAGACCGGCCCACAGAAGTCGATGCCGACGTTGACAAATGGACGGACTGGTTAAACGCGTGTATCAAGAAGGACTCCCATGATTTGTTTGATGCTTTGTGGGTTTAGTCTGGAACATTGAACGCATTTATGCACCACTGCAGATGCCAAACGCTTGTCTCGAGGGATCCAGACCTGCTGGCGTGCTGTTGCTCGCAGAGTTTGAGTCGCCATGTGTAAGTTCTTTCTGTGAAGATCAGTGAGTGACAGTTAAGTGAATGGATGTGAAGCAGGTAAAATTGCGGGATGTTTTGCGATCTGTGGTATATTGACGTTTTGTAATCTCCCTCCGACTCTTAGAATAAAGTCATCATCCAGGAACGGTGTGAGTGTGAGGAGTTTGCTCTTCGAGTCTTTTGGTGTTTTTTGTTGTAATCTTTTTATCTCAGTTCCAAATTCCCCGGCCTGCATAAATTTAATAATAAGTGCGAGAGCTTTTTCTACTTCTGCAACTGTAAGGAATCTTCCTTCCCATGAATCTTTCCTAACCTTGAAGCGTTGAGTTGCCCGCAAAACTGTTGCTACGATTCACTTAAGATGTGTGAAGGAGTTTGGATGATCGATTGTGTCGATAAAATGCTCCTGAATAATGCTGTTTGTGAGGACAGTGTTAATTGTCTTTCGCTCTGGAAGCTCTCCCGGATCTCCGATAACTTCACACGGCCAATGAGTCTCGGGTTTTCGCAGAAATTTAGGTCCATGGTACCAGAACGTAGAATTGATGAGTACGCTAGGCCGTGTTCCTCTAGAAACCAAGTCTGCAGGATTGAGTTCAGAATTCACATGCTGCCAGTCAGATATGTTTGTTAGTCCTTGTATTGATGAGACTCTGTTGGCCACAAAGGTGTGAGAGGATGACGGTCTGGATCGGATCCAGGCTAATACGATCTGTGAATCTGTCCAGTAATGTGTAGCGTTTATGTCTTTGTTGAGGATTTTCTTAACACGATTCGTTAAGTGGGCCATGAGAGTTGCAGCACACGGTTTCGGTCTTGGTAAGCTGATGGTTTTCACTGGGGGAACCCTAGATTTCGAACAGAGAAATATCGTCTTTATGTCTCCCCGGCTGTTTGCGCTACGTAGATATATTACTGCACCGTAAGCCCTTTCACTTGCATCGGAAAAGACATGCAAACTGAGTGTGGCATCTTTCGTTTCCAAGTATCTGGGTACCCGAATTCTGTCCACGTCTGTAAGCTCCTTGCGAAATTGAAGCCATCGAGTGTGGAATTCCATTGGTATGGCTTCATCCCAGTCGAGTTTAAGTGACCATAACTCTATTTCTCTATCTTCGCTTGGCATTGATGCAAGGAGTTGCTCGTGATTCGCCCACCATTTACGCAGATTAAACCCTGCTGACTTCAAAAGCGTTTTCACCTCGTGCTGAATCTTGACGGCTTCTTTGAGGCTTTTGCTTTCAGTCATTAGATCGTCCACATAGAAGTCTTTGATAGCCCTGGATGCTAGTGGATGTAACTTCTTCGATTTATTGGCCAATTCCATCAGGCATCGAGTCAACAAGTATGGTGCGGCAGTGGTCCCGTACGTCACTGCCTTTAAACGATAATATCTTAAGTCATCGGAAGGGTTGTCTCTCCAGACGATGAGCTGTAAATGGCTGTCTTCCGTTGTTACATTCACTTGACAGTACATTTTCTCAATATCCGCTGAGAACGCAAATTTGTGTTTCCTGAAACGTAGAAGGATTGAGAATAAGTCATCTTGTATTACAGGGCCATTCAACATGATAGCGTTGAGTGAGATGCCGTTTGATGCCTTTGCTGAATCGTCGAATACGACTCTTAACTTAGTGGTGCTGCTGGATGGCTTGAGTACACAATGGTGAGGCAAGAAACAGTTAAGCTCTGGCATTGGTGACTTAACTTCTTCCATGTGACCCAAAGCGGCGTATTCCTTGATGAAATTCGTGTACTCCCTTTTGACATCTGGGTGTTCTTGGAACTTCCTTTCGAGAGCAAGGAAGCGTTTAATTGCTTTGTCTTTCGATTGGCCAAGCACGGATGGGTTCTGACACAGAGGAAGTTTCACTTCCAAGCGTCCATCCCGGTTTCGTCGAAGATTGATCGCAGGCTCTTCAGTACTAAAGGTCGTTGCCAACGGTGCTTCTTCTATGGCCCAGAATCTTTCCAGTGTTCTTCAAGATTATTGATACTGATTCCATAGAAGTATTCAGATGTATCGCCTGTTGCGACACGGCCAAGCACAATCCATCCGAGCACGGGGTTCTGCAAGGTTGGTAGGTTTCGTCCTAACCTTATCTGTTCAATGGAACGAAGCTCACAGTAAAACTCTGCTCCCAACAGTAGATCGATTCGCCTCTGAGTGTTGAACCTTGAATCAGCACGGTGAATGTTCGGTGGGATTGGCCATGAAGAAACATCGATGAATGACGGTGGTTGAGTAGAAGCAATCGTTGGTATGACGTATGCCTCCAATCGGGTTGAATATCCGGAGTCTCTTGAGGAAATGGTGATGCTCACTTGCTTCGAGAAATGTGTTTCTGTTTTCCCTATTCCACAGATATTGATGTTGAAATTTGATCCGGATATTTTCAACCTCTTTAGCATTTGAGCACTAATGAAGTTGAGCTGAGATCCGGAATCTAAAACGGCTGTACAAACTTCGGTTGAACCAGCATAATTTGTGATGTTGACTGATGCTGTGCCCAATAAAACGTACTTGCTACCAGATGTCTTCTTGGTAAGGGCTGCTAAAGTGGTGTCGCTAGGAGTAACCGATTGGGAGCTGCTGGTTGTCATGGCTGATCTCTTTGTCTTGATAATTGTCTTCTCATGGTGGAGCAACGTATTGTGCCTGCCTTGACACTTAGAGCAGCTTCTTGATGGACAGTTACTTACACTGTACCCTGCCTTGAGACAGTTAATACACAGCTGAAGGCCCTTGATTTTGATAAGTCGATCGTGTGGGCTTAGTCTAAGTAACTGGTCGCACTTAAAAACCTTGTGATTCCCAGTGCATACTTTGCAGCTTTTGTCCGAGTTAGATGAGACAAGGGATGTTGGTTTCACTCGTGAATGTGAATGTCTCTCCTTGCCTAAAGCCTCCAGTGACTAAAATCCAGTTTACATGAATATGAGAAAGGCGTCGATGGTTTGTGCTTCACGAGGTCGTTGAAGTGTTTGCTCGTACAGCGTATGTGTTGTTCTGTCAAGTTTTTTGAGCAGGAGGTGAAGTATGAGGGGGTACCAGCCTCCTGTTGAGATGCCCAAGGTTGCTAGCCCTAACAAGCACTCTTTGGTTGTGTCGTGGAATCCCTTTATTGATGCAGCGGATTCACTGACAACTGTTGGTTGTGATACCAGCCTGTCGATGAGTGACGAAACAAAGATTTGTTGGTTATTGTACCGTGCCTGTAGTGTTTCCCACGCGATGGCATATTTACCGTCATAAAGGTGGAGGTGACGAATTAGGCGCTCAGCTTCACTGGTCACATTATTTTCCAGGTACCACATTTTCTGGGTATTCCCAAGTAGTTGGACGTGAATCATCTGTTTGAACAGATCGTGGAACTGTTTCCACTTAAGATAGTCGCCATCAAACGTCGGAAGTGTGATTTTTGGCAAGCTGACTAATGCCTGTGTGGCTGGCGCAACTGTGGTGGGCGCAGTTATGGCTGGAATTCTTACCAGACATTGGTTGAGGAAGATTATTGCCTCTTGGATCGCATCTTCGGTGTTGAGGTAGCTGCTTGAAGTGTAGCCAAGGGCTGTCACATTGCCGCCCCCACAGATGTCCTGATGCAGTTTTCGGGCCTCATCCCAGAACCGCTGGAGAGTGACCAACTTAACTTCATAAAACTTTCTAGGTTGGCCGACTTCGATGCTGTCGATTTCCGATGGATTGCGTGACAACACTATAACGCCTGATGAGTTGTTTAGTGATCTGAAGGTTGGACGCAGTGGAGTCCTTCGGCCCCTGCACGTCAGCCTTCAATCCTGATGATGCATCTGGTGCAGACATTGATGGTGCTTCCAGAGTACGTAGAAGTTGTTGCATATTCTCCTCTACTTTTGAGTATTCCGCGCTGACCTTGGCGAAATGCTGTGCTTGAAAGTACGGCTGTTGCGGATAAGTCCCTGCATGGGGTTGCAACACCTGGTGGGTTGCGTTGAACCTTGTCCACAACTATCCCAACTGTGCAAGCTTAGCCTTCAGGTATTCGGGAGTCTTGCGGCTGGACGAATCCTTTCTGTAATTGCTGATTATTCGCTGGAATTCGTCCCCCAACTCCTCCTGCTCGGTTGCCAGAAGTGATAACTGTGATTCCTCCACCCTGATTCTGAAGCTGGAAGTAGATTAAAATTTG
Organism: Odontomyia ornata; assembly: GCA_963969285.1. Classification (NCBI taxonomy): domain Eukaryota; kingdom Metazoa; phylum Arthropoda; class Insecta; order Diptera; family Stratiomyidae; genus Odontomyia; species Odontomyia ornata. The sequence continues at coordinate 222,759,727 of OZ017739.1, forward strand.
GAATACAACGTTGACTACGTCGGGGTCACCAAATATTCAAAAAGCAAATATATAAAATAGTTGCCCTTTAGTCAGACGGCGTTTCGTCTGACTTCTCAAAAAAGACCTGTTGAACAACTGATCACATAATTTTATTATTAAAGTCTTTTATAGTACAATTTTACAAGTATTCAATTTTTAATATCGCAAAGTCCGTAGCGCGGTCATTGCCTTAGTGCTGATTCGTTGAGAATTCCTAGAGTTCATTGCAGCTTGTTACATATTTCATGTCGTGGTCAGCAAAAAGTTCATGATCGCCGTGGAAATGAAATTTTCGGAGTATACATATTACACGAATTAATATATTTGTAATTGGGGCATTGATCGCCCGGAAATAAAAAATGTTTGGAATGTGAAGATTGCATATTAAGTCAGATTAGGTGCAGTCCAGAGTACGTTGAACGTTAATCCCGCGTGGAAATTAGAATTTGTTGATGCGTGCAAATCTATGTGAAGTTTCATTGAACATATATATACATAAATATATATACAATATATATATATATATGCTTAAGCATATATATATATATATATATATATATATATATATATATATATATATATATATATATATTTATATACATATATATATATATATATATATATATATATATATATATATATATATATATATATATGTATATATATATGTATATATATATATATATATATATATATATATATATATATATATATTTATATATATATATATATACACATATATATAGTACTGTATATTATGTATATTATATATATATATATATATATATATATATATATATATATATATGTGTATATATATATATATATATGTATGTATATATGTACAAACATATATATATATATATATATATATATATATATATATATATATATATATATATATATATATATATATATATATATATATATATATATATATATATATATATAGTCCGCGTGGCTCAGTGGTTAGAGCACTAAGCCCGTAAGCTGAAGGTCTCCAGAAAAGTGAAAGCACCAATATTTGATGGGCAAACGGTCTGGAGTATTTACAAAACCCAGTTTGAAGCTGCCGCTAGGGCAAATCACTGGAATGAGCCGAAACGAGCAACTGCACTAATTCTTGCTCTAACAGGCGGCGCAAACCCTTGCGAGAGGCACTGCTTATTAAACACACTAAGGGCCGAACCTACGCAGATGTCCTCCGTGAAATTAAAGCAGCGGTCAAGCCAGACGACACCAAAACTGCCATCAAAGCAGTACGACCAACCCGGACCGGTGGCCTGCTGGTGGAATTCGGGCCAGAGGCCACAAACAAAGATGCATTCCGTGACGCGGTTCAAAAGGTTCTTGGAGATGCGGCAACGGTTGCCTCGCTCGAACCAATGGCCACCCTGGAAATCAGGGACCTCGACTGCGTCACGGACAAAGCTGAAGTAGAGGATGCCATTAAGAGGGAGTTCCCCAGCTTAAGTGAAGTCAAGGCAAGATTGACACGTGAAAACACAAGGGGGCAACGTATGGCTATTGTCGAACTAGCTGATAAAGACGCCCAGCAAATCCTGGCGAAGGGCAAAATTAAGATAGGTTGGGTGATCTGCAGGATACGGAGAAGAGCGATCCCTATCCGCTGCTTCAGATGCTTCGAATACGGACACACCGCGTATGGCTGTAGGGGACCCGACAGGAGATCTCTGTGCTACAAATGTCGTGAAACGGGGCACAAAAGGAAGGAGTGCACGAACGAGGCAAAATGCATTCTTTCCAAAGATGCTAAGCTAGCACCCGGTGACCTCAAACATGAGCCGGGGACAGGGAGATGCTGGGTTTTCAAGGAGGCCCTAACTAAAGCCAAATCGATACTCAAATGATCCGTATCCTGCAGGTCAATTTGCACTGAAGCACAAACGCCCTGGACCTACTTGAGCAGTTTGCGAGGGATAAGAAAGCTGACCTCCTGTTGCTGAGCGAGCAACATCATAACAAGGACTCGCAAGCGTGGTACCCTGACAAATCTAGTACCTCGGCCATCTGGGTTCGAGACAGCGCCCGCCTTCAGGTGCAGGGCCATGGACGCGGGGATGGTTTTGTGTGGGTGCGGTGTTCAGGGATAACATATTTCAGTGTTTATCTGACGCCTAACGAGGCAATGCGATCTTTTCGAACCAAACTCGATGCCCTGGAGGACGCTGTCTCGAACACTGAGGGCCACATGCTGGTCGGGGGAGACTTCAACGCTAGAGCCATTGAATGGGGTATGCCACAATCCGACCCAAGGGGAAAGCAAATCTTGGACATGGCGGCCAGAACAGCGCTTTTTGTCCTAAATACTGGTAACACCCCTACTTTCCGCCGCTGGGGTTGCGTAGGAACCATACCCGATGTGACACTCGCTTCGGAGTCCCTGGTACCTAGAGTACACAACTGGCGAGTACTAGAGGACTACTCGGCTAGTGATCACCAGTATATAGCGGTTGAGATTCACGACGGTGCCACTCTGTGTGCATATGCTCAAACTTCAATCCTCGGATGGAGGACTGGGAGGATGGACGTTGAGAGGTTCGCTGACGCGCTTACGGCAGGCGCACCGTTGCTGGGAGCTCCGGCAGGGAGTGGAGGGCCCACAGCCAAGGACTTGGTGAACTCAACTATGAGTACCATCATAGCTGCTTGCGAGTCTTCCATGCCCCGTCAGAGACCCCGACACGGTAAGCCTCCAGTATACTGGTGGTCAAACGAGATCGCCGAACAAAGAAGCGAGTGTCACAAAATTCGGCGAGAGGCCCAGCGGGCGCGAACACGGGAGGAGGCAGACACTAGGCTAGCAGCATACAAGTCCGGCAGGAAATATCTTCGCAGGCTTATTAACAAGAGCAAGGCCCGATGCTGGCAAGACCTCGTGGACGATGTAAATAAGGATCCGTGGGGCCTTGGCTACAAGCTGGTCATGGGGAAACTTGGTGCCCTAAGGAAGCCTTGTATACATGACGCGGAAAAGATGGACGCGATAGTGCGGGGACTCTTCCCTGCCCACCCCGTCCGTGTTGACGCTGTCCGTGGTGAAACAGCGGTCGAGTGCCCACTCTTCACACAGCTGGAACTGGAGGAGGCAGTCCTCTCCCTGAAAGCGAGGAAGGCTCCAGGTCCAGATGGTGTTCCAGCTGAGGTTTTGCAGCTCGTCTATCACCATTGTCCTGACTTGCTGCTCAGCACATTCAACGCTTGGCTACGGGATGGGGTTTTCCCGGTACGATGGAAGGTGGCGAGGCTCGTGCTGATCAACAAGGGGAAGGGAAATCCCGAATCACCGTCTGCATACCGCCCGTTATGCATGCTAGACACGGCTGGGAAAGTGCTAGAGAAACTCATCAAGGGAAGACTCACTGACGCGATTCGTGCTGCTGGGGACCTATCTCCTCGGCAGTACGGCTTTAGAGTAGGACGTTCTACCATTGATGCGATTGCAGAGGTGGTGAACGCGGTCCAAAAGGCAGAGGCATATAGTCGCATCAAGCGACGGATCGTCCTGTTGGTGACACTCGACGTCAGGAATGCCTTCAACTCCGCTAGATGGGTGGATATTCTGGACACGCTGGAAAACTCTTTTCAAGTTCCAGATTATCTAATGCGGCTTTTGAGGAACTACCTAAAAGACCGAAGCCTGCTCTACGACACGACACAGGGCCAACGAAGGATGGAAATTACATCGGGTGTTGCCCAGGGATCTATCCTTGGTCCGGACCTGTGGAACGTGTCTTACGACGGGCTACTGAGACTTGAGATGCCAGATGAGTCGCGCTTGGTCGGCTATGCGGATGATGATGCGGCTCTGGTTGCCGGACGCACCGTTGAACAAGTGCAACTTAGGCTAGGTATGCTAATGCGCCGAGTGAGGGACTGGATGACTGCTCGCGGGCTCAGTTTAGCACTGGAAAAAACCGAAGTGGTCATCCTGACAAAAAAGAGAATCCCAAGAGTAAGGATGATTTGTATTGGAGATATACAGGTCGAATCGAAGCCAGCGGTGAAGTACCTGGGGCTACTGATCGACTTGAAGATGAGTTTCTCTGAGCAAATCAGGGCAATGGCTGAGAAAGCTGCTTCGGGAATATCGGCCCTAAGTCGACTTATGGCCAACGTAGGGGGACCCAGCCCATCAAGAAGACGCCTCTTGATGAGTGCTGTAGGGTCGGTGCTACTGTACGGAGCAGAGGTATGGGGCGACGCTCTCAGCAAGGAGGTATACCGAAAACGATTGCCACAGGTACAGAGAAGAGGAGCACTGAGAATTGCATCTTCGTATCCAACAGTCTCCGACTCGGCGGTGAGAGTGATTGCAGGCGTGATACCTGTCGCCCTCCTTGCTAGAGAGCGCCGCGCTATTTACCTGCGCCGAAACGAGGATGCGAGGGAGATGGTTGTCCGCGAGGAGAGACAACGCTCGCTCAACGATTGGCAGCAGTCTTGGGGGAATTGCACGAAGGGAAGGTGGACTGCGTGCCTCATCCCGGATGTGAGACCGTGGCTAAATTGAAGGCATGGTGAGACTGACTTCTATCTGACCCAGCTTTTGAGCGGGCACGGGTGTTTTCAGTCTTATCTGCACAAGATCGGTAAGTCACGGTCTCCCGATTGTCGGTTTTGCCCAGGAGAGGAGGACAATGCCTGTCATACATTTTTTTGCGTGTACCAAATGGGCCAGGCTGTGAAGGAAACTCTACAGGGAGACGGGAGAGCTCACCCCGGATAATATAGTTGCGGCGATGCTCGAATCGGTTGACAAATGGAACCAGGTGGCACATTATGCTCGGGCAGTCCTAAAAGATGTGCTGGGGCTGGGGGATCGCTCTTCTGGCATTTCCTCTTCCCCTCTCCCCTCCCGCTAGGAAAGGGACTCCCCAGCTTGAAGGCGCCCACGGCGTAACAAAACGAGACCTGGCCCGAAGTAATGTGTCAAACGGTTCCAGGCTAGGTTCTCAGATTGACAGGGGAGGTGTCTAGTGGGTAGTCCAAGGGTATCCTCCATGGGAGCCCCACACTGCCAAACTCGGCGGGCGTAAATGCCTTCACCTCCCTACCACAAAAAAAAAACAAAAAAAAAAAAAGAGGCCCGTTGAGTTGCACTCAAACCCGGCTGCTATAATGAATGCGCTCGACATGCGTTATGGAGACGATCAGCTAAAGCAGATTTATCAGTCACAGCTATGGCATCGGATGCAGAAGTCTGGCGAAACCCTACAGCAACTAGCCCAAGACATTGAGCGACTGGCACTTTTGGCTTACCCAGCGTGGGACCCAGAACATCGAGATGATGCAGCGACAGAAGCATTCATCAGCGCATTAAAAGACCAGGAATTGCAACAAGCCGTGCGTTTAGCTCAAAAGCAAACGGTTAAGGACGCATTTGCTTACAGTCTGAACTTTGAGGCAGCAAAAAATGTGACTCGTACCACTTCCCGGATTCACGAGGTGGTGGCAGAAGAGCGCAGGTGTGAGTGCGTGGAAATGGAGCGAGACCCGTATGTAAGTGGTGCGCCTAGATGTTGGAATTGTGGTGAGAAGGGGCACTTGCAAGGAGATTGCAAGAAGCGAAAAAAAACGAGCTATTGTTTAGGGCGGGGGAGATCCAGACCGAGTCAGGAGCCCAGAATGGAAGCACTTCAAACTGACGGGGTCAACTTCGTGAGGCAAAGGTTGGCTAGGAGGAGCGACGGCCCCAGCACTACCATCACTGTATCAAGACTACATCGTGGAGAAGCGGACTTGTGCCTTCCGGGTCAAGTTGACGGAGAACATTGCACCATAACAATCAGTGTCGATTGTGCAACCCGATCGATTATCCGACCAGACCTAGTGAGACAGCAACAATTTCACAAGGGCAGAGTTTTCTCACTATGGACAGCTACGGGAGAAACTGCACCTGTCCATGGAGAGGTCAACCTCCAGATATAGTTGGGAGACGTTGTGGTCCGACATAATTTTCTGGTCGCGAACATTATGGATGACTGCATTCTCGGAATGGATTTTCTGCGACCACATGGAATCACGTTGGATTTGGGCAAACGGGTATTGAAATGGCAGAATGTCGAAGTACTGATGGAGGATCCCAGCGTCCGAATTCCCAAGATGAATGTAGTGGTATGTACTGACACTGATGTACCGAATTCTTCCGAAAGCATTGTATGGGCCAAGCTTGATGGTGATTCTGGAGACCACCGATCTTATCTGATAGAGCCAACGAAAACGTCCACATTGCGCAGTTTGATTGTAGGACGAAGCCTTGTAAGATCTATAAGGAACGGATATGTGCCGGTTAGAGTCTTTAACGTCGCAGACTCAACCACGAGCATCAAAGTGGGAGAAGTCATCGGCAGCTGCCAGCCTGTTTCCACCATCAACTCTTTGGAAGCTACTCAAGACCATCATGGGAAAAGGAGGCAAGACGCAGACAAAGCCCGGGAATCCACGTCTGCAATATTGAAGCAGGTCAAATTGACAGTGCAGCTATTCAAGCGAGCCTCTGATCTGGTCATAAAGTACAGTGACATCTTCTCAACAAGCCCGGATAACCAAGGCCGAACGAGTATGGTAGCACACGTCATAGATACGCAGGGAGCCAAGCCAATTCGAAAAGCGCCAAACTGTCTTCCTATAGCCAAACAAGGAGAAGTGAGCCCACTGATCTCACTGAAAAGAAGGCGTTATCGAACCTTCTGTCAGTCCATGGGCCGCGCCAGTAGTTCTAGTAATGAAAAAGGATGGTACCACTCGTTTTTGTATCGACTATAGGCAGCTTAACGACGTCACTATGAAAGATAGCTACCGGCTTCCAAGCATCGATGAAACCATGGACACTTTGGCCGACGCAAAATGGTTTTCTACACTCGATCTCAAGAGTGGCTACTGGCAGGTAGAAATCGACAAGAAGGACCGTGAGAAGACCGCATTTTCAGTTGGGACCGGATTGTGGCAATTTGTGATGATGCCATTTGGGCTTTGCAATGCTCCAGCCACTTTCGAATGCCTGATAGAAGACGTGCTACGAGGCCTAACCTGGAAAACCTGCTTGGTGTACCCAGATGACATCATGTTTATCGGGAGAACGTTCGAAGAGCATGTGCAGAACTTAGAAGAGGTTTTCTCCTGATTGCGACTGGCGAATTTGAAACTTAGTCCTGAAAAGTGTACCCTTTTCGCAGCTGAAGTAAAATACCTGGGACACGTTGAACCAGCAGACGGGGTCAAAACAGACCCCGAGAAAATTTATGCCGTGAAAAGCTGGCCAACACCAAACAACAAGCGCCAACTACGAAGTTTTCTGGGTCTGGCAGCCTACTATCGAAGATTCGTCAAAGACTTTGCCAAAAAAGCTAAGTGTCTCCATCAGCTAACCGAGAAAAATCGTCCGTATGTCTGGAATGAACAATGCCAGGTAGCCTTTGAGACTTTGAAGGAGAAGCTGTGTGAATCACCCGTGCTGGCATATCCCAAACCCGGAGAAATGTTTGTAGTCGCCACCGATGCGAGCAAGGAGGTATTGGAGTTGTACTCTCCCAGCAGATAGATGGCGAAGAAAGAGTCCTCTCGTTTTACAGTCGAGTTCTCTCAAAAAATAAGAGGAACTACTGCGTGACCAGGAAGGAGCTATTGGCTATAACAGAGGCCACCAAGCAGTTCCACAAGTACCTCTATGGCCAGAAATTTGTTCTTCGAACGAATCATGCGTCGCTTGGATGGCTGCTCAACTTCAAAAATCCCGAGGGATAAGTTGCGAGATGGATCGAAAGATTGCAGT
>OZ017739.1:222772542-222780042 GCA_963969285.1 Odontomyia ornata
TAGGCTAGCAGCATACAAGTCCGGCAGGAAATATCTTCGCAGGCTTATTAACAAGAGCAAGGCCCGATGCTGGCAAGACCTCGTGGACGATGTAAATAAGGATCCGTGGGGCCTTGGCTACAAGCTGGTCATGGGGAAACTTGGTGCCCTAAGGAAGCCTTGTATACATGACGCGGAAAAGATGGACGCGATAGTGCGGGGACTCTTCCCTGCCCACCCCGTCCGTGTTGACGCTGTCCGTGGTGAAACAGCGGTCGAGTGCCCACTCTTCACACAGCTGGAACTGGAGGAGGCAGTCCTCTCCCTGAAAGCGAGGAAGGCTCCAGGTCCAGATGGTGTTCCAGCTGAGGTTTTGCAGCTCGTCTATCACCATTGTCCTGACTTGCTGCTCAGCACATTCAACGCTTGCCTACGGGATGGGGTTTTCCCGGTACGATGGAAGGTGGCGAGGCTCGTGCTGATCAACAAGGGGAAGGGAAATCCCGAATCACCGTCTGCATACCGCCCGTTATGCATGCTAGACACGGCTGGGAAAGTGCTAGAGAAACTCATCAAGGGAAGACTCACTGACGCGATTCGTGCTGCTGGGGACCTATCTCCTCGGCAGTACGGCTTTAGAGTAGGACGTTCTACCATTGATGCGATTGCAGAGGTGGTGAACGCGGTCCAAAAGGCAGAGGCATATAGTCGCATCAAGCGACGGATCGTCCTGTTGGTGACACTCGACGTCAGGAATGCCTTCAACTCCGCTAGATGGGTGGATATTCTGGACACGCTGGAAAACTCTTTTCAAGTTCCAGATTATCTAATGCGGCTTTTGAGGAACTACCTAAAAGACCGAAGCCTGCTCTACGACACGACACAGGGCCAACGAAGGATGGAAATTACATCGGGTGTTGCCCAGGGATCTATCCTTGGTCCGGACCTGTGGAACGTGTCTTACGACGGGCTACTGAGACTTGAGATGCCAGATGAGTCGCGCTTGGTCGGCTATGCGGATGATGATGCGGCTCTGGTTGCCGGACGCACCGTTGAACAAGTGCAACTTAGGCTAGGTATGCTAATGCGCCGAGTGAGGGACTGTATGACTGCTCGCGGGCTCAGTTTAGCACTGGAAAAAACCGAAGTGGTCATCCTGACAAAAAAGAGAATCCCAAGAGTAAGGATGATTTGTATTGGAGATATACAGGTCGAATCGAAGCCAGCGGTGAAGTACCTGGGGCTACTGATCGACTTGAAGATGAGTTTCTCTGAGCAAATCAGGGCAATGGCTGAGAAAGCTGCTTCGGGAATATCGGCCCTAAGTCGACTTATGGCCAACGTAGGGGGACCCAGCCCATCAAGAAGACGCCTCTTGATGAGTGCTGTAGGGTCGGTGCTACTGTACGGAGCAGAGGTATGGGGCGACGCTCTCAGCAAGGAGGTATACCGAAAACGATTGCCACAGGTACAGAGAAGAGGAGCACTGAGAATTGCATCTTCGTATCCAACAGTCTCCGACTCGGCGGTGAGAGTGATTGCAGGCGTGATACCTGTCGCCCTCCTTGCTAGAGAGCGCCGCGCTATTTACCTGCGCCGAAACGAGGATGCGAGGGAGATGGTTGTCCGCGAGGAGAGACAACGCTCGCTCAACGATTGGCAGCAGTCTTGGGGGAATTGCACGAAGGGAAGGTGGACTGCGCGCCTCATCCCGGATGTGAGACCGTGGCTAAATCGAAGGCATGGTGAGACTGACTTCTATCTGACCCAGCTTTTGAGCGGGCACGGGTGTTTTCAGTCTTATCTGCACAAGATCGGTAAGTCACGGTCTCCCGATTGTCGGTTTTGCCCAGGAGAGGAGGACAATGCCTGTCATACATTTTTTTGCGTGTACCAAATGGGCCAGGCTGTGAAGGAAACTCTACAGGGAGACGGGAGAGCTCACCCCGGATAATATAGTTGCGGCGATGCTCGAATCGGTTGACAAATGGAACCAGGTGGCACATTATGCTCGGGCAGTCCTAAAAGATGTGCTGGGGCTGGGGGATCGCTCTTCTGGCATTTCCTCTTCCCCTCTCCCCTCCCGCTAGGAAAGGGACTCCCCAGCTTGAAGGCGCCCACGGCGTAACAAAACGAGACCTGGCCCGAAGTAATGTGTCAAACGGTTCCAGGCTAGGTTCTCAGATTGACAGGGGAGGTGTCTAGTGGGTAGTCCAAGGGTATCCTCCATGGGAGCCCCACACTGCCAAACTCGGCGGGCGTAAATGCCTTCACCTCCCTACCACAAAAAAAAAACAAAAAAAAAAAAGAGGCCCGTTGAGTTGCACTCAAACCCGGCTGCTATAATGAATGCGCTCGACATGCGTTATGGAGACGATCAGCTAAAGCAGATTTATCAGTCACAGCTATGGCATCGGATGCAGAAGTCTGGCGAAACCCTACAGCAACTAGCCCAAGACATTGAGCGACTGGCACTTTTGGCTTACCCAGCGTGGGACCCAGAACATCGAGATGATGCAGCGACAGAAGCATTCATCAGCGCATTAAAAGACCAGGAATTGCAACAAGCCGTGCGTTTAGCTCAAAAGCAAACGGTTAAGGACGCATTTGCTTACAGTCTGAACTTTGAGGCAGCAAAAAATGTGACTCGTACCACTTCCCGGATTCACGAGGTGGTGGCAGAAGAGCGCAGGTGTGAGTGCGTGGAAATGGAGCGAGACCCGTATGTAAGTGGTGCGCCTAGATGTTGGAATTGTGGTGAGAAGGGGCACTTGCAAGGAGATTGCAAGAAGCGAAAAAAAACGAGCTATTGTTTAGGGCGGGGGAGATCCAGACCGAGTCAGGAGCCCAGAATGGAAGCACTTCAAACTGACGGGGTCAACTTCGTGAGGCAAAGGTTGGCTAGGAGGAGCGACGGCCCCAGCACTACCATCACTGTATCAAGACTACATCGTGGAGAAGCGGACTTGTGCCTTCCGGGTCAAGTTGACGGAGAACATTGCACCATAACAATCAGTGTCGATTGTGCAACCCGATCGATTATCCGACCAGACCTAGTGAGACAGCAACAATTTCACAAGGGCAGAGTTTTCTCACTATGGACAGCTACGGGAGAAACTGCACCTGTCCATGGAGAGGTCAACCTCCAGATATAGTTGGGAGACGTTGTGGTCCGACATAATTTTCTGGTCGCGAACATTATGGATGACTGCATTCTCGGAATGGATTTTCTGCGACCACATGGAATCACGTTGGATTTGGGCAAACGGGTATTGAAATGGCAGAATGTCGAAGTACTGATGGAGGATCCCAGCGTCCGAATTCCCAAGATGAATGTAGTGGTATGTACTGACACTGATGTACCGAATTCTTCCGAAAGCATTGTATGGGCCAAGCTTGATGGTGATTCTGGAGACCACCGATCTTATCTGATAGAGCCAACGAAAACGTCCACATTGCGCAGTTTGATTGTAGGACGAAGCCTTGTAAGATCTATAAGGAACGGATATGTGCCGGTTAGAGTCTTTAACGTCGCAGACTCAACCACGAGCATCAAAGTGGGAGAAGTCATCGGCAGCTGCCAGCCTGTTTCCACCATCAACTCTTTGGAAGCTACTCAAGACCATCATGGGAAAAGCAGGCAAGACGCAGACAAAGCCCGGGAATCCACGTCTGCAATATTGAAGCAGGTCAAATTGACAGTGCAGCTATTCAAGCGAGCCTCTGATCTGGTCATAAAGTACAGTGACATCTTCTCAACAAGCCCGGATAACCAAGGCCGAACGAGTATGGTAGCACACGTCATAGATACGCAGGGAGCCAAGCCAATTCGAAAAGCGCCAAACTGTCTTCCTATAGCCAAACAAGGAGAAGTGAGCCCACTGATCTCACTGAAAAGAAGGCGTTATCGAACCTTCTGTCAGTCCATGGGCCGCGCCAGTAGTTCTAGTAATGAAAAAGGATGGTACCACTCGTTTTTGTATCGACTATAGGCAGCTTAACGACGTCACTATGAAAGATAGCTACCGGCTTCCAAGCATCGATGAAACCATGGACACTTTGGCCGACGCAAAATGGTTTTCTACACTCGATCTCAAGAGTGGCTACTGGCAGGTAGAAATCGACAAGAAGGACCGTGAGAAGACCGCATTTTCAGTTGGGACCGGATTGTGGCAATTTGTGATGATGCCATTTGGGCTTTGCAATGCTCCAGCCACTTTCGAATGCCTGATAGAAGACGTGCTACGAGGCCTAACCTGGAAAACCTGCTTGGTGTACCCAGATGACATCATGTTTATCGGGAGAACGTTCGAAGAGCATGTGCAGAACTTAGAAGAGGTTTTCTCCTGATTGCGACTGGCGAATTTGAAACTTAGTCCTGAAAAGTGTACCCTTTTCGCAGCTGAAGTAAAATACCTGGGACACGTTGAACCAGCAGACGGGGTCAAAACAGACCCCGAGAAAATTTATGCCGTGAAAAGCTGGCCAACACCAAACAACAAGCGCCAACTACGAAGTTTTCTGGGTCTGGCAGCCTACTATCGAAGATTCGTCAAAGACTTTGCCAAAAAAGCTAAGTGTCTCCATCAGCTAACCGAGAAAAATCGTCCGTATGTCTGGAATGAACAATGCCAGGTAGCCTTTGAGACTTTGAAGGAGAAGCTGTGTGAATCACCCGTGCTGGCATATCCCAAACCCGGAGAAATGTTTGTAGTCGCCACCGATGCGAGCAAGGAGGTATTGGAGTTGTACTCTCCCAGCAGATAGATGGCGAAGAAAGAGTCCTCTCGTTTTACAGTCGAGTTCTCTCAAAAAATAAGAGGAACTACTGCGTGACCAGGAAGGAGCTATTGGCTATAACAGAGGCCACCAAGCAGTTCCACAAGTACCTCTATGGCCAGAAATTTGTTCTTCGAACGAATCATGCGTCGCTTGGATGGCTGCTCAACTTCAAAAATCCCGAGGGATAAGTTGCGAGATGGATCGAAAGATTGCAGTCATGCGACTACGAAATTGTTCATCGGAAGGGCGGAGTTCATGGAAATGCTGACGCTCTATCTCGTCGTCCATGTCCAGCTTACTGCAAGCATTGCCGAAGGATTGAAGAAAAGGAACCACCCGTTGATCTGCGATTGATAACGGCCGAATTCAATGAAGGTTGGTCATCGGAGGAGATTCGAAATGCCCAGTTAACCGATGAAGACATCGGGCCATTGCTCATATGGAAGGAGACAACTGGGCGACCTGAGTGGAAGGACGTCTCGATGCACGGCGCCACCCTGAAAAGTTATTGGGCACAATGGAGCTCGCTTCAGGTGGAGGATGGCGTACTCAAGCGGAAATGGGAAACGGCGGATGGCAGCTCCTCTAGGATGCAAACTATACTTCCCAAAAGCCGAATCCACGATGTGGCTAAGGAGATGCACGAAGGATCCTCGGGAGGCCACCTTGGTGTTAACAAGACCTTAGCGAAATTGCGGGAAAGGTTCTACTGGCTCCACGCTCGAGAAGACGTAGAGGACTGGTGCCGTCGATGCACGATTTGCACTTCCGTCCAAGGTCCGAAGCGAAGACTGAGAGGACAAATGCAAACCTACGACGTAGGCGTGCCATTCGAAAGGATTGCTGTTAACATCGCAGGACCTTTTCCTGAATCCGATTGGGGAAATCGATACACGATTATTTCACCAAATGGCCCGAGGTCTACCCCATTCCCAACCAGGAAGCGACTACTGTAGCCGAACAGCTAGTATTAAATTGGGTCAGTAGGTACGGCGTACCTTGCGAACTACATTCGGATCAAGGCCGAAACTTTGAGTCACTAGTTTTTGGCGAAATGTGTGAACTACTGGGAATACGGAAAACGAGGACAACATCGCTGCATCCCCAATCCGATGGAATGGTCGAACGTTTCAACGGCACACTAAATAAACATCTGGCCAAGATGGTTGACGAGAACCAAAGGGACTGGGAAGGACACATCCCACTGTTTTTGATGGCGTACAGAGCACATTCAGGGAGAATAGACTACAACTGGCGCCACATCTTTTCGGGACGAAAAGAACCGAGGTGGGAGCAGTGTTACATGTCTAAATAATTCTGCGAGCTACTGTTGCAATTGTTTTCACAACCATTAAGAACATCAACAAACGAATGTACTCGAAAACCCGCCAAGCATTATCAACATCTGAAAGTGAGTCATTGCCCATTCATTAAGCTGCTCGAATATTCCAGGCAATTCGCCAATGTACGAGCAATAGATTGAATGACTAGAGACCCTTTATAAAGGCGAGCTGAATGAATGGGGGAATTCATTCAACCGCGAAAGTGAAAACTGCGATAGTGTGGAGTGCGAATTGAAAAGCGATATTGATCGAATTAAAAAGTGAAGTGAGTTAGAGAAATTTATAGACAAAGTGAAAATTAAAATTGTGATATAGTTAAATGAGTGATTGCGCATTTTTAGTACATAAGTAAACCCTTTTACTTTACTTTAAAAGACATTGCGTTTTCCCTTTCCCGGAACATTAAAATTATTCGCCGCGAAACATAACACGCGACTATATATACATAAATATATATATATATATATATATATATATATATATATATATATATATATATGTTTATATATATATATATATATATATATATAAATATATATATAGATATAGATATATATATATATATATATATATATATATATATATATATATATATATATATATATATATATATATATATATATATATAAATATATATATATATATATATATATATATATATATATATATATATATATATATATATATATATATATATATATATATATATATATATATATATATATAGATACGGCTTATAGTCCGTCCAAGGAACCACTCGAATTAAATATCGTTGACGCCAGCGAAACTTGAACCAGAGACCTTCAGCTTACGGGCTTAGTGCTCTAACCACTAAGCCACGGGGATACATATATATATATATATATATATATATATATATATATATATATATATATATATATATATATATATATATATATATATATCTGTATATATATATATATATATATATATATATATATATATATATTTATATATATATATATATATATATATATATATATATATGTATGTACATATATATATATATATATATATATATATATATATATATATATATATATATATATATACAGTCTTCCACAAAAGTCAAGGTACAGTGATAAATATCATGAAAATTGTTTGATATTTTTATTTAAAAAACCTATAGTGATAAAAATTTTTTGGTATTACTTCAACTATAATCATTACACTTTAAATTCATGTAAAACAAAACGAAAATTCTGTCGTATTAATATATTATTACATATGATGTGTTGGAAAGTCAATGAATGAAGTCCACAAAAGTCATGGTACACCTAAAGAAAAATGATACAAATTGTAATTATAGTCTTGCATAGTTATTTGAATTATACTTTTCTTAATATTTTGTCGGATATCCTTTCATCTGAATTAC
>OZ017739.1:222785042-222790042 GCA_963969285.1 Odontomyia ornata
GTGTAGAAAACCATTTTGCGTCGGCCAAAGTGTCCATGATTTCATCGATGCTTGGAAGCCGGTAGCTATCTTTCTTAGTGACGTCGTTAAGCTGCCTATAGTCGATACAAAAACGAGTGGTACCATCCTTTTTCATTACTAGAACTACTGGCGCGGCCCATGGACTTACAGAAGGTTCGATAACGCCTTCTTTTCAGTGAGATCAGTGGGCTCACTTCTCCTTGTTTGGCTATAGGAAGACATTTTGGCACTTTTCGAATTGGCTTGGCTCCCTGCGTATCTATGTCGTGTGCTACCATACTCGTTCGGCCTTGGTTATCCGGGCTTGTTGAGAAGATGTCACTGTACTTTATGACCAGATCAGAGGCTCGTTTGAATAGCTGCACTGTCAATTTGACCTGCTTCAATATTGCAGACGTGGATTCCCGGGCTTTGTCTGCGTCTTGCCTCCTTTTCCCATGATGGTCTTGAGTAGCTTCCAAAGAGTTGATGGTGGAAACAGGCTGGCAGCTGCCGATGACTTCTCCCACTTTGATGCTCGTGGTCGAGTCTGCGATATTAAGGACTCTAACCGGCACGTATCCGTTCCTTATAGATCTTACAAGGCTTCGTCCTACAATCAAACTGCGCAATGTGGACGTTTTCGTTGGCTCTATCAGATAAGATCGGTGGTCTCCAGAATCACCATCAAGCTTGGCCCATACAATGCTTTCGGAAGAATTCGGTACATCAGTGTCAGTATATGCCACTACATTCATCTTGGGAATTCGGACGCTGGGATCCTCCATCAGTACTTCGACATTCTGCCATTTCAATACCCGTTTGCCCAAATCCAACGTGATTCCATGTGGTCGCAGAAAATCCATTCCGAGAATGCAGTCATCCATAATGTTCGCGACCAGAAAATTATGTCGGACCACAACGTCTCCCAACTATATCTGGAGGTTGACCTCTCCATGGACAGGTGCAGTTTCTCCCGTAGCTGTCCATAGTGAGAAAACTCTGCCCTTGTGAAGTTGTTGCTGTCTCACTAGGTCTGGTCGGATAATCGATCGGGTTGCACAATCGACACTGATTGTTATGGTGCAATGTTCTCCGTCAACTTGACCCGGAAGGCATAAGTCCGCTTCTCCACGATGTAGTCTTGATACAGTGATGGTAGTGCTGGGGCCGTCGCTCCTCCTAGCCAACCTTTGCCTCACGAAGTTGACCCCGTCAGTTTGGAGGGCTTCCATTCTGGGCTCCTGACTCGGTCTGAATCTCCTCCTTCCTGGACAATAGCCTCGTTTTCTTCGCTTCTTGCAATCTCCTTGCAAGTGCCCCTTCTCACCGCAATTCCAACATCTAGGCGCACCACTTACATACGGGTCTCGCTCCATTTCCACGCACTCACACCTGCGCTCTTCTGCCACCACCTCGTGAACCCGGTAAGTGGTACGAGTCACATTTTTGCTGCCTCAAAGCTCAGACTATAAGCAAATGCGTCCTTAACCGTTTGCTTTCTGGGTCCCACGCTGGGTAAGCCAAAAGTGCCAGTCGCTCAATGTCTTGGGCTAGTTGCTGTAAAGTTTTGCCAGACTTCTGCACCCGATGCCATAGCTGTGACTGATAAATCTGCTTTAGATGATCGTCTCCATAACGCATGTCGAGCGCATTCATTATAGCAGCCGGGTTTGAGTGCAACGCAACGGGGATCGTCTGCAAAAGCTCGGCAGCTGGGCCTCTTAGAGCAAGAATTAGTGCAGTTGCTCGTTTTGGCTCATTCCAGTGATTTGCCCTTGCGGCAGCTTCAAACTGGGTTTTATAAACACTCCAGACCGTTTGCCCATCGAATATTGGTGCTTTAACTTTTCTGGATGTGCTTTGTGCTGCAGTTGTAAGCGGGCTGGTGAGGTGGTTACTACTGCCTTCGCTACTTCCAATTCCTTTTTCACTTTTTCCATCACATTATTGATTCTCTCCTCGACCTGGCTAACGTTTCCCTCGACCTGGTAAACCTTTTCCTCGACGCATTTAATTTGCTTGTTCAGACTACCGAGCTCCGCTTTTATTTTCGTTGACTGTTTTTGGAAATCTGCCTTTATTTCGATCGCTTGTTGGTCCAGCTTCGCTGATTGTTCATTTAACTTCGTTGATTGTTCATCTAGCCTCCCAGTTAAACTGGATGTCTGTTCATTTAGCTTCGCTGATTGTTCCTTTGATTTTGGCGTTTCTGCGTCTCCCTTAAGCTCCACCATGGTAACTTCATTTATTTTTATTATTTCGGCTTTTACTTATTTTTTTTTCCACCACTTTCCACGTTAATTTTCACTATTGTGCACTTTAAAATTGTTCAAATGTTTTTACTTCCAAAATTTTCTTTCTCACTTCTAGACACCACTGTCGCGTGTTATGGTTCGCGGCCAATAATTTTAATGTTCCGGGGCAGCGAAAACGCAATGTTTTTTAAATTAAATTGAAAGAGTTAACTTATTTACTGAGAATGCACAATCACTCATTTAACTATTTCACAATTTTAATTTTCACTTTGTCTATAAATTTCTCTAACAACTGTCTTCACTTAAAAATCAACGAAAACCACTTCACTTTTTAATTCGATCAATACCGCTTTTCAATTCGCACTCCACACTATCGCAGTTTTTACTATTATCGCGGTTGAATGAATCCCCCCATTCATTCAGCTCGCCTTTATATAGAGTCTCTAGTTATTCAATCCATTTCTCGTACATTGGCGAATCGCCTGGAATATTCGCGCAGCTTAATGAATGGGCAGTGACTCACTTTCAGATGTTGATCATGCTTGGCGGGTTTTCGAGTAAATTCGTTTGTTGAAGTTCTTAATGGTTGTGAAAACAATTGCGACAGTATAAATGTATATATATATATATATATATATATATATATATATATATATATATATATATATATATATACATATATATATATATATATATATATATATATGTATATATATACATATATAGATATATATATATATATATATATATATATATATATATATATATATATATATATGTATATATATATATATATTAGACATGGGTAACGCAGCGCTGCGCCGCGTAATTGCGTTGAAGCACTATCAATGATACCACTGCGTTGATACCGATCCTCGGTATCAGCAGCGCAGCAGCGCATTTTGGCATCAACCTCTATGTAGAGAGATTTAAAGCTTGGTATCAACACAGTTGCTGTGTGTTGATAATAATATTGGATTCAAAAGATGTATAGGGTTTTCTAATAAGAGGTGTTATTTTGAATAGATCTTGTGATTTAACACCTCGAAACTTTTTCCTTTGGGGCCACGTGAAATAGAACGCCAACAGCCCAGCGTAGATTCAAGACCTCAAAGATGGAATTCGTGAGGCTATTGAGGACATAGGGCAGCCTCTTTGCGATTTGGTTATGGAAAATTTCATGAAAAGGATATGGTCCCGTAAGCGTGGTCCTGATGTTATTTTTCACTATTAACGGCATACCTTCTTCTTTATAATGAAATTAACATCCTATAATTATATTAAAAAAAGCATTTTTCTTTTAATATCAAAATAACTCCTCTTATTAGAAAACCCTGTATCTATTGTGCTGGCATTTGCGATGCCAAGCCATTTGGCTTAGCGCTACGTTACGGCGCGGTGGCCAGTATATCAAGCATATGTTAGTCGTGTGAAATCAAAGTATCATAGCGCAATGGTATCAGCGCATTGCGTTCATACCACTGCTGGCATTGGTATCAGTGTATCAGCGCATCAAGGTTTGATGCGTTACACACGTCTAATATATATATATATATATATATATATATATATATATATATATATATATATATATATATATATATATATATATATATTCATAGCAAGTGTACACATTTTGTCGAAAAAAAACATAGTTTTTGTGTAGATTGAGCTGTAATGTTTATTCAATATGAAAATTTGGTCCCTTACATTTAAATATGAAATATTACTTTGGGCATACGAGTATGTGCACTTCGTGCTGCTCAAACGATGATTATAATTTTCGATGACATTTTCGCACATTTCCGGCGTTATTAGGCGTATGTTGGCTCGAATATTGTTTTTTAATGCTTCAGTATTCTGGGCAGCATCAGCGTAAACACGATCCTTCAGAAATCCCCAAAGGAAGAAGTCATAAGAAGTCAAATCACACGATCTCGCCGGCCAATTTATGGGTGGACCAAAAAATTCACGTAGAGCGCGAAATGTTTACACTGGCGATTCATTATTTTTGTAAAAAATTTTAACAATCAAAACGTTTGGCTGATGTTTACGAGTATGACGCCATGGTTAGAGTTGTAAAAGACCAAACTATTACAATCTGTCAATATGTAGACCTGAAATTGGTGATAAATAAGAGTTAAGGCCATTCACATGTGTACACTTGTTATGAATCACCCTTTATATATATATATATATATATATATATATATATATATATCTCTTTTTCTTCGTAGCCCTACAGCCCCTTTCGGACCTTCGCTTAGAGATAGTTAGAGTATATCATTATCATGATCTAATGTATCGGCACTCCACAAGGTGATATGATCATTATCACGCTTTGGCCGTGTGTCCGTCCACCCAGCTGCGATACGTTCTGATTTTTAAACCAGCACGTATCATAACTGAACAGGCCTATAGCTCGTTCCGGAGAACCACTCGAATTAAATCTCGTTGACGCCAACGAAACTTGAACCAGAGACCTTTGCTGCTTTATTGCGGGAAAATCTTGCAATATATTTTATTCAAAATATTGTCCATCGGAAGCTACAACATTTCCCCATCTTTTAGGCAATTTATGAATGCCATCCTGAAAAAATTGCGCCGGCTTGGTGGCCAAAAATGAACCTATCCAATTTCGGGCGCCTTGCTCTGAAGTGAAGCGTATTCCAGTGAGAGCGTTTTGCATCGCGCGAAATAAATGAAAGTCAGGCGGAGCAAGGTCCGGACTATAAGGCGGGT
>OZ017739.1:222795042-222807542 GCA_963969285.1 Odontomyia ornata
GACTTGGTAGTCGCTTTTAACTCTTTGTTTAGTTTTTTAAGGCTCTGAAAAGGGCCATTTATTGTTCGCCATCCCGGATATGCAGCCGTACAGATATAGAGTTTCGTGTCGGGAGTCCACCTGTTGAGTCGAATTCCATCGCATAAAATCGGTCCGTCGTTTTTTCAGCTGGAGGAGATGGGACCTGAAACAATTAAAAAAACAAAGGAAGTATGCAGCCCTGAGAAGGGCTTATTAGATTTTACAGTTACTGAACTCTTCGTAGAAATATACTAAACCTTAAAAAAATGAAAGCTTTGAAAGCTCCTACGGTGAAAGTTCTACTATATGCACTTAGAAAATTTCCACAGAACTTGTCGCGCAGCAGTAATTTAGCTATGTATGCCGAGAGCATCTTTATTTCTTACATCAACGATCACTAATTGGAAAGATAAACTAAAATGACATCCGCACTAAGTTTGTTTATACATATCAAACACTCACTCGGGGCCAGTAAAACAAACCAAGTGAAATATAAAATGCTTTGAAAAACAAAACAGACATTGGCACTTAATATTTAAATAGAAATTATAGAAGTTGTAAACATGTTGTTGCCATCAATGAAAGGAATGAATAACTTGAATAGAATATAAATATGACACAAGGAAAAATTCAAAGCTCTCATAAATTTTAAGAAATAGACTGAGAGTCAGGAAGTATTTACCTTGGTTAATTCAAAATTCTAATACACTTAATGAACAAGACAGTCAATTCTGATAGCTTTCCGCAACGGGAGCAATTCCAGCAAAAAATTTCAAAGAGGCCTAAGAATCTGGATACTAAATCATGATAATTCTGAAGGTAGCATTTAATTATATTTTCCATCATACAAATTATTGCCAGCAATTTCTACCCGTATTTTTTTTTTTTTTTTTGTAAAGGCCAGCAGTGCTCTGGCAATTCGTTAGGAATGCGAACACGTTCTGGGAATAATTTTTACCCGGAAAATATTATCAAATGCTGTCTCTTGGATTGTAGCGATTCTTACTTTTAACTCGAATAAACCTTATCCCTCAACCATTTCATAATGCTATAGGGTTACAACCCGGCCGTGCAGTGATGCCAGAGTTGACTTTTCCTATTCAACAAGTATACGAGGATAAGGTTCGGAGTATAAATTTTTACAACTTACGAAATTACCAATACAAATACATTGCTGAATTCCGGTCTATGACAGAAGGATTTAATAAAGTAAACAAAAAAATAATGTTCATATTATAGTTAAGTCATATTTATAATTTCTGTTTTCACGATACCCACTCTTTAATGTATGCTTAATACGTGTATGGTAAAATATTTCATCTAGATACAATCAATCTTTTTTATACTATAATTTAATTTGTATTTTTGTTTTCAAACATTTAATTATAATGTGCAAGTCTAAATTCATTCGCTCATGTTTACCGTCTAAATTAAAGATAGGCGATTTTCTAATATTTATTGCGTATACAAATCAATCATCAAACTTTTGTTGAAATCTTCAAATTTAACGTACACGGGGGTATTTAAATAGAATTTGTGACCCTGAATCTCACATATCAAATGTATTCATTGCTGCAAGGTTAATCCGAAATTCTCTCTAATTAACGATGTTTCAAAATATTCAGATTACATTCAAGTACAAATCTACTATGCGCACAGTATGATTACTTGTAACAATGAACAAGTAGTTTCAGAAACACTGGTATGTGTTTGTATTGAAAACAGATTTTTTTTTTGTTGATTGACTAAGTATGAAAAAAAAAGAATATACAAAAACTGGACTGTAAAACAATGATATAAAGATAAATGTCTTTTCCCTTTATAAAAAATTGGTGAGTGCTTCGAGCCAACCTTATCTTGAATAATTTTAATGAGTTTAATTACATAATGCCGTAGCACGACGCTTACATTTGAAGCGATGGATTGAACTCTAAACAAAAACTTAACTCATTGGATTATCTTAACTAAAAAATGTGAACGGGTTATATTTAAATGGATTAAATCCTCTTAAAGTGCAGCCAGATGTCTCCCTGCGATAAAACCACGAAAGCTGCGATGGCCTGGCTAAGTGAAACAAATTGCGAGTACTTAAGTACTCGGTGGTAAAACTGAGGGATGATGCCAGTTATAAAAACCCAGGAAGCTCAGTCGTACCGCGTGGAAAACAAAAGTGTATCCCGATTCGCAATCGGAGAAGATGACACCTACGGGAAAACAGGGCTCGAGATAGGCTATAACGCTACGACGGCTACGACGGAATGTTTTCAACAGTTATCTTGATGATTCCAGCTCCCAAGATTTCCGAGTTCACGCAATTCGGGTACTGCCGTTCATTCCAGATTAGCCATTCAAATGTTTTCCTGAATTAGATTCAGCATTTGGAAATCATATCCGGAGCCTGCGAGTCCGGTGCTCATGAATTCTAATTCCTTGATAGTTCTGAGGCCAAATGGTGGGAACTTTCACTGGCACACTTTGAAGGTTGTGTCAGCATTCAAATTTATGGAGCGATTAACTCTTAATTAGATTTAATCCGATTAGTACCGCGCCAACATGCTGCTACCGCCACCTTTTTTTTCACTCGCAGCCGAACCTCCTTGCACTCCCATGTGGCTGTCAAATTCTACCGGTTTTCTCATCGGACAAAACAGATGTGTGTGGAATGGAACGCCACATGGCGGCAATGTGCATCTCCATTTGTCGCCAGTGGCATAGTTTTTCGATGGCCACGGTGGAGGGGGCATTCCCAAATGGATATGTCTCGAAATGCGTCGGGGTTTTGATTAATATTCTGTTTCAAATATTTAAATCCACAGATCTAAATATTTGGAGATAAAAAAAAAATATTTTCTGCGCAACGATATCCGCACGAAAGATGAAGTCCGCTTGCATTTCGAGGTCATACCCATCTGGCCGAGTGCAAGGGGTCGGGATCGGAATCACTTCGATTCCCGGGCGTAGGCGTCACATTACACATTCCCCCCCCCCCCCCCAAATCGAAGTAATTACGATCCCGCCTCCTATATAAAAGGTCTTGGGTAGGGCCGTGGCGGGTCGAAGGTCAGTTTCGAGGAATAGGCTACAACCATGTTCGTGAAGACTCGACAGTGACTATACCGTAGGGAGTCAGGGGTTACTCGGAGGTCTTCGTCTAGGCAGAGATTTGGGTAAGCCAAGGTTTTTCGTGGGAAATAGTTGCACTTCATCGTCTAAGGTCTTTTGCGTGGTAAATTCCCAGGGTTTTACCAGTCATGTCCGCGATGAGGTATCGGGTGGGGCTTATTACTTGTAGGACTCAACACTTCACGAATTTCTTGTCTAGTTTGGCATTGTAATGTCGGGTGGCATCGCTCTGTCGGAAGTTTCGACGATATATCTCGTCGCCTACCTTAAAGCCAGAAGGATGAGATCGCAAGTTGTACCGCTCCTCTCCCATCCGTCGACTTTCTTCAATCTTCTCCCGCAGTTGCTCTCGCAGAAGTTGGAGCTTTTCGTGCGGTTCCAGAACCACGATTGGGTCCTCTAGCGATTTCAGTTGCCGCAATAGCCGGTAAGCGCTCCCATGACAGATCATGTACTGGCCGAACAATGCGAAATACGGCGAAATGCCGGTAGTGGTCCCAGTCCTTCTGATTCGGGTGGACATAGGCGCGAATGGCCGCTATGAGCGTACGGTTCAGTCGTTCGGATGCGTTGGCTTGTGGTGAATAGACGGCGGTTCGTTGGTGGATGATGCCGTATTTGGACATTAGGTCTCGGAACTTGCTGGAGGTGAACTGGACCCCGTTGTCGGAGACAAGTTTCTCCGGAACTCCAAACATGTGAAAGACTCGGTTCTCCAAGAAGCTGATTATAGGTCCAGTGTGCATGTTACGTAGTGGTTCTATGATAGGGAATTTAGAGAGCTGGTCCAGGACCACGACAGCTCCCGTGTGACCAGAAGTAGATCGAGGGTAAGGACCGATAAGATCAATGTACAAGCGCTGGAACACACGTTCGGGGACCTCAACCTTACCCATGGGTGGCCGAAGAATGGTGTTGGGCGCTTTAGTACACTTGCATAGCTCACAAGAGGCTACGTACGCTTTTATCTGTTGTGCCATCTTAGGCCAAAAGAAACAGGTTTTCAACCGCCTAAGGGTACGACCGTATCCGCCGTGCGCACTAGATGGGTGGTCATGGGCCCGTCTGATAAGATCAGTGGTTAATTCTTCGGGCACCCACAACTTCCACTGTTCTTCTTCTTGTATGGGGTCTCCGGATGCGTGTCCTATCCGCTTATAAATAATTCCATCCGTCAACCGCAGTTCAGGAAGCTGGGACAGTTGATTCTGGATAGTGTGAATCAGTTGGGTGTAGCTGGCTGACTTGAAGGCAGGATGGTCCAGATCGATCAATTGGGGGCTGTCGTCCTCCTGAACCAACTCAGCTCCTTCAGGGGCGAACATTCTGGATAGGGTGTCGGGGACTACATGCTGGCTTCCTTTTCGGTGGCGAATTGTGAAGTCAAATGCCTGTAGTTTCAGTGCCCACCTGGCCAATCTGCCGTTGAGATCAGTCTGGCTCATTAGCCATTTCAGAGACGCGTGGTCCGTAACGATTTCAAAGGTGTGTCCCTCCACATAGGCTCGGAAGCGTTTCACTGCCAACACCGCAGCTAGACATTCCTGCTCGGAGACCGTGTAATTTCGCTGGGCTGGGTTCAACTTGTGAGACATGAAGGCTATAGGTCTCTCCTCGCCATCTTGTGCAACCTGGACTAAGACTGCTCCCACCCCATGTTGACTCGCGTCACAATGGATTGAGAACGGTTTGTCAAAGTCCGGGCTGTGCAGTACGGGGGCTGTCGTCAGACTCTTCTTTAGCTCTTCAAAGGCTCGCAAGCTGGGCTCTTCCCAGACGAATTTACGTCCCTTACGCAGCATGTCGGTCAAAGGACTGGTTCTGGTTGTATAGTCACGTACAAAACGCTGGTACCATCCGCATAAGCCTAAGAATCGGCGTAATTGTTTGGTGGTCTTAGGTAATGGAAAAACGTCAATCGCTTGAGTCTTGTCCGGATCGGTCTTGATATTGCCATGCCCAATGATGTGACCTAAGTACTTCACCTCCGTCATCACGAACTGACTCTTCCGTATGTTGATGGTTAATCTTGCCCTCCGGATGTGTAGAGCCACCTCCTGAAGCAGGTCGATGTGTTCGTCAAAGGTCTCGGTTATAAGCAACAGATCGTCCAAGTACACGAAAACTTGGTGCCGCAAATGAGGTATTACCTTGTCCATAAGGCGCGTCATTGTTTGGGGGGCATTGCACAATCCGAATGGCATGGTCACAAATTGATATAGGGGCCGACCTGGGACTGTGAAGGCTGTTTTCTCCTTTGAACCGGGGTCTAAAGGAATTTGCCAGAAGGCGTCCTTGAGGTCTAAGCTCGTGATGAAATGGGCTTTAGGCAACCGACTCAAAATGCCTTCAATCAACGGTAGAGGGTATGCGTCCTTGACAGTGACGGCGTTCAAGCGTCTGGCATCTAAGCATAACCGGACCTTGTTCGGCTTGACAACTAAGGTGACTGGGGAAGCCCACGCGCTCTGTGATTCTTCGATTACGCCTAATGCTAGCATTCGATCCACTTCGGCATATAACGATTTTTCCTTCGCCGGAGATATGGCGAAATGTCTCTGTTTTATGGGTTTAGCATCCCCCACATCTATAGTGTGGAACACAAGGGCAGTCCTCCCGAGACCTTCTTTCTCATGCGATGGAAAAGCCGATATAGCCGAGTCAAGACGCAGTTGCTGATTTACATCCAGTGTATGTCGTAGTAAGTGAGAGGGTTGAGATTGGTCAGGAACGGTGGTGACGGACTCCAGGGTCGTACCGGAGAATAGGGCCGGGGCCAAGTTAAATTTTCGAACGAAATCCACTCCTAGATAAAGATTCTGGGTTAACTGAGGTATGATGAAAAATTCCATAGGTTTAGTTACTCCTTTAAAGGTGACATCCGTCATAATTTTTCCCACTACAGAGTGACGAGTTCCGTCCGCCGTGCTTAACCAGGAGGTGAAATGACGGATTTGGTCCGCGTGCCTGGCCAGTACCTCCCCTGCAAAATCGGCAGATATGCAATTCACACTGGCTCCCGTATCGACTAAGCCTGACACTCGTTTTTGCAGGAGGTGTACTGACGCATATGGCCGAACATCATCCCTCAATAATTCGTCTAAGTGTATGTCCTTCAACACTTTCCTCGACTGCCTGACTTTTCTCCAGAAGCTCCGCATCCGACGCGTGGCTCGCTTGCTTCGCGGTGGGACATTTGTAGCCAACTCCTCATGGAAGATGCGCTGTCGAGTAGCCAGGTAATTCCGCAGCCTGACATGAAAAGGTTTTACATGCCAAGGAACTTTTGCCTCGCTATCATTTCCCTGCGCGTTGGCCTCAGCAAAGGTTGGCGTCGGTTGTGGAACTTCGGGAGAACTGTGTTTAGCGGTGCGAGTCAGCAGAATTGGAGTCATGTCGGGAGCTGGGTCATAGCTAGTGATGGGGTCAGGATTGGTTCGTCCGGGGTTTAGGAGTGCAGACGGGTGGTCGCGGCACTCGGTGGCAAGTTTTTTCACCCTTTCCAATCTGCACAGTCAAGTGCGTAGGTGTCGGCCTTCCCGCAGCGGTAGCAGAAAAGCGTCGGCTCCGCTGGACATGCATAGAACCGATGTCCCGGTTGTCGGCAGTTCCAACAGACCGTCGGGCCTGTAATTGCTTCAAGGGAGGGTCGATCAATCAAGGCTGGGTCCTCAAGCTCCGGTGGTGCTCCGCTCCTCGGTACTGGTACTGGATCAGCAAGCAGGTGGTCCGCTGCCATCAACTCCGCGTTGTGATGATTTCGGGGATTTGGTCCCATTATGCGAGGTTGTGGACGGAAGGTACCTCGCCGCTCATCCAAGTGTTCTTGCCTACGGGCATGGAGGCGCAATCCCTGTATGGTGTTGATGGGAAAATGTAGAAGGCTGTTCTGGAGATCCCAACGCATGTTCTCTCTGATAATTTCTACCAGTTCGTCCTCGGGCATGGTAGTTCGCAAGCGAGTGCTCAATCTCACTATACTTGTGTAGTACTGGTCGAACGGTTCGTGAGCGCCTTGTTTCCGTTTCTTTATTTGCTCCTTTAGCTCTCTCTCAGTGAAGCCATCCTCAAATCGATTGCGGAAGGCTGCACTGAAAGAGTGCCAAGTGGGACGTGGCGTTGATTCTTTAAAGCTCCAGTACCAGTCGGCAGCGTCTCCGCTGAACAAAAGATGTGCATGCCGGAGGAAGGGTGCTGGATACCAACGCCTGAATCCGGAAAAGGAACCGGTCCGCCGATATCATATCGTTGAACCCTGTAAAGTTCAGGCGCCAACTCTCCATGATACGAGGCGTCGGGTCTCGAAAAGGTGTCAATGCGTTCCCGGGGGGAATCACATCCTCGATTGACCTGTTGTACTGAACTGCCTCTGGGGCTAGAGGTACCAACGGAGGTGCGGTGCTATGTCGTGGTCTATATTCGGGAGCTCTGGGATCCATTCCCGAGTTCCTTGGAGGTGGGACCCATTGCTCGGATTGTCGGGAGTGGGGCATCGCCCCACTGGGATTGGGCTCCCAGCCAAGCGGAGTTCTCACGCGACTGGGTGGTTGGCTCATAGGGAGATTCTGGAGCTTTCCCTCCAGGTTGCCAATCCTCTCCGACATATCCCTCATCAACGCCACGAGGGTGTCAATGGAGTGGGCGGAAGGCATGGGTGTCACCTCGGACACGACACTTGCGGCCGGAACTTCACCGCCTACGGCTCCTTGCAGATCTAAAAGTGGTTGTGACGGTTCGGCTTCTGGAACTCCTTTCGCCACTGCTCCACGCGTTGGTAGGGGCGTTCCGAGGGGGACGTCTAGGGTGGTCCGCTCGATGGGTCGCCGGCATAAGGGACACAGCTCGGACGTGAGGAGGAGCTGTTGTACACAGGCACGATGGAATAGATGTCCACAATCCAATCGCACGCTGTGTATGCCCTCCACTACGTCTTCGAAGCAGATCCCGCAGTTAGCTGGTTGGACCGTTTTAGATCGGGTCCAACGCTTATCTGGGGTCCGCTTCGTTGCCATGTTTGTTCTTGCTGGTTTTGGGTGGGTGCTATGTCTTAGTAACGAAGAAAGAAAAATGTAATTATATAATATGACTAAGGACTTAAGTATAATATGATAAAGGCTTAAAAATAATTTAGTGCCCGATAGTGGCGAGCTATTTACGCAAAATTGAAAAAAAAAATTTACTTAGTATATACTTTCCTTTCCAGTGGTCGACTCCTCCAACGGGAAATGAGAGTGCGTGGTAATCTGCCGAAGAAAGGGGGCTTTTGGTCGATTTATTAAATTTAAACCCCTACCCACATACATTACAAAACGTTTCTAATCTACGTTAAATGACTCGACGAGACAAGTGGTATGGCTACCGTAACAGCGTAGTACGCGGTCAAAACTCCCGACGCGTGGAAGCATTCCGGGCTCCGCAATTCCAGCATACGCCACCGAATGTTGAACCGATACCACTCGTCTATCACGCATACGAAATAGTTAGAATCCTTCCGCGACATAAAGGCAAGGTAGCCTTCTATTTTCTTGAGAGTCCGTGCTGATAGGTAAACCCATCAGACTGGCAGTTCCATCAAGAAAATAGAAGGTCCTTACCGGGGTTAACCTGGAACAACACATCGGAAGGATTCTGTCGCGAAGAAAAAAAAAATCAAACAAAGGAGAGCGGAAGCTACAACTCACGTGAAGCGACTTCTAGTGTGTATCACACAACTCCACTGTTCCTGATAGTGGGACTCGAGTACCAGCGTACCTTACATCCTCCGTAAAGGACCAACTCGTCAGAAGACGCGAAATTTTATCCCCCTTAGGATGTTTAGGCCCCACGTTGGGCACCATTTGTAATGATTTTCAACATTTTAAGTCCGAACGCGGAACCGACCTCTCATCGGTTCTAGCCGTTAAGTCTGAGTAGTGCCAACGGATGGTACCAACAGGTCAACCAATCCGTGCACCGTAACCCATTCACGCGGTGGCTGCTTGTCGGCCAGCTAGTTCGGAGAGGATTTCGGTCGCGGGTCTCCGAATGGGTTACGCTCAATTACAATATTTCAGCCACCTGAACATGCCCGTTTTCAAAACGCGTTATCAAAACAAACCATACGGAGAAGAAACCTACTTTACGTTACTCCGTATTTATTCTTATAACCAGTCAAGAATTCAAAATCTAATTTTTATTTCACGTTCCCAAAGTTTCTACGCGGTACCGAAAAGTATACTACTCTAACACAACCCGACGAAGACTACTCTAAATAAAATAACGAAACAACAAAGGTACCGCGTACCGCGCGCGACGCGAAACCGACCTCAGTGGATTTGGCGAAACCCTACCCTCGCGGCGACATACCTACCCTGCACTCTCTCTTCCCACTGAAAAAGAAGAACCGCTGAAAAGGAAAGTCGTGGTTAAATTTAGCAATTCATTTTGATATGTGATTTCATTTTAATTTATTTTTCCCATTCTAGAGCCTAAATAGAAATAAACATTGAACTTAATTTAATAGATAATCTACACATACATATGTTTATTATGAAAATCTAAACTTATGAATAGTTTATACAGAATATTAAGTCGAATATGATTTATTTGCATCCTAAAACCTAAGTCCAGTTAACAATCTCTTGTGACATTCTGATAAATTCGTTAAAGGTTGCAATTTTTGTAGTGTGTCCTGCACTATATAAGTTAAAAGTTAAATGCTTTGAAAAACAAAACAGACATTGGCACTTAATATTTAAATAGAAATAGAAGTTGTAAACATGTTGTTGCCATCAATGAAAGGAATGAATAACTTGAATAGAATATAAATATGACACAAGGAAAAATTCAAAGCTCTCATAAATTTTAAGAAATAGACTGAGAGTCAGGAAGTATTTACCTTGGTTAATTCAAAATTCTAATACACTTAATGAACAAGACAGTCAATTCTGATAGCTTTCCGCAACGGGAGCAATTCCAGCAAAAAATTTCAAAGAGGCCTAAGAATCTGGATACTAAATCATGATAATTCTGAAGGTAGCATTTAATTATATTTTCCATCATACAAATTATTGCCAGCAATTTCTACCCGTATTTTTTTTTTTTTTTTGTAAAGGCCAGCAGTGCTCTGGCAATTCGTTAGGAATGCGAACACGTTCTGGGAATAATTTTTACCCGGAAAATATTATCAAATGCTGTCTCTTGGATTGTAGCGATTCTTACTTTTAACTCGAATAAACCTTATCCGTCAACCATTTCATAATGCTATAGGGTTACAACCCGGCCGTGCAGGGATGCCAGAGTTGACTTTTCCTATTCAACAAGTATACGAGGATAAGGTACGGAGTATAAATTTTTACGACTTACGAAATCACCAATACAAATACATTGCTGAATTCCGGTCTATGACAGAAGGATTTAATAAAGTAAACAAAAAATAATGTTCATATTATAGTTAAGTCATATTTATAATTTCTGTTTTCACGATACCCACTCTTTAATGTATGCTTAATACGTGTATGGTAAAATATTTCATCTAGATACAATCAATCTTTTTTATACTATAATTTAATTTGTATTTTTGTTTTCAAACATTTAATTATAATGTGCAAGTCTAAATTCATTCGCTCATGTTTACCGTCTAAATTAAAGATAGGCGATTTTCTAATATTTATTGCGTATACAAATCAATCATCAAACTTTTGTTGAAATCTTCAAATTTAACGTACACGGGGGTATTTAAATAGAATTTGTGACCCTGAATCTCACATATCAAATGTATTCATTGCTGCAAGGTTAATCCGAAATTCTCTCTAATTAACGATGTTTCAAAATATTCAGATTACATTCAAGTACAAATCTACTATGCGCACAGTATGATTACTTGTAACAATGAACAAGTAGTTTCAGAAACACTGGTATGTGTTTGTATTGAAAACAGATTTTTTTTTTGTTGATTGACTAAGTATGAAAAAAAAAGAATATACAAAAACTGGACTGTAAAACAATGATATAAAGATAAATGTCTTTTCCCTTTATAAAAAATTGGTGAGTGCTTCGAGCCAACCTTATCTTGAATAATTTTAATGAGTTTAATTACATAATGCCGTAGCACGACGCTTACATTTGAAGCGATGGATTGAACTCTAAACAAAAACTTAACTCATTGGATTATCTTAACTGAAAAATGTGAACGGGTTATATTTAAATGGATTAAATCCTCTTAAAATGCAGCCAGATGTCTCCCTGCGATAAAACCACGAAAGCTGCGATGGCCTGGCTAAGTGAAACAAATTGCGAGTACTTAAGTACTCGGTGGTAAAACTGAGGGATGATGCCAGTTATAAAAACCCAGGAAGCTCAGTCGTACCGCGTGGAAAACAAAAGTGTATCCCGATTCGCAATCGGAGAAGATGACACCTACGGGAAAACAGGGCTCGAGATAGGCTATAACGCTACGACGGCTACGACGGAATGTTTTCAACAGTTATCTTGATGATTCCAGCTCCCAAGATTTCCAAGTTCACGCAATTCGGGTACTGACGTTCATTCCAGATTAGCCATTCAAATGTTTTCCTGAATTAGATTCAGCATTTGGAAATCATATCCGGAGCCTGCGAGTCCGGTGCTCATGAATTCCAATTCCTTGATAGTTCTGAGGCCAAATGGTGGGAACTTTCACTGGCACACTTTGAAGGTTGTGTCAGCATTCAAATTTATGGAGCGATTAACTCTTAATTAGATTTAATCCGATTAGTACCGCGCCAACATGCTGCTACCGCCACCTTTTTTTTCACTCGCAGCCGAACCTCCTTGCACTCCCATGTGGCTGTCAAATTCTACCGGTTTTCTCATCGGACAAAACAGATGTGTGTGGAATGGAACGCCACATGGCGGCAATGTGCATCTCCATTTGTCGCCAGTGGCATAGTTTTTCGATGGCCACGGTGGAGGGGGCATTCCCAAATGGATATGTCTCGAAATGCGTCGGGGTTTTGATTAATATTCTGTTTCAAATATTTAAATCCACAGATCTAAATATTTGGAGATAAAAAAAATATTTTCTGCGCAACGATATCCGCACGAAAGATGAAGTCCGCTTGCATTTCGAGGTCATACCCATCTGGCCGAGTGCAAGGGGTCGGGATCGGAATCACTTCGATTCCCGGGCGTAGGCGTCACATTACACATTATTAACAATTCACTTTTCGTGAGACTGCGACACTTCACTTGAAAGCTTTTGAACTTATGGCTCCAACTTTATCACGCCATTTCTCATATTTTAAGCGATTTATGGAAGTGCAAACTATTTTTCATTCGAGCAGTTATTCGAGCTACGCTCACCGAAATTTAACTGTTCAAATCGCACGAGTTTGCCT